>JACAXG010000044.1:6461976-6616975 GCA_018881555.1 Amblyornis subalaris
TCCTTCTTCTTCTTCTCCTTCTCCTTCTTCTTCTTCTTCTCCTTCTTCTTCTTCTCCTTCTCCTTCTTCTCCTTCTCCTTCTTCTTCTTCTCCTTCTCCTTCTTCTCCTTCTTCTTCTTCTCCTTCTTCTTCTCCTTCTTCTTCTTCTCCTTCTTCTTCTTCTTCCTCTCCTTCTTCTTCTTCTTCTTCTCCTTCTTCTTCTTCTTCTTCTTCTCCTTCTTCTTCTTCTTCTTCTGCTTCCTGCTGTTGTTATTATTGTTATCATTATTTTAAGTGACTAGCAATGATTTCTATGTATTTATGGAGCATATGTGTGGCTAGAGAGCAGTGACCCACAGAGAGATAAACTAAAGTCCGCAGACTTGCAAAAATCTGCACAGGGAGAGTGTTTGTGGGGAGCCAGGCTGTGAAAGAATGTTTCAGTAAGAAATTAAGGTACACATTTTCTCCCATTTGTTAACATGCACCAGCCATAGCAGCAAAATCACACTTCCTTGTTGCCTTTATGTATTCAGTAGTGTGCTGAAGGCAAAGTATTTACAAAGTGTTTCCATACACATTGCTTAAAAAAAAAAAGCAGGAAAAACTTCAATTTGCCACGTCAAATGAGAGACTGGTGCAGCCTGGAGATGCTGAGTCTTTGCACAATTTCTCATCTATGAACTTCAGGCTATGTAATCAAAAGCTACACAATTCATTTCTGCACYTATAACCATCCCTGCAGCCCCTCCAAGAAGTCAATTCCACGTACTGGTCTCAACATGATTATTTTATTGACACTGCTCTGCTGAAAGACTTTTGCAAATACCATCCAATTTTCCAGCTCTTTCTAAAAGATCAAAAGATGCACCTTGCATAGTAGCCAGGAATTTACACTGATGAGTGCCTATTGTCTTGAATACAAATGCTGCTCACAGTGTTTGCCCAAAGCTAAATGTGTATGACTATAATAACTAACTGCAGTTAGACCCTGAAAGCAGACTTGTATTGGAGATAAAAATATGTTTGTGCTGGAGAATAGCTTTTGCTTGAACAACCCTCAGGCTAAGATCTTCAGGGCCTCCTAATTAAGGAGGATGGCACTGAGCTCGAAACCTGTAATTCCAAACAAAATAGCTGGAAAAGGGCACGTTACTTCTGCTTGGAAACAGTAACAAGTACAAGCTATTGCTGCTGGTAATAGATCCTGCAGGTTGAGATCCATTTCTGGCAGAGATCTGCAGGTAGAAAACCACCCTTGTCCATGGGTTCATTCATGTACTGGGAGGCAAGTTAATGGACTTCACAACCAGAGCAACCTGGTCAGGACACTAACTTATATTTTCTAAGACTTTTTTTCAAGTACAGAAATACCTTCATATTGTGCTAAACCACCCAGAGTACGTCCCTTTATCAAATCACCCTATTGTACAGCCTTTAGTGTTTTAGCTGTCCACATGAGATAGGCTGCTGCTCTTGCAACTAAAAGTCACATATCGAGGTTAGCAATAAAGCTGACTTTATCATCCTACTCACTTGAACAGTATGTTTAGAAGATGTGAAATTAATTTATAGTATTTCTTTAAATTCTGCTAAGGAATAAATTATTTTCAAATATCTCTCAGAATCTCTCATATTTTTTATCATAAAAAGGATGACATTATTTTAAAACTACTCAAAAAGAAAAGTTGTAGGAATTCAACTATCATATGCTCACTAAATCATGACTATATAAAGAAAAAAAAAATCAAAGTTATTTTGAAAAAATAAACCCAAAATCATATTATGATCTCTGAGCTGTATAACACATATAGTTAAGGGGATTAATTTTATCCCATTGGATACTTTATACCAAGAACAAAAAGATGAAAAAGAATTCCAACAGGATATGACTAGCAAACATGAGACATAATTATTTCAAGTGTTGATGCAAAGAATATCCTTCATGAATAACTTACTGAAAATACTGTCTCCTTCACACAGTAAGCACAATAGTATTGAACGTACTGTCATGTAGAAATGTATCTTCATAGTGTTTTTAAGATTGTGTTGTGTATGTCAGGTCAGAAAGCAGCAATACCAGAAACCACATTTAAGCACATATCCAGCAATGAACCTCAAGTGATTCTCCCAGCACCACAAACATGAAAATAAATTGTAGGTACCATAATGTTTTGAGGCAATGTTAGAGGTTTGCTTATCCTTGTCTCTGAAGTAAATATTTTTACAACAGTATTTTTTATTTTGAAATATTTCCTTGTACTGAACTACAGAGCAATTCCAAGAAATACACATATTTAAAATATTCAGATAATCTGAATATATGCAGATRTTGTAAAACTAGACTTTTATTTCAGCACAGCCAAAATAACTTCTTTTTCTATTCTTGTTATTAAACCATGCAATCCAATGCAGAACTATTTTACTTTTCATTTTAAGTTCTGACTAACTCTACTTAAAAGCATCAATCCAGGAAAAAAATCTAAAAAAACCATACAAGAAGGTATGCATAAAATGCTTTTAAAATGGGTATTCTTTCATGACACTAGGAAAAAATATGTTAACATATTTACCAATTCCTAAATATGCAGAAATGAAGTAATCATTCAGTTTTCTTAATRGAAATTAGAAAGCAAGTTACCTCAGAAGACAATTTCACTGCATTGTCTCCTGACCCATATCTGTATTTTTTTTTTTTTCAGATCATTGGTTTTAATAGCACTTGAAAGTTTTTATGACTGCAAGACAAATTAATTCGGCTTGTCTAGATCCATTTTCAGCGTTTTAAATGCTTTACCCGTATATGGCCATATATTTAAGCCACATCTTACAATTTCAAACAGAAACAATAAGATGGCAGAAAATTTTCTCCAAGTTTATCTTCTGTTTTAAGACAAGCAATTTCTAACACTTCCACACCTGGGTGACTCTTTAATAATGTGATTTTACACCTTTCAGAAAATCTGCAGAAGCAACTAAACTCACCACTTACAAGATTTTTTTCTACTGTAAAAACTAGATTTCATTAATGAAAGAAACAGAGAACTGCTTATGATAGCCATGATTATGGTGGTATGAACTCTAAAAAGTTTGTCAGGACTTTTTTGTGTATGTATATTTATTATTTCATATGTGCAATGCTTTTTGTATGTGCACATGCTTCTAGTTTCTATATATATATATATATGTTTCTTTATATAAGCATATGAAAAGTCACATATATATTTGTGTTTGTATAAAATATACATCTATATTAAAATATATACTAAGATTAAAAACAGTAAGTAAAAGAACAAATTACTCATTCGCCAACAGTGTTACCTGTCTCTCACAGGAAATGAAAGGACGAGGGAAGAGGATGAACGACCAAGGGCAGAGGAAAGAGGGGAGGAAGGGAGGTAAGGAGGAATAGAAGGAGGGAGGAAGGGAGGTAGGGACGAATAGAGGGAGGGAGGAAGGGAGGAAGGGAGGAAGGGAAGAAGGAAGGATGGATGGAAGGAATTGCTCTTAGGAACAGCAAGAGACCTAGCTACTAGAGCATCCACTCAGTGATTCAAGAACAATTTTAGTAACTGAAACAGATAAAATGTTTCTTAAAAGCTCTGAAACCAGGGACTTTGGGGCAGAAAGTAGACTGTTATTTAACTTGTTACCTGTCAGGACACTGAAATAACTAAGGAAAAAACTTGTTATATCTTTCGTATGTAGCTTCTTTGGTTTTGTTTCTTTTTGTTTTTATCTTTAATAGTTCCTCCAAATATCTATTTAAATAAACTCACTTTTCCCTAAAGGCTGTTAGTGAAAGGGGGTAAAAAAAAAGGAAAGGAAGAAGGCAAACAAGGCAAGATCATTTCTGGTGATCGAACTACATGATAGACAAGACTTCACCCTTAGAGGCTATCCAACTTTTAAAGCCAGCTCTCAGTGCACAATAAATTGCTCTCAGGTATGCAGTAGGTGGTAGGGTATATTTCTCCTACTCTACTAGTATACTCCTGTAATATATAAAAGAAAAGCTTAAGTGTAGAAACTATTGCTAATAACCATTAGCTTCCAACTCAGGTTCTGAAAGTATCAAGTAGTTGATCATTTGACTGCCTGCAACGGGAAATGGGCAGGATGGCTGCTGTTGTGGCTTTCACCTCTGCCAACTGTCATTCTTCCAACCACGGCACCAGGTGCAGGCATGACAGTGGGCACTGATGTCCTGGATATGGTCTTACTCTACTGGTGGCCTCAGAAYGCCCCTCAACGTGCATTTAGTAGAGTAGAGAGAGCCTGAGAATTCAGCACCCTTCAAAACCATAGCGGTCTTTTACGGAGTTAAAAACTAGGATTTAGGCTTGCACGGGGAATGCTTGCAAAAGGGACGTGTCAAAATGGCTGAAGCGGGGACCGTCCTGGCTGTGCACTCCTCTCACAGCTGGAAGTTGCACAAGCAACAGCAGAAAGGGAAACTTTCCTACTCCAATGGTATTCACAGTCCTGTGTATCTTCTAAGTTAAAAATAGTGGCAGTTTACATTAGTAAAGCCAAGGGATAGGTACAGCAGCAAAGGAGAAAATAAAGAACTGTTTTAGTCATCCCGCAAAATACCTGTGAACATGAGCCAGGGGCCTTAATATCCTCCTACATACCACCATTTTGGCTTCCACAGGTTGTAAAATAATGCAAAACCCTAGAATTACAGTTTCAGATCATTTCACAAAACTGGAGAGTTCCCTGCCTTGAGGAAACAACTTACATGTATGGTAAGAGTCTGCACTGGCTCTGGCAGTTCTCTGCTGCCTGCAAGGAGTTTTCTAGCGAGTTCAGAATTTCATCAAATTGTAGGTTAGTAGTTTTACACATTCTGTACATAGCAAAGTAAAGTAATTGTTTTATATAATTCAAAAAAGCCTCAACTAAACAGGCTATAACTGCCATGGTGTTAATAACAAAGTTAGTTATAAATAATACATACTCTGTAAATAAAATGCAACTAAATATTATCAACTTGTTTAAATCACCTAACTTTAGGTGTTATCTGGCAGCTAACATAAAAATACTCTAAAACAAGCTGAACACAGTGAAACTAAAAAATAATTTAATATCTCCAAAGAATGACCTTAAGATATAAGGAAATAAATGGGGCAAAATACCATTTTTCTTGTATGTACAAACATTTACTAGAGGCACTTCAAGTAACACATGGTAGAAATTATCCTTCGTTTGCAACAGCTTCAGGAATTATTTTGCAATGCCTGCTACATTGCAGCACTGATTTTTACTTCTGCTATTGGTAATGTATTTTTCCAGCTACATAGCCTGTTTTGCATTCTAGTGAGTGCAAAATTTGGCTGTTGCATTTTTCATGATCACTTAAAGAAGGTCACGTTAGTCATATAGTAATCTTTAATCCCTATACATTTGCTTAGTCCCACTATATTTGCTTTGTCCTTACTTCTACAGTTAAGAACTATTTATATCAAAGATTCCTACACTGAAATTACAGAAAGAGGGTTTTCGAGGTTTTTAAGAAGGAATGAATCCCAGAACATTTCAAGATTCTTCTGTCCTAGTAGTATTTGTGTCTCTCATTCTGATTCCCAGTAACACATTAAAGCTGGCAGTCTGGCCCTTGGCGGGAGAGAGATATTTTTCAAACAGATTTACTGTTCAACACGATCTTTCCCTGCATCAGCTTACTTAGGCCAGATGTTGTACAGGTGGATATAGCTCAGCTAAAGTCAGCCCTCTTATTCCATCACCAAATTAGTATTTATCGGAGTTCAAATAAAATCAAACCAAACCAAAGCAGACTTTTGACTGCATTAGCCATATTACTTCTTTGAAGTACCAGGAACAAAGTCAAAACTGGAAGTGTATGGCTCCAAAAACATTTCATAATCAATGTGACCAGATTTATCAACACCGAAATTAATGTCTAACTTCACTCAAGTACAGGCCTATCTGCTATCAATGCCRTGGATTAGCGCTCTTTCTGTCAAATCTTGCTCAAAAGGGATTGAACTATTTTATGGACTTAGCTTTTTTAAATTTAGCTTCCTACAACATTCACTGATGAAATGCAGAAGATCCTAAGCAATCCTTAAGATACTATGTCGGACTGTCAGCAAATCCTGACTTTGGGAGCAAAGATGACTTGGCAAACTTCCAAAAGCACACATCACTCTTTCACCTCTTCAAGTCTTTGGCATATAATACCTTCCATGAGCTATACTGAACTTCCCTGTCAGAAAAAAAAAAAAAAAAAAGTCAACAACACCAAAATAAGATAGAGGGAAGAATTTGCTGTAACACGATATTCAAGGACCATGTGCTCAGAAGGCACATTGGATGCTTCATGTTATATAGCAGAATAGACTTGAAAAGCCAGTTGGTTGAAGAAACAGTAATGAGCTTGCTTTGGAAATAAACACTCAGAAAGTCAATTCTGAAAAAGGCCTCAGCTTAAGTTTTAACAGATTTTTCAAAACTAAAACTAACTAACTAAAACTAAAAACACAATGACACACTCAAAATCCCTTGGGGGAAAAAAAAAAAGAGATTTGTACAATTTCCAGACAGGAGCAATATGATGTGTCTTATGTCATTCAACTGTTTAGGGGTTTTGTTGTAAGACCTGAGATTTGAGGAATAGGTTTTAAAGTCCAACACTAAAATATTGATTCTCAGACCAAATCCTTGAAATCTGACAGGCATTTAGCTGTGTAACCACAGTTATTAAAGTCCAAAGCTACAAAGATATAAAAAAAAGAACAAGTGGTGACACAATCTTTTCCAAAAGAACTATCTCTTACTTTCTCATCTTTCACAAAACAAAGGCACAATACCCTCATCTTTTGTCACCCTTTGAAATCTTGTTGTCTCTCCTGCCTTTTTTGAATGTGGCAAATCATAATAAAGAAAAAGAACAGAACAGAAGGAAAATCATGCAAAGTCAAATAGACTGAGTCAGCATCTTTTAAAGAAAGTTCTCTGCTGCAAGTAGAAGTGTCCTGGGTTAGTCATATGTTCTATTACCACCCACAAAAGCTGGATAAATTCAGTTACACACCTGGTCCCTGAGGTACTCCTTATCTCAACTGAGATAAGCACTCCAGCCGACAGCAAGCACCACCCATCCTGATTATCTAATCTCAGCTAATGGCCCATTAGTACCACCCATCCTGCTTAACGGCCCGATCTTGGAGTTGGAATGTCAGAACACCATAAGGACCATCCAAGCTCAGAGAACCATGGGGACCACCCAAGCTCATTACCGAAGCAACCAACAGAACATCGGGAAAATCCTCTTCCATTGTGAAAGTCCTCGCCCCTGGGGGAGGTGCCAGCCAAGAAACACAGCATAAAACAAGGGTTTAGGATGGGAGAAAACACCCTTGACTAGATGGGACTCCACTCTCCGRACTCCACTCTCCAGACTCCACTCTCAACAGGACTCTCGACTCGGCTCGACTCCACTCCTCAGAATTGGACTCAGCTACTCCACTCCACTACCGGGACTGGACTACCAGGCCTTTCTGCAGGACCAGTGCCTAACTGGACTACACAGCTACCACCCTGGTCAATGGGGTGTCAGGTTGTACCGTGACTCTGTCGGTTTGTTTAAGCCAGTGTTTCTGTATTACTGCATTTATTTTAACCTTTTTTATTAAAATTGTAATTTTGACCTAAAATCTCTTGAGGTATTTTGTGTGGGGTTAATTTCCCCTGCTGGTTTACAGTCAAACCAGCACAAGAGGTTAGGGAGGACCACAAGAGAAGTACATGTCAGATTCTACCTGTAGCTATCATTTCCATAGAAAAATGACTGCCTATGTCAGGCCATGTCCATCATCAAATTTACTGTAATGTGAAATGCAATGTTGCCTAAATCATGAAAGAAAATTAATTTAAGAAATATTTTTTAAAAAAGCCAAAACAAAATCCAAAGAGCTATAAATAGCTGGAGTCTGGGCAGATACTCAGGGACATCACTGTATGCTCCCTAGATCTTCTACTCTTGCTTCAGCATCTGATAGTTGTGGCTTTCGGATGTACAGTATTATAGTAAAATGTTACTTCAGATTGATCCAGTGCTATCATTAGTATGTTCTTATTGCAGATAAAGTTGTTGCTGTTGTTATTATCGTTGTTATTCTTCTTATTATTATCATTATTATTATTAATAATAATAGTAGTAGTAGTAGTGTACTTAATAGTGCTCTGGATCCTGGAGCTGCAATATTTATATGAGGAAGACTTGCATAAGCTGTTTTCCAGTCCTTCTCATAGCATTTGAAGTGAGACAAAAGACAGATATGGTAACTTCCTTAGACAGAGCATATTTGTCCAAATCTTTGGTCATTTCGGTTTCATAAAAACCACAACAGAAACAAGTCATAATCAACCACCCACATTCCCTGATGCCAGCACCTTAAATATTTCCTTACAGTTATCTCTGAGTTCATATTTTTCTCTAATTATACTTTACCTCTGTAGTTCCTCTACTTCAGCATAACTTCTGTCCTTATATTCCATGGATACAACCTTCCCAGAAAGATTCTCTATGCTTTTTCTTAGCCAAAAGCAAAATCAGTGCTTAATTTTCACCCTCCTAATCTTCAAATGTTTCTGGCACAAGTGTTTTGCTTGAAATACAGTTATCTTGCAGCTTCTGGGATTGCTCCTTTCAGCTTTTATTCCTACTTCTCTAGTTTTGCTTTAACATAACACTGATACATTTCAGGAAGTTCTTAACTACTGGCTTAAGATAATAATGGCTCAAAGAGAACACTTAATTTTATTTTCTAGCCTGAGAGACCTTCACTCTTTCTTTTCTATATATCTGTGAATAATTCCATCCTCCTCAGATATAAAATCTACAACTTACCTCAAGTGGTCTGTCTAGTTCCTCATACTCAGGATATATCTCCACCCTGCAGACTATTTCAGCCCACCTTTTAAGAGACGCAGCCCTTCCCATCCAAACACACAACCTGTGCATTCTCCAGATTCTGACCCTGTGCCTTCCTTGGTGCAACACCTTTTTCTTCATCCCTTGTAAGTGCTGTTTCACCTGCTTATTCACTTCTCTACAATATAACATTCTTCACTGAAAGAAACAAAAATTTATTAAAATAATTACATGCACTTTACACTAAGGAAGGAAGAGTTTGAACAGTCCTTTTCATGTATCTCAAAGTTCCTTCTACTAAACTCCTAAAGCCCATATATCAATTTGACAGAAGGGCAAGATGCAGCAAAAATGGTCATGAAACAGATTTATTTTTTTTTTTAGCTTTAGTAATCAATCCATAAAATCCTAAAATATTGTGGAGGGGAAGGGTCCCTGAGAAAACTCGCTGAAAATATGTACAACATAAAATCTATCACTCCCGTTACAGGCAATCGGAATGTTTATAGTCTTCCTATAAGTACAAATTCATTCCTCTACTTAGAGCATAAAGTGAAAAGTACAGATAGAAAGCACTACTGGAATATGATTGACTGGCTTCCTAAAGTATGCAATTTAAAAACTTGGGCACCTGATGGCATTCATGAGAATTCAAAGTAACTTTAAGAATTTAGTGAGCTTTTTCCCCCTCAGATCACCAGAACTGTTATTCCTTTTTTGCTCTTTACATGTATAAATAYGAAACAATCATGTTTCCAGCTAGTTCTAGGTTAGCTCAATCATTTTCCAGCTTTCCAGGCATAGCAAAAAGCTATCTGCCCAAACTTGCAGTGATCTTTGACTGCAATTCCCATAGGTAATAACCAAATTGTCCTCAGCAAACCCAAATTAAAACCTCATCTGCTACTTAGGAATGGGTACATGATAGATTATAAATGTAACTACATTTTTTTGAAGAATGCTAACCTTTCAATGAAGATAAATGTCCATGCAATGACTTTCTCAACACATGATCGAGGGACACCTGATCGGATGCACGCATCTCAGAGGGGGAAAACAGCTCTAGCACAGGAGCTAGTGTGGCTCATTGACAGAGCTTTAAACTAGGCTGGAAGAGGGAAAGGGACAAAACCCAGGCCCACCAGCGATGAGCAGTGGAACAATGTGCCAAACGAGCACTAATGGGATCTCTCAATCTGCTTCACGAGGTGGGCCCCAGGGCTGCACAGTGCACTACGTGGATCCTCCCATTTCAGCCGTCTGGCTGCGAAAAAGGCAAAAAGGCAAGGAGGGGCAGTAGAAACAAAAGATGCTGTAATCTCTTTCACTTTCCAGCTGAATCTTACTGTATTTAGTGCTGTCGTTCAGCATCACTCTACCTCATCTGTCTTGTTGAGACCTTTTCTTCCCTCTCTTACTACTGAAGTTAAAATATGGCTTTATTTCATGTTTAAACACTTGCAACACCTTAAGATTGAACTACGGTTATTCACCTCAGGAGTGTGGAAACTGCAGTATAATGTGTTAGTCCACATTTCAGTGTTATGAACCTTAGAGCTACCTCTTAGATTTTAGATTCATTACTGGGTTATAGGATTCAGAATGGTATATTTAGAAAAATTAGGGTGGAGATCGACAAGGATATAAATTGCTTGTCCTCTCAAAGTGGTTAGCTACCACTGTGTCTAGGAACCATTAAGATTCAGTTATGACCACACACATTATTTCCCATACACGTTTGCATTGACTGCATTACACAGGCTCATAGATGACATAAGTGGACATAGAAGATATTAAGTTTGTTGGATGGAGACATTTCTCAGCAGGTCACCAGATAGGAGGGCAGTGCAAGAGCCCACTTCATTTACTTAGAGGTGACGATCAAATGCAGGAATTGATACCTGACTCATCCAAGTTATCTTTGGTCCCTTGAGGAAATGTCTGTTTCAGCTGGAGGAACTGTAAAACTAAGTCCTAACAAAAGTAGAAGTTAATAAGGCAGAAAGAACTGAAGGAGAACAAGTAAATCTATCCAGATGCCTACTGACATTCAAGAAAGATTAGCTATAAAGCTAACACTTCTGCTAAGAAGCAGTTTTCTCCCCAAAGGAACCTGAATGGCATGTAGAAAATATAATCCTCTATGTAATGCATACAGACACAAAGACACCTTTCAGTTTTAATACTGATGTCACAAAACAAAGCACTTTTTTCTTCCACTTACTGATCAGTTTTTAGAAACATTTACAACATGCAAAATAGACAGCATGGTAACCAACTTCTTTTAACATTTTTAATTTACACAGATTTGAGCTAGGCGTGCTTGCCAGGATTTTTCATCCAGGACTGCTTAGCAAATTTATAAGTGGGTATTGTGATATGCTAACAAATGCTTTATCTCTTCCACACAATTTCAGAATATCCAAAGTACGACAAACAATTCTCTCCTCACCAARTACCTAGATCAGCTTCAGAGCTTGCAACAACAGGGTTGAGGGATGGAGATGTGTCTTTCAGTGACTGGGGAATCCAAAACAGTCCAAGGATCTAGGTTTAGATCTCTTCATTGACAGATGGATAAAGATTTGCACACTGCATTTCTATGATCATGGCTTTAATGAACACAGAGTCATAGAATGGTTTGGGATGGAAGTGACCTTAAAGATCACCTAGTTCCAACCCTCCCTGATATGAGCAGAGTCACTGCCCACCAGACCTGGTAGTTCAAAGTCCCATCCAAGTGAACAACTTATTTTGTGCTTGAAATAAAACTATATGTATTTGTTGACATATTTAGTGAACTATCTGAGTATTGTGAATTCATTTCCACAAATTCCTAAAAAAAAAAAGAATTAATCTCACAACACAAAAAAAAAATGCCTTCTCATATTTTATAAATGAGATACATTTATAAATTAATTACTAAATTAATCATTAGTTAACATACTTGTAAGCAGTCYCGTATGTGATCACTGAATTTTTATGTAAAACTGTTTACCTGTGCTGTAAGAAGTCTGCAGAAATATATGGTTTTTAGCAATATCAGCAAAAGCAAGCTACCAATGACTGTCAATAACACTTCATCAGCATTCATATATTGCTAATGCAATATTTCATCAATGCAAAATGTTGTAATTACTTCAGATGTCTGACCTTGAAGATACTGGGTGTGAATTTCTGTGGTTGCACAGTTCCACTAAGGATTTCCAGCATGAACATTGCTCAAAATTGTATTCGTATTATTAAATTAATACATATACTATCAGAGCTAAGCAGCAGACTACATGAAGAGCAAAAGTCTGCTTAAGATCCAAAAAGCTACAGATTTTGAGTCAGCCATGAAACACACTCCTTAAATGAAAATGAGCAGAGAAACAGCAGAGATTTTGGAACTTACTAGTGCAACCCCATTCCTAGATGCACTGCAACATGATAGCAGGCTTTAACAGCACTAAATTCAACCTGTCAGTGCAAGGCTGGACATTAAACTTCTCCCTGAAACCTGTTCTGAAAGCCTGGACATTTATCTAGGAGTAAAACAGCCTTATGTTTCCACTCAATATTTCCAGATGAAGAAAGAGGAGCAGAATCAATTTTTTTTGTCCAGGCAAAGTTTGCATTGGGCAGCAAGAATTCAAAGGACAATTGAAAGAGAAAGTGCATTTATAAAGTTTCAAAAAGTGTCAAGTATTTGAAAGCACAAGCCCTTATTATAAAAAGCTACCACATCTTTTTGGTGTGTCATCGCAGACTACACAGTTTATAGGCCCTAATTCAAGTCCCCGCAGTAAAAGCTTCCTCCAAAATTGGATTCAAAGCCTAGAAATTAACGTCAGCATTTCTGAGAGATTCAGCTCTCACACACGCAGATCCTGTGAAAATGGAAGTAAAAACAGGAAACTGAATTCCAGACACAATCCCGAGATACCAATTAATACACATTTTCATAAGCAGGCTACAAAACAAATCCTCGTCCTTCCTAGCAGACCTCAGCATTACCTTGGTTACACACATTAAATTGTGCATATATTTTCTTGTAATGACTGTTAAATTATTTCTCCAAAAGATACTAAATGACTGAAACAGGAAAATACATGTATGTTGTTTCAGCTATCTGCTTCCAAACCATAGGACTGTTTGCATATCCCTCTCTTAAGCCAACTACATTGCTTACAGATTAATGCATAAAGCAGCAAAAACCACAGACTGACCAAAAAATACTTGAAACTACAATGGGCTTCTTTTTTTGCTCTTTTTTAACAATGAAGTTTCACCTGCATGCAGTCAAAAGCAATCTAACAAAGATTTCTTAAGCAATTGGCATAGCAGACTTCAAWAAAGGGATTCAGTCCAGTTTACAGAAGACAGAGCTCCTGTGTTTGTCTGTGTTCCCCACACTTTTGAGATTTGGATTCAAACTCCCTAGCATTCATCTTTTGCTAGGGCCACCCTCTGATTCTCAGCAAATCCTTTCCTTGTGCAGCCAGCAAGCTCATTTTATTTCTTCAGCTATTCAGAAAGATCATATGAGATCTACTTGAACAAAAGGAATCTGATGATAATTTTATGAACACAATGCAAATGCTAATATAGCATCCCTGCTGTGCTGGAAAGGCTTTCATATATTGGTGAAGGAAGATAAGGGGAGAAATGTTCTGGAGACTTTATGCAAACTTCACAAAAAAACCCAAGAAAAGCCTCCAAGTGCAAATATCTTCACTGATATTAACACCCACTTGCTGTTCCTTTACAGCAGATGCAATCTTCAATGAAAATGCTTYTGTTTAGCACTGAGAATTTTCTACAAAATTTAAAACCTGCTCAAAGTAAATTTAAATGTTTAGAAGTCCAGAACTTTTAACAAAGTAGACTCCAAGACTTCAGAATATGGATAAACATATTTTGGAACAGAAGTACAATTACGTGATTATGAACAAAGAGATTTCTGCTTCCAAACTGTTTTATGGTACATTGCATAGAAATGCTTTCTGCATTTTTTTAAATAGTCATGAGGACCAGATGACAAAAACGTTGGTTGGTCTCATCCCCATTAGAGTATACTAACCTTTTATGTTCTATCTGCCTGACGTATCCATAGGCACTATTTTGGATCATTTGGTTTGGGCCACTTCTCATTTACACATTCAAAATAAGGTATCTCACGTAAAAATTTATAAATAAACTAACAAAAATGTATTTTATTTCCAAAAAGCAAATCAGCTTGGCATTTTGGAAAGTGTCTTTCAAACTCTGCTTAAAAAGAACTAGAAATTAAATTGCGTTTGCCCAAATTTTTCTCACAAGCTGCACAAAGTATAGCTAGCTAAAACTTCTGATATCTCTACGATATCAGGAGCATAACTACTGGCTTTTGCATAAAATTCTCAGAGCTAACACAACTGTGCTACATCCCACAGCTCAGGGAAACAGGAAACCTTTGGCCCACAATATAATGAACACTTTATGAAGAAGAACATTGTTATAATGCACTGACAGCACCCAATTTAACTTGGTCTCCTGATCTAGAGGGCTGTACATTCAACGATCACTGGCATTTCACAGACATGGGAAGGAAAAATGGAGAACAGATTCTTGAAAAACCTGTATCTTATTTTGCAGAACGTAATTAGAATGCATGAAATTTCAGAGTTGTCTCAAACATTATTTCAGCAACTTAGTGATTTGGAAGTGTTTTAAATTAAGTGGGAGTTTCCTGTATGTTTCCCTTTTGATTGCTCCCTCCTCTCATTTTCCTCATGTCTCAACTAATACAGTGCCTGTATTGAGACTTATTGTAGCTTGAGCCTGATTTTGATGCAAAATCCTCCTTCTCCAGGATATAGAGAAGGACTGTTTTTCAGGGCACTGTATAGCACTGCTCTGTCTTCCTTTTGATTCCGTGAGATTTTTCAAGTAAAAAAGAAGACAATCCCCCCCTTTGTGAGATTCTGTATCTCTTTATATTTCAGCTTTTTTTCTTACTCTGAAACCTTATTTCTAGGTCTGTGTAACTTGAGAAAAGTAGCAAGAAATATGGATTCAAACCCACAACTGGCATAAGAAAGTTATTAATTAATTCTTTTTCTTCCTTTTTAGTAACAATAGTATTCCAACCATTCCTTAGAGCATAAAGAAAAACAATTCTCTTTAAAGAGTCACTTTTCCCCATACATTAACCACATGTTGCAGAAAGGCTACAACTTAAGTTTATATTAGAAAGGGAATTGAAAGAGTAACTCTCAAGGAAAGATCCTTACTTCATTTCAAGGGGGTTTTTTGGTTGCTTCTGGACTTCATGAAAATAGAAGATTCTATTTGAAGAGCCTAATAACAGTTCCAGCTCAAATTAAGAGGCATTATGAAACTGCTGATTATTTCATGAAAAACAGTTGAAATTAGAAGGTCCAGACGACTAACTGCATCTTCCTTCCCCTGCACATCCAACTCCATTTTGTTAAGGAAAGTTTCCCGTCTGACCATTCACGATGCTCCCTGGCAGTCACACTTCCRAGGCCAGACTTTCATTGCTGGGACCAAAGCCCGTTCCCAGTAGGCGGCTCCAGTGACCCGAAGGGAGCCCCGCTTGGCTCCCCGCACTCCCCAGTCACACAGTCAGACCAGGTTTCCCATAGCAGAGTGGAAGATCTCTTGTTCCATAAACCTATTTATTCATGGTGGAACAACACAGAAACAGCCTGAGCTGTTGCCTCAGAGGACCCCGTGGCTTTTATACTTCTACAGCCCAGGTGCACAAAGCCCTTGCTCATCTTTCCGAGTCTCYGGCTGCTGCTGTGTCTCTCAGTGTCCATTGACCTGGCTGTCGTCACCCACCCTCATGGCCTTTGTTACCCCAAAGGCTGGCAGTTCATGGCCTCTTGTCTCAGGCTCTGCCACCCAGAGCTAAACCCGCAGCTCGCATTGGAGCTTGCAAACCAAGCTACATGCAAGAAATGTAGTCCTCAACAACTTCATAATCTAGAAAATCTGATGAAGTAACTGGGAAGGTGCAGAGAATAAAACCAAGTACATTTCCCATATAAAATAAAAACTATAACTTCCTTTTGTCAGGCTTACTGAAAAGTAAAATTCTAACCATAAGACTTAGAAGCCAAACCACTATTAGTTCTATGACACTCAAAAAATAATAGGTATCATCYGCTGGGTCTACCTGAAGAGCACTCAGCAAAAGAGGCAGCAGGATAAGTAYAGCACAGCTTTGTGCCATGAGGGTTGAAGGGGGTTACCTTGTGATAAATTATGGTTGCAATAAAATAAAGCAGGAAGGAAGGTGCCTGCGGCAGCACACATCAGCCCATATCCTTCTCCAGTGTTTCTTCTTGCCTCTGACTCTCTCTAACTGCCCGTGAAAGCTTTACAGAAATGGAAGGCAGATGATCAAAGTCTGCTTGACCATTTGTGTAATTCAGAAGATGCTGCAGCACAAAGAATGCATCCTTATTATAACACCAACTGCTGAAATCATAAAATTGATGTATGTTCCCAAAAAGCCTACATGTTTTATTTTTCTCCTCTTTAAAAATTTTTTAGAATTCATCTTTTCCTTCCAGAATACAGAGTAATGCAATGATCCTTTTCTTGAATTTCTTTATGTGACCATTCACCTTACACAAAACCTCTATAAATACGGTGTACCTTCATTTGTCCTGTTTTATGTATGCTATTATCAGTACACATTTTATGCAGCTGCAAGTATATATAGGACTATAAATGCCTGTATAATGTCAGCACGTCTGGCCTTTATGAGACGTTTGTCACTCCATCACATTTGATATATGTAGGTTGTCGCTATAATAGCAATGTCTTGTGTATTGCACAGAACGACTTGTGACTACTGAGCACAAGGCTGGGCCACACAATGCAGCCGTTAATGTTTGTATCTGCTCCATATTCTAATGTTTGTATCTGCTCCATATTTCTAATGAAATGATGATGAATTTAAGTGCAAACATAGGGACTCCACTTACCACCAGTGTGCTGATACCTGGCTGTTGTTACCGAGAGACTTTCTGTATCCTGAACTAACAGAGTGGTTTGTAAAATAGAATAATCAACATTTGCTTTGATAGAAATCAAACTAATGTTAACACACTACACACCCCAAAAAGATTAATCTTTGCAAGGAAAGAGCGTCGACAACATTTGTCAGTTTAAACACTTCCTGGCAATAGCTCAGCTTGTTAACAGGCAATGAAAGACTGCTCTATTAAGCTCAGGGTGATGCTAAAATGGTTTCATATAAGACGATAGCAATTTTCCTTACCACCAAGTGAGGCTGCCTGTTGAGAAAGGCCATGGCACGCTGCAGGTCTTTGCTATTCATAGGTATTGATTGTAATGAGGAAGACATTTTATTGCTATCCAACATTATAGTGAATTACACAAACAGCTATGTTTTTATTAAGAGCTAGGAGTCATATAAAAATGACTTAGACTGCTGCTTAATTTAATGGCATTTCCTTTTAATTTTAACTGAAGCGACGTTCCATACAAATAATAAAATAGATTACATAATCCTTTGATTTTAATTTAAAACCAGACTTTGGAAAGGAGAGGGTTTAATAAATGCTACCTTTTACAATTTACCAAACTATCATTTCCATGAATAAAATATTTTTCCTGATCAGAACTAGATTAATTTTTGGTGCTTAAGCGAAATTCTGAGTTCCTGGCAGTCACCCAAGTATGCGTGAACCTGGCCTCAGTATATATTGCAAGAAAAACTTATTGAGGCATAAAAGAATAAAAAAGAACAGAAAAGAGTGTCCACTAACAGAGAGGGAAATGTAAACCTGGTTAGTGAGAGAATTGGCTTTTTGAAYTCGTTCTGTATTCTGCAGACTCCAGACATCATGCTGCAGAGTAATATTTTTTTAATTGGGTATCAATGTAGCCAGTCTAACATAAACCTATGCTGGAGGGATGTTTTGAACTCCTCAGTTTAAATATCYGGGTAGCCAAAACCTGGTAATTTCAGGCCATGGGATGAGTTTAACTCTATTTCATAGAATGGTTGTATTTTAGGGCCCTCTGCTAGAGGTGGGAGATCTCTAGTGAATGCAAACTTCTCAAAGAAGATCCTGGTGGAATTCCTTTATAATCAGCCTGGTGGAAAACCTTGAATACTAGCTGTCCTAGCTGATGGCACAGCTCTAGATTATTTGTCCTTAGTATACACATTCCTTAAGGACTTGTCAGTACTTTAATCCATTACATCCAATATCCTCCTTCTATCACAGTGCAGGTTTCTGGTTCTAGAAAGGAYTCCACCAAGTCCACAGTAAAAGGAAGCTCTTTCTACAGAAAACTACAACATCCACAGGTACAGAGAATTATGCTAAAAGCTAAGCCRTTCTTGTTCACTGAATAATGATGCCTGATTATTTTCATGTTTAATACAAAGTGATCTGTTTTAACAAGTACCTTTGCATGATTTCAAAGGACTGTGTTGGACTGCACCCATGCTCATGCAGTTTAACTTCAGTGATTCCATTTGATTTAACAGAACCAGACCAGTGTAAGGCTGTTGTAAGGAGAATGTGAAAGAGGGACCATCAATCTACGTAAATTAACAAGTTTCAGAGTCACTCTCAGTCCTTCTGTGGCTAGATGTACATGCTGATTTCTCCATTCATATATGAGCAAAGCGATACTTTGCACTCAAGACTACTTGCAGTTTTCATTAAGTCATCACTGTGTATTAAGATGTATAGTCTTGAGACTGGTAAATAAGATTTCACCTATATATTCTTGCATTGTCTCTTCCTTGTTCCTGTGATCATAGAGGAAAACTTACAGAAAAGAGGTGGAGAATGTAGAGAATACTAACTTTCAATGCAGACTCAGAGTCTGGTGTCCCAAATGCAGCTAAAATGAACATTTATGAAATCTGAGACATCTAAGTTTGAATTTTAATGACCTGAAGTTCCTTCTGGAGCCAATGAAGATGGATATACACTGTCTTCCTCAGTGCATCTCAAGCCGTAACTCTCTCCTCTAATGGCAGAGGGCTYATAGCCAACTACCCTTCGAGAGGCAGCGACTCAAGCAGGTTCCTTAAGTAAAGGATGAGAATGGCCTGTGTTGGCCAAGAGTTAAGAGTTCATGTTTCTTTATACATGTAGGTTTCGTACTAATATTGTATTTTAAATATTAATTCATATAGAAAAAGGTGAAACAGTATTTTCCCATGGGTAATGAAGAAGACCAGAAGCTGTAATTATGAAAAATCTTGATTTACTATTCAATTACTATTTACTACTCAATTTACTAATTCATAAATTACTAACTAGTAATTTAATATTACTATTTACTATTAAATAGTAAATTCATGTTTAGTATTTACTATAACATATTTTCTTGATTTACTATTCATTATGTGTCTTCTTTTTTTTTTTTCCACACTGCAAAAAATAACTTAGTTCCAGCCTTTAACAATGAGGATCTTTTTGCATTTAACCATGTGGTCTCTTAGACTGGATCGTGGATTTCAAATCCCAAACACAAACATTTATTACTCCAGGAAAGCAGCAGCTGTCCCCATCCAACTCCCACCCCATGGCTGCTTTGAGCAGAGCAGAAATAAAGGGTAGTTTCTTTAAAAGTCCCTTTTTTTCCCTTAATGCATAGTCTYCTTTGGTGAAAAGACTGTTCAAATATCCCTACTGACACAAAAGAAGTTCCTCCAAGGCAGCGTATGCCATRGCCCATAGTAATAGACCCTTCACTGGTATCTCCTCCTTCAGCATTACTAGCACTAGAGAATTACCTATACACAGCAGTTTTTCTTCCTGTGGTGTTATTTCCATTGTATAAGACATGCTTGCATAATTGCTTAAATTTGAGTCTATGGAAATATATGCTGCATAGCAGAAGGCARATCAACCTCTGGTTTTTAATAAATGATCACACTGACAATTAAAATTCCTGGTGACAGGCGAATTACTGTTAAAATCCATGACTGATTTCTAGCAGAAAAATCTGGAACAGCAGGGAGTAGAGCAGCTAGTAGAAAACCTTATTAAAAATCAAGGTAATAAACCTTTTGCAAATATCAATTTTAATTATTTTTTAAATTACCTTTTCCTCTTCCATCTCTTTCATATGGCCCAATCATGTGAAAAGTTAATCAYATTTTATAATAAAAAAACATTTACTGTTCTTTTTTTCGTCATCTTCAGTGGAGTTTTTCAACAATATGAGTCATTACACTAAAATGGGAATTTCTTCAGCCATCAGTGCACACAGCTGTTTTATAGTTAAACTGCTTCCATCAGTAGAGTTTTTTTGCAAAAGTACTGCAGGTTCTGGAGCACGATTTTGCTATAGGGTTTTTGCTTATAAAAAACAGTTTTTAATTTCTAATAATATCTGTACAATGACTGGCTAATCTTTTTTGCTATTAATAGGCTCCTTTACCAAGAAATTTTTTAATTTCTGAAAACAATAAAAGTTTCTAAAACATGCATAAAGAAGTTGTGGAAATGAAGTGCCCAGAAAAAAAGACGTGAAAAGGAAAATTCTTAGGAGACCAGTGACATTTATTTTCGTCTCATCCTCTTCCTCTCCCACAGGTTGAAAGGGATTTGGTCAGGAAAACTCTTTCAAGGTCCTTTTTTTGTGAGCTGAGATACAGAGAACTGCATCTTCATTTTCAGGGGTGAAAGATGTAGCAAATTTTTAGAAGTGATTTGCTTAATGGAAGAAAAAGTGTCATAAGGGCCCCTAAAAAGTGACACACAGCAAGGAAACATAAAAAACTCTGGGTGCTTACCATTTTAAGTTTCATTCATCTCTCTTTCTTTCCAGAAGTGCTTTTACCTACACTGTAATGATCTTTAAATGGGTGGTAATGAAGAATAATGTACTCTGTGATGACTGGAAGTGGTCATCTCTAACTTGTGACTCACCATGGACAGAGTGTATATTAAACAGTACATCACAGTCAGGTGTTTCATTCCAGCTCCTCTTATTTATTTGCCTGGAGGATGTCCTGCTCTTCTTCAGGTTTGGGGACCTGCTCAGAGGCAGATAAAGGAGTAACTTCAGACAATAGCTTTAYGATTGCTCTGACCTTTGCAGGGGCTTAGTGAAAGCACTAAGCAGTCTGATCTTTATACCATTTCTTTTCCACAGAAAATAATTTTTTTTAGATGGGACATGAAGCCAATGGACCAAGAGTGTATCTTTAATAAATATTAAATACATATGTGCATGCAACCAGACAGACGTAGACCAGTTTCTTCTGAAGAAAGACCACTTAATTTACCAAAATATCCACACAGGGACTTAGCATTTCCCAGCTAATGCATTTTAAATTCTTACTCTTGGTTCAACTGCTTTGACTTTCAGAGCCACATATCTCCACATCAGCAGCTGAGGATGGTGGGTTAAAGCCCCTTTGCTGACACAAGAGGGAGGCTTCACGAGACATCCAGTAATGGAGCTGTCCTGATCAGCACTGCATCACCAGTGCATCAGCACTGATGCCTGTCCAGAGTGTGTGTGTGTGTGTGTGTGTGTGTGTGTGTGTATATATATATGTATGTTTGCTGCCCACAGCATATATGAGCAGTGAGGGCCCATAATGTAAGAGGGCATTCAGTGGAATACTACAGCCAGCACGATTCAGCTGGACCACAGCATCCTCCTTCCTCATCTCAAGCAGCTCCCAGGAACTGGACATGACTGACTGGTTTGATGGACTAAGTGAAATGTCTTCACAGACCTCAAAAACTAATAAACCTGGGCTCACAATCCTGTGCAACACACTCAAAAAAACAACTTGAGATTGCATGAGGTAGAAAACCTGCCATTTACAGAATGAGTTTATCAGAACTGATGTTCTTTTCTAGTAAAAGCTGTTGTACATATGAGCTCAATTTGATGCTGCATTGTTTAGTGCAGACAGAGATAATACAAAACATAATGCAATTTACCGCTTCATTTCTTCATAAAGTCTACCCTGAAACATTTATTGCTCCATGTTACAGTAGAGAAGGAGTTTAGCAAAATGAGTAAAGTAGGGAATCTGGGAAACTATAAATAGTGCTCTCTGCTTTCCTAAATAATATTTCACACTCTAGTGAAATAACATATTTTCTTTTTAATAACAGAGCTGACCTGAATTACTTGTCTAAAATTTCTAAACTCAAGTTAGTCACCCTGGACTAGACTTGTGTTTCCTTTTTTATCTACTGATGAAATGGACAGCTCAGTCTGCTCTGCCTATGGACTTTGACAACTGGGGAAAACTTTAGAAAGTGTAATCTTCAGCTTCTGATTATGTTTTTAATTACAATACTGCAAGTGCTGAATTTTGGTCAGGTTTCTTCTCAGCTTTCCATCACAAAAGATTGACAATTGCACAATTAAAACCAAAATATTTTAAAACAAAGCAACATTAATGATTTATGGTTTTAGTCTGMTTTCCAACTTTTTTACTTGCAAAAGCAAGATTCCATTACTTCASTTCCAAAGCATAGAACACCATACATATTCTTGCTTACACACAAACTGTAGACTTCCTTTCAGACACTGGAGAGAGAAAACACAATCTTTTTKGTTTCTGGGCAGAATGGTTGATAACCTCTTCTGTTTGCTTCTCTAGCACCTTCCAGAAATGCCCTTAACAAATTGCCAGGCATGAATTTTGGGGTTGACTATTTTTATATTCTCCCCCCGCCCCYGCTTTCAACATCAGTTCTGGAAAACACATTTCTCTTTCAATACCTCTGTGTGACTGTTTCAGCTAATATGCATTTTGGGACATCAGTTAGTGTCTCTGTAGAGTACTGCACTGTGACGTGGTAGATGCAAGTTGGACTAAGATTAGTAACCTTTGTTCTGTATTCTGCTGCAGAGTAGATCTACCTGTAGCTAGTCTGTAAAAATGGATAGAATTCAGACAAAAGCATACATTTCCCAATTCACCAGAAATCGTAAAAGACAGAAGAAGATGAATGATGACCTTAGAGTCAAAAGTGTCACTTCACAGGAAGACCTCAAACTTCACTGAAGATTTTCCAAAACAGAAACTGAAAACACATATTCACGAAGAACTGAAGTTGCAGTCCAAAAGATGATATTTTCAGTAAGATACGAGAATCAGATAATAAAAAGAAAGAGGTAGATAGAAAAACAATCTGCAAGCATAAAGAGAACCACTTGCAGCTAATATCACCACTGTTCCTTTTGATTCAGATGATTTGAATCTATTGCCCATTGACAGGTGCTCAGTATGAAAGAAGCTGGTCCTGAATCCAAAGCACAATTTTAACAGTTCAAATATCCATATTGACCCTATGCAGCTTAGTTTCAAGACAACATTATTCAAAGCAAAGCAACATTCAAAAGCCAGTGGTTGATAACTTCTGCAAAATGTAGGCAATTCAACTGCAAATGCCTCATTCCTGCTGGTTAAACTTACCATCTCTTTATGCACAGGTACTCACCAACTTAAAAAGATCTGCATTAATTGATCCAGTAACTTCAATTAAGTTCAAAAGCAAACCACAAAGGACATTACATGCAGATTTCAATTTATGCAATGAGGATGTAGAACCATCCCCAATCTAAATCTTATGCTCACCCTTCTGTAGCTCTAGAGCGACCTTACAACCAAGTCATCTTTAGTGTGTGATGCTCCCAAGCTCAAAATTCATGTAGGAACATTTCAATATAATGGTCAATTAACACTGAAATCCTTTAAGTACTTCATCCATATTAATCCCAACTGAGTACTTCATGATTAATTTTATTAAAACAAAGTCCAAAGGAATTGGTAATGATTAAGTTGTTATTTTAGAGCAACACTATTATTTTTATGTATTTATGTGGGGTTTGATTGCTTTCTACACTGCATCTTTGAAAGATTTTTTTAGTGACAGTGGCCAGCCTGACTTAAATGAGGTGTGATAACTTGATGTCTAAAATTAGGTGATGTAAATCCAGGCCCCAGAGCCTAATCTGAATGTCACTAATCTGACAAAATTCTCCTGGACTGTAGCAGTGAGATTTTGTTTCCCTTCCTGGTTCTCTGCATATTCTGCTCAAAGATTTTTAAAAATGTTAAACTGTCTGTATGTACATACATTCTGAAATAGGAAAATAAGAGGCAAGTGCCTTGACCCACCTTTCTTTTCCCTCCCCTGCCTTCAAATATGGAGCATCTAGAGAACTGAATGCTTTGTCTTCTCTTAAAGAACATGGTAGTATTTAACTAATAAATATGAACCAGAGATAATGCCTCTTTGCTAAATTTATCATTAGGTTCTCTGTATTTTGAACAGATTGCAGAATTACTAGTTTGACAATTTTCTTAGTTTAACTCATGTTATAGTAAGGGTAGCCAAGCCTCAGTAAAATTCAAGAGCACCAACAAATTGTATCAGTTTATTTGATGCACCTTTTTCAGGCTATGTGAACTTAATATTCTAATTTGCTCTCCCTTTTGTATTGTATATGAGACATCTCTTGGAAATATACTTTGTTAACATATATTCAAGGTGGCTACAGTACGAAAATGAGAAAAAAAAAGCAATGAGATTATATGTGTAGAAGTGGGAAAATGTAAACAATAGAGTCTACAATAACCACACCTATAGAAATATGATTTTAACATCATTAGTATGGATTCCATTAGTAAAAGACTGTAATGGTGAAGAAAATTATTACACTCTTTTACTAATGGTGAAAATCCATGCCCAAAAATTTGGGTTTGAATCCACTGGAGAGAATTTCTAGGGCATCTATGAAGATATGATACAAATGCTGGGCCCTTAACATTTCTCAGGAATTTATTTTAGAAAACTCTTGGCTGAAAACATTATAAAAGCTGAACTTTCTTTTTTTTTGTTAGTTAGCAAATATACTATGATGCTGTAGTCTAAACTCAAAGTCTATAAACAAGGCATAATTGTTCCAGAAGAGCAAGAGAAAGATTATAATCATCTAGAAATCAGGAAGTTATGAAGGTAGAATGAAAATGTACTGGATTCTAAATTTTGGAAAGAGGCAAAGCATGTTTTCCTAAAATTCAAAAGCTTAAGCTCTACATTTCTTATAGCAACAACTTGTAATAAGATCAAAGTTAAAGACATTGGATAATCTATATGTAATTTTCCCATATTTACCTTCATAATGAATTATGTACTGTAAAAGTATCTCATTAACATTATTTGAAACTTTTCTTTAAAAACGAAATGAAGAATTATCATTACGGTCATGGAGATAACATTAATGACTGTAAAGGACAAACCCAGGTCATCTAAAGTTCAATTCCAAAAATGTTCTTCTTTTTATTTTTATCAGGACTTTTTTAACTTAAGAACTTGCCTTTGTCATCACAGAATTGTGGTGTTTGGTGGTCTGGGGTTTTTTTTAACTTATAAATTTTTGAATTCTCATCCAGGTTGCTGATTCAGCTCATCCTCCTTTCCCACCAACTTTGGTGGAAATTTCATTAGAGTAACCTTTATTTCATTGTCCATACCATTAATAAAAATGTGCAATAGTACAAGATTGAGGACATATTCCTACAGAACACGTCAGCTTGACAGGGAACAATACATGCTGCACAGTTTCCTTACTAATTATATGATCATGTAATAGCAGTGTAATTTCTTTTTTTTTAATGCTTTCTTATGAAAATGTCATGTGAAATAATGTCAGAAGATTTACTTGTCAAGACAGATGACATCTGGTTCATCACCTTCTCAAGAACTGTTATTCTGTCACAAAAGGATATGGGACTGGTATTACACAATTTCTCCTTGATAAATTTCTTTTGGCTATTACTCATCTCTCCACTATTCTGCAGGTGTTTACAGTTCATTTGATTTATTTGTTCCAGTTGTTTGGGGTTTTTTTTACAACATTTAAATTATGCTGATGGGTCTGTAATTCCACATCTCTTCCTTCCTCTCCTTTATAAAGGCAGGCACTGAGTCAGCTCTCCTTTAATTTTCTGAAACTTTCTCCATTCTTCACAACAGAGAACTGCTAGTGGATCTTAAGAAGGCTTCATCTAGTTACTTAAATATTGTACAATAAGCTTTACTAAACCCAGATTATCTTCAAATACATAATTGTTCTATGTACTCATTTGGAAGCTCTTTTATCATTCCAATCTGACATCTTAGCCGTTTCTTAGGCTTAGTAGTTGTATTAACACACAGTAGCTCCAGTTAAGGAAAACTGAGAAAGATATTAAACATCTTTAAAGGTTTAATAACATTTTTAAATTTATTTCCTTCCCTGTTTGATAGCATATCAACCTTTTTATTTACCTTGCTCTGATTATTAATGTGTTTATAAAATGACTTGGTTTCCCTTTATGACCTTTTTTTTATGTCATGCACAATGCTGTGTCTTGGCCTTTCCAGTTTTGCCACCCTTCCTATTAGTGCTATTTCATCTACACTAGTTCGGTAATTTGACCTAATTTCCACTTTCTGAGGGATTCTTTTTTTCCCCTGGGCCTTAGGCCACTGCAGTCAAGGCTTACTTAAGAGAGCTACTTCCTAGGCTTCACAAGTATTGAGGTGGTTTGTGCTTCTCCCTTAAATATAATTTCTAGAGGGAACTGCCAGTGCTTGTAAATGTTTTTCCCTTAGATTTATTTGCAATGAGATCTGACTCATCAGCCCTACTAGTTTGTTCTCTCATAATTTATTGGTTTTATTATGATCTGCACTTTCTGTTTCTTGATGTAATAAATCATGTTATGTCCTCACTAAGCAGGTTAAAGAAAAGTGAGAGCAAATCCCTTTCATATTTTCAACTACATTTTTTTCTAGAGGCTTCCTGCTAGCTGCCTTCAAAGAAACACAGGGAGACCGAGGCTGGGAGGGACCTCTGGAGGAGATTAGTCCAAGYTTCTGCTCAAAACAGCACTTAATGGAAAAACTGGATCAGATTGCTCAGTGCTTCAAGTCGGCAGACTTTTGAAATTCTTCAGGGAACAGACTGAAGTTGATTTCACCACCTCTCTGTTCAGTTTTTTTTCTTACTCTAAACCATTTCTGCTCTAAATTATTGTTATTCCTCATACTCAGCTGAAATAATTTGCATTTCAGTTTGTGACAGCTGCTTTTGTCCTTCCACTACCCACTTCTGAAGAGTCTGTTTTCTCTGTAATGTCCTACAGGTAGTGCCAAACTGCAGTTACATCACAGAATCACAGAATCACAGAATGGTTTGGGTTGGAAGGGACCTTAAAGATCATCTTTAAGCTCCAGCCCCCTGCCACGGGCAGGGACACCTGAGCAACCTGGTCTAGTGAAACCCCTCTGAAGCGTGGCTGTGCCCCCCAGCCTTTCAGCTGCCTTCCCTCCACTTGGGTAACCTCAGTTGCTCTACAGGTAAACTAACATATATTCTAGCACACAAACACCGAACATTCTACGTTTCTGAGTCAAGCTTGAAAGGGAAACTGGGATATTGCAAACCATCTACTTATAACACTGCACTTTAAAACGCTTTGAAAATTTCTTCCAGGCAATTGCAATACCTGTCAGTGGCTAATATATTAAAAATCCATAACTAAAATATTTCTGTTATGTCAAGGACAAACTCAACTTTCGAGCTAAACCAATAGGAAAGAGAAAAGAAAGAAAGAAAGAAAGAAAGAAAGAAAGAAAGAAAGAAAGAAAGAAAGAAAGAAAGAAAGAAAGAAAAGAGAGAGAAAGAAAGAAAGAAAAAGAAAGAGAAAGAAAGAAGGAAAGAAGAAAGAAAGAAAAAGAAAGAAGGAAAGGAAGGAAGGAAGGAAGGAAGGAAGGAAGGAAGGAAGGAAGGAAGGAAGGAAAGAGAAAGAAAGAAAGAAAGAGAAAGAAAGAAAGAAAGAAAGGAAAGAAAGAAAGAAAGAAAGAAAGAAAGAAAGAAAGAAAGAAAACTTTGCAATCAAAATATCTTTGTTAAAACATAATCTCTATGGCATAATCTCACATGAAAGATGCATAACTGAGGCACCCATACCTAAAATGCATAACTACCTTTGCTATAAAAAGACGTTTTATTTTATTTGAAATAAATAGATGAGGTTTTTATTTTGTAAAACTGAATATTCACTTCAGCACTAGAACCAAAGTAAGGGTCTATAAGGCCAYGATATAACTGAGGGTTTTTTAGGAAGCATCATATGAAGTTATTTTTTTCCTCACCCAGGTACAACTTCAGATATTTTGCAAAGATTTTGCAAACCACTGGAAATGAGTAAATAACGGAAGCCAAAATAAATGACGGGAAGAGAGCGGACCCAGCAACTTGAAGACAGCCTGTGATGTTGCTTAACTCTCTGTCTGGACATGGTGCATCCCAGACGCGCTCTACCCTGCCACCAACAACTGTTGGACTATGCAATCCAGTGTCTCCACAGACAAAACGATTTTTGGAAACCTCCAAATACTGCGACAAAAAACCACTTCATCAGTCGTAAGTCACACTTTTCCACTACAGCTCAGAGTACAAATCAGGACTGGAGCCCGTCAAGGCAGCTAGAAAATGTTCTTTGAACTACACYCGGTCTCTCTTTTTTCCTGTGAATGCTTCCCAGCACATTGTAGAAAGGTCCTCAGAATCTGCTAAATGACAAGAATCTGTATGTTTTGGTTTGTGTCTGTTGTACAGGTGCTTTAAAATGTCTGCAAACATTAATTTCTCAGGAGAAACAATAAAGACACTGCAAATGAAATTCAGCCATACCTTAAAACATACAAAGAAGTATGGCATGCATTTACCTTCAGATGTTCCTCTGGTATTTTTTTTTCCTAGTTTACATAGAGGTTGAACTCTTGAATTCAAAAGAAAGTGATTTAGGAAGGTAAAAATTTCTTTATGTGGATGGTAACTGCTGACGTTTGACAAAGCTTTCTCAGGTTCAATAATAGTAGTTCATTCAAATGTTTAAAAGAATCCATATCTAACTTCTAAATCTCACCAGCATCTACCCAATCTATAGCCAGATCATTTAATCCCAAACATACTTTAACACTTTAATTGCTAAGTGCGAAGGAAGCAATTGCAACAGAAGCGAACCAATGATTTCCATTGAAAAAAAAATGGAGAAGAAAATGAAGGTGTAGTAGGCAAAGTACTCTGTTTCTTTTATCTTTGTTTTTTCAAGCTTTATTCAGCTGTATAAGGYCAATGCAATAAAAAGGCTAATTTCCTGTGGCAATTATCTTCAAAGGGAATTAAAATTAATGCATGTATTCTGGAGCCACACTGATAAAAAAGGTTCAAACAATCCCCATTATTTCAAATAACATTGAAAAATGAATGGTTTTCAACTTATTTCTAGCTATTCATTTTGGATTAACATAAAATAAGCTACTTCAAGTATTACTATCCTTGTGCAATGTATTTATAGCAATATGATTACTATCTTTAGTGAAAGGTTTAATATCAACATATATGTAATTACTGGAAATGTTTCAATTTATATTAAAAAATTAAACTGTAAGATCAGCAACAACTGCCTCAACTAAATCRAAAGACTCTTCCCACAAGCCACATATAAATTTTCTCATTTATTTAAGTTACATCTCTTTCATAGCAAAAACTGAGCCACTCAGCTTCATTTCTAAAATTATCCTTATCAACTTTGCTGACTGTCTTTACACAGAGCTTATATGCAGTTTGAAAGGATCTCTTCTGAAAGCACTTAATCCTTTGTAAAGGYAAAGAATAATTAAAATCAGAAAAACAGAAATTTATATCTCATTATTTCAATCTTTTACTTCYGTGTCACAACTCTGTACATGAGACATTGGAGTCTAACAATACTTAAGTTACTGACATGTTTTGCACATGATGAGGAGATAAAATACAAAGTGTATTTCTAATATCTAGGCCAAATAATTTTTATTTTGAATTGATGTGACTTGAAGAAATTAATGGAATAATGTCTTTGGAAAATCTTTACCAACTGATCTTAATAAAAGGTTTAAGAAAAGAATCCTGGAGCAAAGGATTCTTTCTCTGTCCACTTTTGAGGAAAATAAGAAAACATGTCAAATCTCTCAAATTATACATGTGCATATTTTGACACTGAGAAATCAAGTCTGTTCATAGCAAATATTATTCATTTTTAAATAGGGTCAGGTATCCAGACACATGTTAAGCCTCCAGACACAACACAAGGCTCATATCTAGGACAGACCTATGGGGAGCAGCCTACCCTGCTTGGCCATGAGACCTAGCATTTGGAAGCCATGCTGAAAACACAGGACATCTCAAACAGATCTAATGTCTACACGGGACAAGTGAGTGTAGCCTCAGATGGTGCAAAACACATTGAAAAAACGCACATGAAATGTTGCTGATGTTTCTTTACTGAGCTGTGGACAATGGGCAACTTAACTACGGAAGTTTGCCCTGGACCGAGCTTCATTCAGCAGAGTGGTACACAGGAGACATTACTTACAGTTCTCACATGACTCTGGGGAAGGTTCTAAAAAGTTGTGCAGACAACCAGAATGCCACGTCAACATGGTGAGCCAAATAAATCTACTGACATAGTSCCAAGTGTGATATGGAAAAAAAAAAAAGGGTTAGGGGCAAGTATCAAATATAATACTAAATGATAAAACGACAACAACCTGGAAACTCAGCAGAATGATAGAAAGCATCTGGGGATTTAAAATGGCTCCCTAAATGTATGAGTCATCACTACCTGTACATGCCACTCCTGCAGAACAAAAGCAGTATCCCTTTGGATTTGTTAACTAACAAATATTTCATATGAGGCACTGGAAGTTTTTACTTTYTTCTACTTATCACTAGTGGAACTTTTCCAGAGAACTGTCAGTGTTTTGGGGCAAGTCAGTCTAGACAAATTGAAGAGTCCAAATGAAAACAAGAGGACACTAAAAGACCAAAACATGCAATTTTAATGAAGAAAAGCCAAAAGGAGCCCACAAGGTGCAGCCAAGAGGAAGTGGCAGTGGGAAGGAGCAAGGGGAGAKGTGTAGAGTAGGCAGAAGCTGGAGTAGAAAACATGATGATGAATTGTTCCTTGTGACCATAGCCGTTAACAAGAGATTATCTTAATTTGCAGCTAGGAAGATTTATGTTTGATCTCAAGAAAAGCTTTCTCACTTTAAGAAGAGAATATACACCAGCATCTGTCACATATGGATGTGCTTGATCCTGCTTTCAGTACAGGTGATGAATTAGATGATCTCTTCAAGACAGTTTGAGCTTTACATTTCTGTGATTTAATGATCTTAGCTGCCTGAGAAACTTATGAGTTGTGGTATGAATATATGCTTAAAAACAGTAGCTTCTACTGCAAATAAGCCGCAAAACCCAATTGTATGATACCAATAATAGGTACTAATAAGACAACATTCCCGAATTACAAATGCAAAGCTTACTGTTCTTTATCCCATTTCTAATCCTGTGAGCCATTCCACCTCATGCCTGTCTGGATGCATGAATGCAGGATTTCTGTTGACAAATATTGTCAGTACCGTCATCACAAACACTCAACTCATGATTTTAAGAATAACATCACTACGAAGTTTATAATGGAAGGCTAATAAACTATTAGCCCTATGTGGATGAGGATTATTATCCCCTTCATTTGAGCTGCACGTAATTTCCGATGTGCTCTCTTTCATTTGTTTGTTATTGCAATAAGGTTTTTTCCAAGGTGGAATTTCCACAGAAGTATCTTAAACATTAGAACAGTATCAAATAAAACCCATACATTTTCCTATTCCTCTAAGAGAAAGAAGATGGTGGATTTAAAGCAGTGCAGTTTCTTGAATTTATTGGGAGCAACAGCTGAGGTTAGTGCCTTAAGAACTCCTGATGTAGGCAACTTTTTCAGGAGTTACTCACGTAAAGTAGGTGTGTTTTTGACTGGCGTGTTTTATTTAGAGAGTGGAGTAGCTTATAATGAAGGCCAAGAYTTACATAGTATAGGCTAAATCAACCTTATTAAGGTAAGTGAATAGGTTTCTTTCATACATGGCACTGAACTAGAGACCTGCATTATACCAGAGGCTGGATGCATACATGCTGGCAGGTTCTGCCCTCTGTCCTTAAAACACTTTCTAGTCCCTTTGTAGATTGATGTCAGTTAAGTGGACTCTTTTCCTTTTGCTTCAGGGTCAAGTATATTTCAACTCTTCTTCTCATGTGTGGTCCCAGAAGAGAAATAATAATAATGAAAAAAACCACGATAAAATCTCTGTCTCTCTCTCTGGGAACAAACACTGTTTCTGTGTTGTTTGGCCCCTCTTTTCCTCCTGCCAGTGTTTCTGTGCTTCTCAGGTGTTGCTGCTGGCCACCACGGCAGCATCTGCCGAGCACTGGTGCCAGCACTACCACTGCCCCTGCTCYGCCGAGGAGCCGACAGTCATTGGTATAGATGACACTCTCCTGCCAGTGGATCAGCACATTTCCTCTGCAATAAGCTAAATTTAATTCTGAAATTCATACCCATATGGAAAGGAGAGTACGTAATAGCCATTTTACTGCCCACTGCCAGCAGCTAATTGCACAAATATACATGCAAAGCATATATATGCACCAGTAAAATCTGCTTAGAGATGTATGGTTTATTGCTATTTCCCAAAACATTTGGAGAATTAGAGTAATAAGTATAAAATAAATGATATATTTTCATCTTATCAGGCAAAATTAAGGTCTGCCTTCTAACATATTCGTCATCTTCTTTCAGGAGGCAAGCCTATTCATTTCAGTAAAATGGCCTGAGAATTAAGGCAGCATTCATCCGAAGCAGCGGAAGTATTCGGCTGTTAATAAAACCAACAAGCTTTTATCAATGAGATCAGATGCCCCTTTCAATCCTTAAACCAATTTATTGTCAGGCCATATATGAACAAGATCCATGCTAGAACCTTCACACAAATCAAGTGAAGAAATGCACAGCTACATGCAAATGATTATTAGGAAACACATCTTAGTCTATAAAAACTGTTCAGCCTTTGACTGATGTTGGGGGAGGGGGTGAGAATGATCCCTAAGCAGGTACATTTTTCATTCACTAGCCCAGATTGCATGAAGAGAATATATTTATCCTGTTCATTAAAGACATAAGAAAAAAAAAAATTACAAATAAACATCATATAAACATAAAATAAATATTCTATAATTTTTTTCTCCATTAGAGAGCACCAGTCTTTTAATTTCAGTTCCCAAAGAGTTTTGTGTTGAATATTTTTGTTTGTATTAAGGATTTAGGGAATGTTCTGTTTAGCAGGCTTAAGTGTTCCACAACGATTTCTACGTAAACAATACTGATAAAACATAGTATTTTTCATAATCTAAGATAATTGTTCAATTTGCAACTTAATTCAATAAATCCATCTTTCTTATTTATAGATTATTCACCACAAAAAAAACATCTTTTGGTTATTATTCAGTAATTCATTTAGCAGAAATATTTGGATTGTATACACGATACTCTGAAACGTGACCAAATTTATTGTTATGCAATGAATAAAAGCACACAAAAATAAATAAAATATATAAGAAAGARGATCTGAATAACCTCTGAAAGCTACTTCCATACAATATTGTTTTGCATTTTACATATTCTATGCAAATATTCCCCAAAGCAATGTACAAAGTATATATAGTTAGAACAGCCACCGGAATGTCACATTAATCATATGAAACCACACTATTAGATACCATTGTTTACCCTTTAGACTTTGTCTTGCCGCATCAAAATTCTGCATTTTATTGTAAATATAAGTTTAACAATCAGTTTTCTCTTGTAAAGCTTTCTGTTTGTTACTAGTGTGTTGTTTCCTTTTTCAACATTCATTCATCATAAAGGAACACTTYGCTACAATCTGGGCTTGTATCTATTTTCAAATGTATGTATTGTAAGGAATTTCAGATTTGTTAGTTTTTCTCTGGTCTTTCACTTCAACTGAAAACTTATCTGGCATGCATTATAAATGTTTTCTAYATTAACTGTATCCTAGATATAGGTCTGTCAAAGACTCACAGTGTCATAATTTATGTAATAAATCTATGTATGTTGTTTATATATAATTTATGTAAAATTGCCAGTTTACAGGACATAATTGTTAATGAAAATAATAGTGTTTTTGAAGATGATACATCCACCAAGAGTAAAAGCAACATGCAAATAGACAGATGGACAGATAGACAGATAGATGCTTGAGCATATCTCAAATGAGCAAATCTCTCAGGAGCTGCAGGCAGATGTGAGCTGAAGGTACCACTGTCAAGGAAAATGCAATGACCAGTGCAAGCCAGATACYACAGCAGTCGCACCACGTGCGGTGCCAGAAATAGAATGGTTTTTTACCACCATAGTGTTGCAACTGCAACAATCTGCCTGGGAGACCAGCAATGAAGAACTAAGGCTTATCCACTGCGGCACAAAACTGACCCAGTGAAGGCTTTAGGTTGATGGTGGCATGGCCACGTGCTGCTACACAACCTTGTACGATGCTACCAACTCACGTTGGGTCAGCATGGGTACAGCTTGATGTGGCAAATCACCATTCTGTGAGTCTGTGACTGTGAAAAGATCCTCGATGCTGCCCCAGAGAGCAGTCTCAGTCTTTCCAATAAGTGGTAGTTAAAAATCAGTCAATAGGAGCGTTTTTGATAAGGATCAGTATTACAGGTCTACAGAGATCAAGTGGAGCAATCTGTGACTCTGTGACCATCTGTATTAGACCAGATGGTCTTTTGAGGTCCCTTCCAACYTGTGCTGTTGTATTATTCTGTGATTTTAAGGAGACAAAATCAAACATGAACTGTTAATGTCAGGTTGGAATTAGATACCATTAGAAGCTTGTCATATGTCAACCAGAAGGCCAAGGAATGTCCAAAGGAAGTAGAGAAGTAAGACTTCGCATTCATCTATTACCCCSTTTTTCCAAAAGCTGACACATCGCAGTCTGATGAGAAAACCAGTGCCTCCAKCAGCACTACAACCATTTAGCTTGGCTTGGAAACAGCTCCTGAAAGATGAATACCACAGTGTGATTTGGATAGCAAAGCAGGCCATGCGGAAGAAATAATGCTGCTACTTTCTCTTCTTCGTTGCACAGAAAGGCCTCTTGACATTGAATAAACCTTAATTAAAACATGTAGCTAGTTCTGATGAGTCAAGGGGCAGCAAGCCAAGTCCAAGGTGCTGAGGTACGAGGGAATCCTTCTCATAACCTCCATGGCTTTTAGTTCATATCCTGTTTATCCTGGACATCCGGGAAGACTTGGGAGAAGTTACGCATTTTTTTTTTCCTGCAAAAGTGGTTCTGACTATTCTTGATAGATTAGAAATATTCTATAAATAACACTTAATCACTGGTATATATGAGGCTTTACCATAACTTCACACTTAGCCAGAYGACATTTTGAAAATTGCTGTTCTTGGAATTTGTCAACTCAGAACACAAAATTAAACTCAACAATTTGTTGAAGAAATTTCAAACTGGACATGTCTACCTAACTAAACTTACTTTAAAAACATGACCTCTTTGGTACCTACATGAATGTCTTTGCCAATAAGAGTAGTAGCTTCCCCGAAACGTGTTTCGGCTCACAGTCCCTGTTTGGAGAGTATGATTACTACCTTCTGTAGTAGCAGTTAGTATCACAGAATTTAATTTGTTGCATTTGATTCAAACATTCTAATTTAAATTATTCCATATAAAACTCACTTCTTTCTCTCAAAAAAGTATGGAAAAAGAGAAGTGATTAAAAAAATTTAAATTTTCAAATTCAAACATGTTGTTTTCTCTGCATATACTTGACACAGGGCTGCAAGTTTTCAGAAGATACAAGTCATGTAAACTTTGCTAATTTGTTTACGTTCATACTGCATTTAACTTGATATACAAATGCTGGAAAATCAGAGGCTTGTAAACGTTTTATATATTCTGGAAAACAGCTTGGATCTTGGTTTAGTTCTCTATCCATACTGTGTCACTTATTAACTAGTGCTTCTRTGTCACTAAAACATTTCCTTTTCGTTTAATAATAACTTCCTTTTTCATTCCAACCATATTTAAAATATTTGACTAAGTAGGCTTGGATTGGAATTAAAATATTGCAACTTTACATCATTCTGTCATTAAATGCAGAATCTGCTCAACTCAATCAATCCTCCCATAAACAAGCTGAAAACTTATCTTCAGAAGCACTCATCTGTAAATAGAATTTTTAGTAAGAAGAAAAATATCTTCTTACATTATACAAAAATGTAGGCTATGTATGTATATTTGCCTCTATTTATGCAAAATATAATTTAGCATTAATGAAGAGTCATGAAGTTTTAAATGGGAGTTTATCTGTCCCAATATTTATGCCATAGACATCTACCTCTAAGAAATTAATTGTAGGCACTTTTTCTAGTCATAGCAGAGAAGGCAGCATCTCGTCCTAATGCTGACCAGATTAACAGAGATCAAGTGGAGCAATCTGGAATTCTGCTAAAAATGAGAGGTGTTTATTTCTTTCCATTAAATGTCATCTACRGCTACTGCACTGCTCATCTCTGATGCAGCCATGTAAAGTCAGGTGAGAAGTTCTTTCCAGGTTCTTGCTACTTTGCCACCATTACTCCTTAGCCAGCAGAAGCTGYGCTTCTGGCAAAGACAGTGTTCTTCTGAAAAGCACTGTATAAACTAATACACTGGTAATATTTTGTGAAGATAAAATTTRAAATTTAACCAAAAAAATTTATATCAAACTATAAGAAGAAAAATCAAGACTTTAACTTACAGTTGCTTCCTAGTGGATTTTTACCCCTGCTAAAAATGTTTATATTTTCTGAGGATTTTAGACCTTTAATTGCAAGCTTTATCATGTAGAACATAAAACAGGTAACAAAGATATTCACAGAACAACAGTTAATAGACCTAGCATTTTCAGGGGAGAAAAGGAAAATAGATAAACCAAGAAGTGCATCACCAATTCAGAAAAATCTAATTCAACAAAATAGTTCTTTGCTGACAAGGAGGAATAGGAATTACCCTCATGGGACACAATTTAGGTGGACCAGCAATCATATGCCAAGCGATAGTTTCACTGATCCTCTTCTTTCTAAAGGGTCTGTAAASAGGGAAAAGCACAAGCTGCATTCGTACTGTCCTGCGAACCTCCTTGCATCTTAGGACCTCACAGTGCAGTGCCCTTGGGACGTCCAAGGATTCTCTGAAGTGCTATTGTTTCAAAAGCAAAAAGCCTAAGCCATAACAATAATTAATTTCAAAATGTTGTCTTTGGAGAGCTTCCTGTGAAACATATATAGTATACTGGAGGAAGTGTAGTGAATAAATGGGATGAAATGGTAGTTAACAAGTACACTTCTTTCTCCTCTGTGCTTATAAAACATTATTAAACCCATCTTATCTTACAAAACATCATCATTGATAATGCTTCCAATTTTACTTCTAGCAGAAGTTGTCATACTATAGGCTGTTAGTATACGACAATAACCACATCACTAGATTTTATTACCCTACTTAAAACCCTTGTAACAAAAGATGAAGGCAATCCTTACAAGAAGATTCAGCATTATCATTAAGAGCAAAATTATGTTCAAGAAGTGAGGAGGGGTTATAAACAGATAACCTTGTAAAGCTACTGATGGGAAAATCCTGCTTGTGTGAAAAGTAAAGGACCAAAGTTCCCTGTTCTCTCTTGAGAGAATGGAGAAAATGCCAGCTATCACTGGAGACCTTAGGCTGTATCCTGGTACGAATAACTATATAAGTGATGCTGAAATACCCTAGTGCAAGATGTAATTGAAAATATGTATTTTAAGGCACAACCAGAAAATATGSTACAGCTGTACTCACATGGTTGGTTTGGGGTTTTTTTTCCCTCTAGATTTGAATTGAAGGGTTTTATCCCTTTTCCCACATGTACGTAAACAAACTATTGTTCTCAGCAAGCCAACTTAATGCAATAAAGAAGATGATTAAACACACAAACGATTCTAGTACTCAGTATTGTATACATATTCAAATATCTGAAATTTAAAATTTTAAACAGATGATTAAAAAAAATCCAGATGTCTTATGATTTTTTTCTGAAAAGATATTTTCTACGTAAATACAAAATCCTTCCACAGACAAACTGTATAACTATAAGAATAAGCTTTAAAGAAACACACCTAAAATGACACACTATAAATAGACAAAATGTTTTTGGTTGTGAAAAAAAATATTCCTATGTCACTATATTTTATTTTGGTTTTCCTCAACTTAGGTTTTTTCTAGGTATTCATGACAGTGTAATATCAGACATCATCCCAGTAGTTTCTGGATAACAGAAGTTTACTGGTTAAAAAATTAGTACAGAAGACATTTGTAGATGATCCAAAGCTTTTGGAGACAAAAAGGAATGAAGAAATGGGTAAACCACAAAGAAAACTTAGATCTCTTGGTAATATGGTATACCTAGACCAATATGAATGTCAGGGATTTAAACTCAAGGTTGCAACTTAAAATAGAAATTGCAGACTATACTCATATAACATAAGAATTTCAGTGGAATTCAGTTAAATTGAGCAGGACTTAAATTTAAGCTTAAATGACCAACTAAACACATACTACAAGCATGATGTTGCATCTAAGACAGGAAATACTTTTTATTGATRTATTAAGACATTTACAACATTATTGAAATGTTACATTAATTCCAGTATTCACATTTTGGAAAGTAGCTCAAGTTTTGGGGGCCTTGATGTTTTTGTTTGTTTGTTTGTTTGTTTCTCTTTTAATTCAAAAGACTGAAGTCCAAGGTTTAAGTTCAAAAGTTTATAGCATTTTCAAAAGAGATCATCAATAATAATTTTCCACTGCCAGACAGGTAACAAGAGTGATAAAGCAACATCATACTCTTCTATCAATGTGAACCTGACTTACGACTCCCCTCAAAGCTGTGAGGCAGGGCTCAAAATCCAATATGGTTATTGTCATAATGAAGAAGTAGATTTTCAAAAATACTATATCTAAGGCCCATCAACGAATGGCGGTATGAACTGGCCTTTGCTTTCTGGTAATTCTGGCAGAGGAGAAGTACAAATATTAAGAAACAGACAAGAGATTTTGTTAATGGATAAAAGTTTAGCARTACTATTTGTCTGGGTTTTTTGTTGATTTTTTTTTTTTTAATTTCAGCATCTGGTTCAGCACCTCTTGTGAGAATCATTTGTTGCTCTGTAATTAGAGGAAAGAACCCCAAATTTCCCTTTCTCTTGTAACTGCTAGTGAGCATTACTTCTAGGGATGTGGATACGGCCAGCACAACACAGGACAGTATGAAGACGAGAGTAAGTCTGCACACGTGGGATGCACATGTCACAACGACTTCCCTTTCCCTTCCATTCTTGCGCATCGTGTGTCACCACTCATCTCACTCAGTAATTTCCTTCTCTCTCTTCTCTAGCTCATCAAACCCTATGTACTCACACCACTTCCTCACCTCAAAAGAGGAAGGTCAAAAACTAAGCAGAGATAAAAGAGTAAGTAGAAAAATGGTTAATTCTGGCCATCAGAACGATTTTCAAACAACTACAGGGAACAGAGGGAAGAATGGATATTTCCTTCATCAGCACGAAGAGAAATATACTATTTCTGACTGTACTGGGTGTGAGCCCCAAGGCTTGGGCAGATCTGAGAGGCTGCAGGGATGGACTCCGTGGCAAGGAGACAAGGTGGGCATCTGACTGCTGGCTCAGGTTAACCCACCAGCTCATGCATAGTCAGGGTCACCTGCTAATGTCACAATCTGAACTAAAATATCCCAAAGCCTCAAAAAAAAAAAAAATCAAAGAAAGAAGATTTAACAACGTTAACCTCAATTCTGCCCTCTTTAATAATGGGGTCAGAACATTTCCACTACAGATGTTGCAGAACGGTATGGAAAAATCATGGGAAAAGAAACCATGACATGAAATCAAGAGGAGTGCATTAGGCACAAGCTAAAAGAAAGCCTCTCTTTTAAGTATGGTTTCCACTATTATCTCTGAATCTCATACTCATCAAACAGCCCTTGCAAACTTCATCACTTCTCCTTTGAACAAGAGTATTTCCTGAACTGCCTCTATTTAGATGTCGGCATTGCATTCATCTGAATCATTCATATTACTATTTTGTTTTCCATCTCAATTTAAACATGCTGCCCTATTTTTATCAGTGATTTGGAATCTTAGTACTGAAAGTGAGACATACTTAGTTCTATGCTGATACACATTTAGATGTCTAAATATGAACAAGTTCCCACTGTTATAAAAAGAGTTATGGACAGAATTGATTACTTCAATACAGGCATCTAAAGTAACTTGGGAAGCTGTGTGGCACCCTTAACACATGTATGGAGATGATACAGCACAGATACAACACAGGCTCTACAAAGACCTGTAAGCCTCATTAGCATTTATTAGATTCCCATCAGTGGGATGAACTGCGCTACCTCAACTACCACTCAGGATAAAAATTCTGCCCCAGATGTTCTGGAGGACACAGGGGAGAGGATGGGTTCACTGCTCCCATCTCCACCTGAGCGTTGTCACATTCACTAGCCTACACACCTGCCTCAGATATGCCAGAACAGCTCAAATAATATTTGACACCTAAACTGAGGTAACCGAGTCCAACCTTGTTTACAAAGTTCACTTGCAAACACTCTTATTTAGGCAACAATGACTTGAAGCCTCAGGCTTCCACTATGGCCTTAATACATCATTCACAACAGTGACAAGCTCCTTCAACCAATCCCCCACTATTCAGTACATTTGAATTTAATACTGTGAATGGAAGATAGAGAACAAACAAGGCATATGCTGAACTCAAAAACTGGACATACGGCACAAGTAATTCCACTGCTACTTAGGTGTACTATTGTACAACTCCAGATATTTCCTCTGGTCTATTCAGGAGGGCAGTGTTAGATTATGTTGTGGCATACCTGGCAGTGCTTTTCATAAGCTGAAGTCAACATCACTTCAATTCATCATTTTCTGGTGTTATAAAATACACTACTATATTGCATGAGAGTTTAAAGTAATTGAACACCAGAGCTCCAAGTGCCCTTGGCAATCTTAACTCTGGAGTAGACTTTTGGACTGCTAATGTACACTTGCTAAGAATCAGAAATCAACATCACCACTGCAAAAGTGCAATTTTGCCAAAAGGTAGAGGCATGCAGGACAAACTTTCTTGCTGCTTTCTATGCTTTCTTTATGCCACTGCTGTCTGTGCAGTCCTAAACAGCATCTCAGTTGACAAACACACAGCTCACCAGCTCAAACCCCAGAACTTGTTTGTACAAGGAGAAACAAGACCTCAAAAACTACTCATTACCATAATGTCTTAGGACACTCACAGGGTGGTTTTCCAAATCAGCCAGCTATCTGGAATCACCCACACTTTTATATAAATTCTGCTCATTCTCTTGCTCTTTATCTGTTGGTTTAATTTTTAGTCAACTGGTTTTTGGTCAACAGTTAGAGCTGTCTGTAGCAAAACAATTTAAACCTTGACAATTATGCAGAGAGCAAAATGGTACACATATGCAAAACTATCCAAAAAGCAAGTAGGAAAATGAAGTTTCAAGAAAAAGACTGTGTCAAGTGGAAGTGCAGACAGAAGGGATGAAGTACAGTGAGTACGGGAGAAAGATAAGACACGACAGGAAAGGAGACCAATGGAAATGAAGGAGAACTATGAGGGAATTCTGTGATGGCAGAAATGACAAAGTTGGTCAGAAAGTGTGCATTTCACCAGAACAGATGCAGCTATCCTACTCATAGCATCTGGGTAACTGAAAACAATGGCAGTGGCTAGAATGGCAGCTGAAAAATGGCTGAGAACCCAGTAAACCAAACACACCTGAGATTCTTGAAGACAGATGACAATAGCATGCAAAAAAGTTATGGGGAAGTATTGGGTGTATGAATAGCAAATCAGTACAAGAAACCTTGACAGAAACTTTGCAAATGCAAAGCAATTTGTTTATCATATCATTGTCTATTAATTACATTTATAACTCTACTTGTAATAGAAACATTCTGAGAGACATAAACTACAGTTCCAAAGGGAGCAGTAATGAGAAATGGAAAGATTAATCCTTCCTACAGGAAGATGTAGGTCCTTTTTAGGATAGGCCTATGTATTTATTATTTCTCTCCTTGATACATTTCAAGGTGCACCACACTACTATGGATTTATTGATTTTAGCTGGCACAGGCACTTTGTAATGGAAGTAATAACCCCAATACACATTTGGAGAATTAGTCATAGAATCATAAAATCATTTCGGTTGCAAAAGATCACCGAATCCAACTTCTAACCCAGTACTGCCAAGTCTACCACTAAACTATCCCTAAGGACCACATCTGCATGTCTTTTAATATCTCCAGGGAGGTATTTACAAGTCACATGTTCTAAGCCAGCTACTTAATGATACGACTATCAAAGGTATATTCTTCAGGTATCAGTATATTTAAGTTAAATGTTACTTTTTAATTAATTAACTAAGAATGATATCAAGCTGACTAATATCCTGAGGTTTACTGCTTTTTAAAAGCTTAACAGGTCACTAGAAACATAAAGATATATTATTTAGTTGTGCTGTTACCGTTCATAGATTTAATTTAGATCCTGAAATACAAAATTCAGGTTGATGATGTTAATTTTCCATCATTTACATTCTCTTAATGTATCTCCACTAAAAAAACTGAACTTTAAGAATATTTCTACAGGTGATAAATCTATTTTTTTTGAAAGGGAAGGAAAATACTGGCCTGCTGTTAAACAAGACAGGTGAATTAATCACCAACAAGGCTGAAAAGGCAGAGGTTTTCAACACTTTCTCCACCTCTGTTTTTTACCAGCTCCGTAAGGCCCCAGACCTCGGGAACAAAAATCCAGGTTGACGCAAACACAGACCCACCATCAGTGAAGGAAGAGGTGGTTTGTGAACTGTTACAGGAGCTTGACTCCTACAAATTGATGGGCCCTGACAATACTGTCACATAGTTTTACAGTTAGAACAATCAGACATTGGAATAATCTCCCCAGGGAAGTGGTGGATTCCCCAGCACTGGGCACTTCCAAGATTCAGCTGAACAGGGCGCTAGGACATCCAGTCTAGATGGTGCTTTTGCCAAGAAGCATGGGACCACAAGACCCATGAGGCCCCTTCCAACATGTATCCTATTATTCTACAATTCTATGAAAATGTAAAATTAAAAAGAAAAAAAAAACAAAGACACCAAGCAGAAAAAAATTATTATACCTAAATAAAACTTATTTTAATACATTTCTTAATTCATAAAATAGTTTCTTTAAGCAAAGAAAAAGTACTAAAACCTTAATACTTTTATGTCTTTTTCATTTTTCTAAAGTGCAAGGCATCAAGACCATCACTCAAAAAAATATACTTCACTGCAAACATTCTGAAAGACAAAGAGAACCCAGGATGTCAGCAGTCAAGGTCCAGTCTGCAAAGCACTTCAACATCTGCCTATTTTTAACCCYTTGCTTTGGCTCCACCTGCTCCAAATAAAGACATGCTTATATGCATTGTTCCAAAGAACTGATCCAAAGCACACAGTTAAAAATTAATATGTTAATCATAGATTATAAAGCCACAAAGATCTCAGTGATCCTCTAATCTGACCTGCTGCATAATAAAGGATAGAGGATTATCCTGACTTCATTCTAGTTCTTCATTCATGTCCTTCCAAATGCTTTTTTGAGGGCTTAGAAATGCTTTTCTTCCTCAAGTGGAAATTCTTTAGAAGATATTTAAGGTAAGTTGTCTTTCTTTCTAAGTACACAGCAGGCACTTGCAAAGAAAAAGCATTAAAAATGAAAATAGTATCATTAGTATAAATCGGAACAAACTAACGATGGCTCACTGTGTCTTACTTTGATATTTGCATTGGAGTGCCTTTCCATATAAAATGCTATATATATCAAGGTTTGGATACTTATCAACATTTACAGATTTTATAAACACTCATATTTAAATTTTCAGACAGAAGCAGAGGGTTATTGATGACTCAGTTATTCTGGTAATACTGGTTTTAAAATAATGTTATTCAAAGCATACATAGGGCTTTTCTGGCTACAAGAGATGCTCCTTCTTTGTCAAGAGAGCAAAACTATGTTGATATACAATGCAAAGGTACTAGAGCATTGTCAGTCCTGATGAACCCACTGCAYTTGTTTAGCACATAGCCATGGAATAGCCAAGTCTTCTCCAAAGAACTGCTAATCTTCATCCTGATGCTGTGGGGAAGACAGCCCAGCATAAGTGGGATAAGGAGCTACAGTCTTCTCACTGTAGCAGCAGTAATTTTTGCTTTGATAATACACAAAGACTGAATTATACCAAACATCCTTATAAATCAGGCATATATATAATTGATTCTTGGTGGAAAGCAGTACAGGGGTAGAAATAAATTATAAGAAATTGTTTTTGCTGTAGTGAAAAACTGTATGCATACTGAGATAGATATTCTASCAGTCATAATGTCCAAAAATTTGTAACCCCACCCTAGGAGTTATTTAGCTGACCAAAGGTGATTACTTTAGCTGCCTCCTCAGGAGCTGTGTTCCATCTGAGGTTTTACAGCAATCCAAATCACTCCAGTGGGGCTGATGAAGGTAGCACACACATAACCTTCGGAACTATCATCTGTAAACCATCAGAGCATCTCAAATGGGACCACTGTACCCAACTGAATCATATTCAGTGTGTTAACTCCATTGTGGACCAATTAGTGCTACTGGCCATGCTGACTGGTTTGCCCTAAAAGTGTGTTTTCTATACCTGGACCTCTGGTTCACACTCAGATGTTTATGTTTATACTTTTGTTCAGAAGCTGAATAAAATCTTTATTAAATTTTCAATAGTGTGCTAGGAGGCAGAGCAGCAAACTGAACTGCTCCTGGCAAGGGAAAATGCCATATGCACAAGTACGTGGAGAATCTGGCTCTTCGGGAGCGCCATTTGTACAAGGGTGCTACAGAGGCTTGGTACACACACCAAAGTACTGGGAATTTGTAGTCGATAGTAATCCTTAAAACAATTGGATGTACTTGTACTCACTACGCCTACATTCCAGATCCTAGCAGGTGCTCTCCCAGCTCACTGTCAGGTCTTGTGAGGAAGTACAGGAAAGCCACAGGCTTTATAGGAAAGCTGGGTGTCTTCAAACACTATGAGCCCTCTAGTGGGCTTCATTATCTTGTATAAGACAAAGCCATACCAACCTTACGGACCAGCCATCAAGACATCATCCCGGCCCTGCATTTTGGTGCACCATTTTGCTAAGCATGATGGCTTGAAATCCTGAGCACAAGTCAAATGTCCGTTTCAACAATTGTGTTTCATTGCAGTTGGGAAAAAAGGAAAAGCTGCGACAACTCCAAGCAATTCAAGAAAATCAGTGTTTAATTTATTTTTATATAACCAATCCAAACAAGCGGGATTTTAGAGGTTAAATTCCTTCTGTATAGTTCACAGTGACAGAAATTATGAAAGGGAAGTTTTTCGTTTCCCTCCACTTACTTGAAGTAACAATTGTGTTCTCAGCCTTACACCARACCAGCAGAGACGCTGGTAGATCAGTGTTTGCTGCCTACAAGCATTAACTGTAACCATCAACTACTGTTATTGCACTACGCAATGAAAGTAACTGAACTTGCAGTTACAGGCTTTTTTAATTGGTCTTGCCAATTTGAAGCCGTAAGACACAAATCACAAAGCAGTGAAAGCTAATGGGAGATATCAGAAGTGTATTTGTTTACCTTGCTACGACTTCAGGTAATACAATCTTCCCCCTCCCCCCATGTCATTTCCTCTTAATCATGTTATAAAACCTGTTCTGTGTTGTTCAGGTGAAATTGAGTCTGAGGTAAAAATAAGTAGAAGGGTCAACAAAGGATGGACCAGAGCAATGGGTCAATACTTTCAGAATAACTGGTTCTTAAAGAATGCAATCTAAATTCCGGGAAAATCAGTACAATCTCCAAGAAAAGTTTGGGTTTGATGTAATTGAACAGAAAGTATCACAAAAATATAAGGTATTAGTCTTGAAACTAGATTTCCTGCATTTTACTTGTTCACCTTCCCCAGATAACATCATTTAAGGCAATAACACCTACATAATCTCAGGTTTGAAATCTTTTGAAAAAATATTTTTTCAGGGCTGCAATTTCTGCTTTGAAAAATAACACTTGCGCACATTTACTGAAGAAGATTGGAAATAATGCAGGGTTTTTTGCTTAAATTGCACACAGCAGAGGATACTGTTTAATTACATGTTTAAAGTACCTAGTCAGTCGAAGTATATGCAGTAAATCAAATGTAAATGAAAATAGTTTAATTTCACAGCAATATACTAATACAATTTCCATAAATAGCACTATTTATGAAGAAAATCCCAGCAAAATCTAGACCAGCATATAACTACAGTAAATTTCAGCAAATATACTATACCTACGTGAAAACACTCACAGTAATTTGCTGAAACTAAATTGATGATGGTATGCCATAAATTTTACCTTGGCTTCTCCCTCTTATGTTATCAGAAGTGAATAGATTTATTTATTTGTTACTGTAAAAGTACGCATATGAAACAAAGGAGCCTTTACGAAAACACTGGCCTTTGGTGCCAACAGATCAACAGCCCTTTCCTTAACAGATAAAAACATGGTCTTTTTTTCCACTCTGCCTTATATACAATAAAAGCTTTATACAATTTCATGATTAAGACATTTTGATTTATAACCTTTGTTTATATTATTTCATCCCCAAACCTACAATCTAAGAAAATACAAAAATGTAAAAAGAATAGATCAGAAAGAAGAAACCATTAAAGGATTAATGTTGCAATTAAGGATTTTACAAATCTTGTAATGAATTTGAAGACAACAATTTGAAGTGAAAGCGTGCCATAAAGGACGATCCTTGTATTTCCGGGTAGATACCACTCTGAAGGAACAGCGGTCCAGCAGCGGGTGGTGCAACGCGGACAATCTGACTTTTGAGGGCTTTGTCCATCATTGTTTTTCATTGTCTCAGGCTCAGGCATGGGGAACTCTAGCCATGGAGAGTGTCCACCACCTTGTCTTTTACTTGGTGGCCACGCAGAACTAAGGTGAGGTGGTGAACACCTTTTGTGTGTGAAGCACCTTCTCTTTTGTATACTTTTGTTATTAATATTGTTGCTGTTACTTTGTGCTTCTTATTCCATTGCTGCTTGTTTTCAGTAAATTATCTCAACCCATGTCTCTGCCTTTGTCCCTCTCTCACCGGAGAGGGGTGGGGAGAAGAGGAGCGGCTTATTTGGAGTTCAACTCCCAGCTTGTTTTTCTAAACCACCCCAGACCTAATCACAGAGTCATATAATTATAGAATCATTAAGGCTAGAAAAGACATAATTTCCTGAGTATGTAATGTAATGCTGAATGATCCCTACTATTTTATATTTCTTCACGTGTCTCTCAGTTCCATATCACACTTACCAGTAATTTGCCTGCTCATCCACTTGTAGCAAAGCACAAACAAGCACTCTGCAATTTCACCGATGTCAGTGTCCAGAGTTTTCCTTTATAGGGTTGTTTCTATACTTTTCTGTATCCATACAGTATTCATCAGGTTTTAAATCTGCTTCCAACAGGTTTCTTGGGAATATTCTCAGTCACCTGGATAGACACTCTGGATTGCCCAAAACATGTAATACTTCAGCTTTTGTAAGCAAACAAATTTGTGGTTCTATCTGCATGGCTATATTTACTCTTTTCTCTCTAAAAAAAGAAGACAAAACAGAACTTTAATATTCTTCTTCCTAAAAAGACATGCATGCGTCTTTATGGAGGCTCCAGCTTTACCCTACAGCTCAAATGGATTAAGGCAAAAAAAAAAAAAGCAGAGGCAAATGCATGAAGTTATTTTACTGTGCGTAATGTGAGTGATGACTGAGTAGCTGATTATTCCAAGTACTAGTACTCTCATATTTCCATGAAACAGCAATACAGAATAATAAATGTTAATGATCTAAAATGAAAATCATAAAAATAAAAAAGATCACTAGTACATAGAGCATACCAGCACTGTGGTTTTTTCTAAGCATAAAAGGAATTAGGACTTCCAAAAGAAATTTAAAAAAACATACCATAGCTAAAGTCAGTTACAACAGAAAAATTCTAAACTTGTGATAAAGTTAAAAAGATAATTTCTCATACAGAAACTGCAGAACAGTTTTTGATCACTTCCTATGAATACCAACTATTTATGTACCGAAACAATTCTCCCCACCACAGTACTTTGAAAGACAAGCCCTGCAGAAAGGGAGCTGGGGGTCCTGTTTGATGGCAAGTTGAATATGAGCCAGCAGTGCCCTGGCAGCCAGGAGGGACCACCATGTCCTGGAGTGCATCAGGCACAGCATTGTGAGCTGGGCAAGGGACGTGATTGTCCCACTCTACTCTGCCCTGGTGCGGCCTCCCCTCAAGTACTGTGAGAAGTTTCGGATACTCCAATATAAGAAAGGTATAAAGCTATTAGAAAGTGTTCAAAGTAGAGATACAAAGATGGCAAAGGGTCTAGAGTGGAAGCCATGAGGAGTGGTTGAAGTCACTCGGTCTGTTTAACCTGGAGGAGACTAAGGGGAGACCTCATCGCAGTCTACAACTTCCACATGAGAGGAAGAGGAGAGGCAGACACTGATCTCTTCACTGTGGTGACCAGTGACAGGACTTAAGGGAGTGGCCTGAAGTTGTGTCAGGAGAGGTTTAGGTTGAATATTAGGGAAAGGTTCTTCACCCACAGAGTGGCTGGGCACTGGAACAGGCTCCCCAGGGAAGTGGTCACAGCACCAGACTGACAGAGTTCAACAAGCATTTGGACAATGCTCTCAGGCACACAGTGTGACTCTTGGGGATGGTGCTGTGAAAGGCCAGGAGTTGGACTTTGATGATCCTTGTGGGTCCCTTCCACCAAAGGATATACTAGGATTCTATGGGTGAACAGCAAAAGACACTACATAAAAATGTCTGGCAGCAGAAGCTGGCACCTGCAAAGTGATGGGAAGTCAGAAAAAAATACTTTACTCAGGTTTCAAACTTAAAAGCTAAAATTGACACCAGCTACTCCAAAGGGGTTTAAGTAAACACCTGAATAATAAAAAAGTTTATCCTATCTTATGGCCATCAGAACACCTCCAGCTCTTCAGCCGTCTTCTGTCCTAGTTTCTACTAATGTTGTTCACYGAACGGGTGCTTCATGACAGAAGTCACTGGGGACCAATAATAACCATTGTCTGCCCAATTAGAAAGGTTGAGTGCTCCTGGTTTAAGGTTGTGTATTTTACTTCACAAGTGAAGATGGCTGTGGTTACAGAGACATCGTTATTTCRCATAGCTCACCCGAAGGCAATAGTCATGAAGTTTGGTGTCTTGATCTCCCACCATCATCCAGGCAAAAAGATTCAAGAAACATAGCTATAGATTTTCAACTGTGTACTTGCCTTCAAGTATTTGTAAACTTGTGGAAAATTAGAATAGTATAGATAAGAGACCATTTTAATCTGAGAATGACAGCATTTTCCAGATTAAAGAGAGACACCAGCACATCATCTCTTGCTACTGCAAGATAAATATAACTTAGATTTGGTTGCTGTGTAAGAATTAAGTTGATCGTTGTAAGTGCTAAAACTGGTAACATATAAAATGACAGGAAAACAAGCTAATAATTAGAATTCTACTGATTTCTAAAGTTACCTTATGAGCTTCTCTAAGGCTAACTGGTATTTCAGATGTACTCATTTGTATGTGTACAACTTTTAGATAACCTATACATAATACTTCCCAAAAGAATGATATTCTCTACTTAAATCTTAAAGTACTTACAGTTTTTATCTGCAATATTACATCCCACAATACAAAAGTAGGCACTGACTTCGACTTTGTCCTCTGTAATTCCTGTTGGTTGTGTATCATAAAGTCTGTGAAGTTTTTCACACCTTAAATATTATGAAGAATGCTTATGGTTGGAGATTATTCAACAGGAAATTCTTGTTATATCTACTGAACGCTTCAAATATTGAGATGAAAACTCTTGCTTCACCCCAAATTCTAAAATAGCAATACTTGATAATGTCATCATCAGCTACAAAGAAGGCTGTTCTATGTATAAAACCTGCAAGGTCATTTCACATTTATAATTGGTTATCAGCGTAGTATCAGCATTTAACTATCAGGTGCTGATTTTAATTGGGAAGTTAGTTAATAATCTCGCAGTGTTTAAACAAACTATCAGACTTATAAAGAGAAGAATGAGGTCTCCAAGAGTTGAAAAAAAATTAAAATTTTCAGTAACTTATGCAATATTGACCGATGTTAAAACTTTATTTTACACAGTCTAACAATTATTTAAGTTTAAAAGACCATATTCTAAGTTGGTAGTAATATATAAAGCATTAGGGAAAATTAAGTTTCTACTTCATAAATGTTTCTGCAACACGAGGTATCACTAAGCCTGAAAATTTTGAAAACTGTGAAAACCATCAGAGAGTTCTAGATGCAGACTCTTTGTATTAAATTCAGTTATTCAGAATGATAGCAGTATTCCATCTTCCCATGTATCTCTTTGCAGGCTGTCATGTTAGGTTAAATCCACCACTTTATCCCAAGACTCATTTTGGAGGGAAACTCTATATACAGAAGAATTCATTTTATTAGAGGAGTAGTGTGCTATTTCAAAATCTGACAGTAATCATGTTTTCAGTAGACTGACACTTAATTCCAGCACTGCTGGTGCTGCATGGCCTTGTGAAGAGGGAAGAGATGTAAGAAAAAAGGCAATGATGCTGTGGCTCTTGCATAATATTTTCCTTGGCAGAATACTTTACACAGGCATATCTATTACCTTCTTGCACAAAAGAACTTATTTTATGACCCAGAGAAGCAAGAAAATGTCTTTGTGTACAAGTGATCACAGACCATCGTCTGAAAGATGTCTAGCCTAAGCCGGTCATGGAGGATTCCTCCACAGTTAGTGGACAGTAGCTTATGATTCATACTGAACTAAAACTGAAATCTTAGGTGGAATGAATTACACATACTAGATGTCTTTTTCTCTCCACTTCAACTAGGAGAATATGGAGCCCAAATCAAATTGAAAAGAGTCTGTACTCTTTCATAATGCACCTGTCTTGAACACTTTTGCCTGATACTCATATGACATGAAGTGAAAATGGAACAATCCATGGGGGGGTGAATGGGTACCTGGTTTCAGCCAAGGACATGGTTAATTTTTCCCGGTAGCCAGGACAGGGTGGAGCTTGGAGCCATGTGGGCATGGTCAAGATATTGTGTTATTCAGTAGCATCTTATATCATGGTCAGGAGTGGGAGAAAGGGACTCTCCCATTTCCCAGAAGAAGGGGCATGGCTTGCAACTGTGCAGGGTCTGTCCACCAATGTTTTTCATTCTCATGGGCTTGGTGAGCATTTTTTGCATGCAAATCACTCCCTCTTTGTATACTATTTGTTATAATGTTGTTGCTGTTACTGTTCCTTTTCTTATCTCATTGCTGCTTCCAGTAAAATGCTCTTATCTCACCTCAGTCTCAGCCTTTTGTCTCCCATGGGAGTGAGCAGGGAGGAGCGGCCTGTGGTTTGGAGTCTTGCTCCTAAACCACGACAATGGGGTAAGCAAGAAGGATAAAAAACTGCAAGTAGGCAAAATGTGCTCATTATTTTTAAAATATGACTGAGTATATTTACAAAAGGGACTGCAAAATGTTCCTACTGTAGTAGATTCTGGACATGCTTATTCAGGACCACATATTTAAAATTCTCTTTGTCCCTCATATGCATTCTCTATATTCCTCTGAATAACAACAAACTATTAACAAAAATGCTTTGAAGGACTGTGTTTCCATTTAAGAGTTGGTTTGCATGAGAAAAATGGTGTCTTCTCACTAAAGAATTACCAGTTTATTATACATTTTTATAAGAAGTATCATTTTGGTGGACATAGGTAAAAATTAATTGTATTGTATAATACTAGTTTTTCAATGAGTCTGTTAAAACTTTCTGCTGTTTCTGAACTCCCCTTGGAAAACAGGAATCTGAAGACAGACTGGTAGAGATTAATGGTAGCTCAAAAATACTGGTTTCTAAAGGATTCAGGGAATTACTAATAACTAAATTAAAATTCTGCAAGGAAACATCTGAGGAAAGGACATAGAAAGCATTTCCATGTTTATTAAAAAACATCTACCCTGTATTATGCTGAATACATTAAAAACTTATACCCCAGATCCATGCTGGAGGACATGTGACTATCAAATATAAATTGTGCAATATTAGAGCGACCTGTCTGTCTCTCTTATCCCCTCTCTCTCCAGCAATTCTTAGAAACCAAGAAAGATTTTACTAATATCAATTTATATATGCATATCCACACGTTAAAAGCAAGTTCAAAGGAGCTGGAAAGTGGACTAATCATTAACAGAAGCCTTGCAATAATCTTATTACGCCTGGTACATATTGTTATTAAGAGTGATTTGGCATGCAGTAATTTTACAAATGTCTTTAATATGTAAGATACAAAAGATTTTTTTATTAGTCTACTATTCTGACACTTTTATAAGTGTATAAACAGAAAATGAAATAACAGCAGTCTGCATAAAGGAAGAATATTTTTTCTTTCACCTCTCCCTGTTGAATCTTGGTAAACCTATAAAAAATAGGTCACAGAAAGCAACTAACTACCATGGTAAACATTTGCAAAATCCAAAAACTCTAAACCTATAATAATCCTAATCTGAACAGCTAATCACAGTGTGAAGCTATTCTAATATGTATCCAATTATAATCAGCACTATGATAATGGCACTGTCATTAATCTTCTGTACTCTTTCTCATTATTTCTAGAGACACTGCTAAAAGCAAATTCTTGTGCTATTTGATGGTGATGGGAAGTTTCAGCCCTTGTATTGCTCAAAATTTTCTATGATATTCCTTATTTTCAGGAATTTCAAATTTTGTAAATAAATTTTCAACAAAAAAAAATCTTTAACCTATTATCTGGTTGAGGTTTGTTGTTTAAGTATGCAACAATTGTTCAGATATTCCATTCCATTCCAGACTGAAATCAGACAGGGAAAGGCAGGAGAAGATTTGCTATGCAATAGCTTTACAAATTCCTTCTCCGGTCTCATCAGATAACTTGTCACCTCTGGGGCAACAAACAAAGTGTCAACAAAGTTGCTTTTTGTGGCCCCTAGAAAAAAAAGTACTGCCTCTGAACAAAACACAAACTCTTCTGAAGACTTCTCTCCTGACACACACTGTGGAAATGAATTTGACAACCGGATGCTCCAAGAAGTCCCTCACTGCCTAAATGTGCCCTGGTTCAAAGCTACTGTGGTTAATCAGGACATCAGCAGGGCCTGTAACAATAGAACAAAGAAGTAATGGTTTTAAATTAAAAGAGAGTTGATTCAGACTAGATAGAAGAAAAAAAAATTATAATGAGGCGGTGAAGCCTCGAACAGGTTGCCCAGAGAAGTGGTGGATGCCCCATACCTGGGAACATTCATACATCCATACCAAGCACATCCACCTTCTTCCAAAGCCATCCTGGGCCTCTTCTCAGACCTGGAGGGAGGTTGGCTCAAAATGGTCTTAATTTTCCCTCTCTTCTTCCAGGTATGGAGATCCAAGGATAAAGATGTGAATGAATTTGAAATATTTACAAGTTTTCAAAAAGAAAAAATGGCAATGGGGAAAGAGCACCACCACCAAAACTGCAAGGCTTTTTCTGGTCTTGTAGCTTTCTGTCACAATGGTACTGGCTACTTCTGTTTCTTTTGCCCTGTATCCAGACTCTCCTGAGGAGAGGGGATGACTGCTGCCTCTGGGGCAGGTAAGGCTGGTAACTTGGACACAGAAAACACTGGAAGAGGCAGAAATAACCAGAATGATCCTGTAATAATGGCTAGTATGTTCCCTAAGGACAGAAGTCTTTCAGTGCCTTATTACTTATGGTCCCACAAAAATCGGTGAGGCATGTGTAACTCAAACAGCAGTGACAGTCTGGCTCTACACAGTCTGGCAAGACAGTCTTTCGGAAGACCTTTCTGAAGATTTAAATATAGTCAACTTGGCATTGACTCTATGGGATTTTTTTTAAATGCAAAAAGCAGATTCAGGATTGGAGCCTAACAAACAATACGAATTGTTTTGAATCCCAGTGCTGAAACAGTTAACATATTCTGCATTACAGTCTATAATCCAAAGAAAATACGTGAGGAAAACAGTTATTGACCTTCATTTATCGACACAAATCTAAGTGGTTTTTAATTTGTTCTCCAAACTACAACTGGCATTTGAGAGGAAAACAACATGTGTCAAGAATATCTACCTGAAACACATTTTTTTAAAAAAAGTATAAAGATGAGTTATTGAGAAAGAAAAATGTCACGTTGAACTGATGTAAAAGCTTTGGATAAGAAGACTGAAATCTCCTTAGAAGACAGGGAGAAACAGTGACAGGAGGAGAAGATAATAAAAACCAGAATACTGTGTTTAAAAACATATGAATTAATTTTAAAGACAAATATGGGCAGATGCAACACTGATAGTGTTACGAGCTGGAGAAATCTCAAGCCCGTGGGTTTGGTGGTTGGTTTTGCTTTGTTGTTTTTTCCTTTTTTTAATAATTCTTATTATAACTATTAAGACTGGAAAGATACTGATCTTTCAGTATCTTCTTACTCTTAAGATAAAATACTGTCAACTAAATATCTTCTGGTCTTGATTTAAATTGGATTTGGAACATGTGAATGAAACCATCAGTATGTTGGGACTAGCAGATCAGACTTCCTGGGTAACTGTTATATTGCATAAATAAATGCAGATTTTAGCCTACACAATAAAGCTGAATTGCAATTATTTTAGCTCTGATTAATTTCACAGACTGTTTTATACCCCATAAATTCAGTGGTTTGAAGCAAGATACCAAACCAAGGGAAGGGTTGTTTCAAGATAAGCTCTTAGGACAGTAACACACACCTGTAGTTCTACTGCAATCTGCTAAAGTCTAAAGTGTATGTATTTCAGTATAGTATCAATAGCTGCTACGGCAGCCCATTAGAAATTGCAAATCAAGGGAATGCAATCCTATAAGAGACGACTGATATACCTGAAAAGTTACATATGTATTGATTTGGTAGGTGAACACACTTGTCTCTTAATGGATACAAATAAGCAAGGGCCTGTAATTTTACAATAAATTTTGAAAAATAATTTAGAATAGCATAAGGACACAGATAAGTAAGTGAATAAAAACATGCATGTGAAACTGTTGCACAGAGCTAGTTTCCATGGCTTTGTTCCCCTGATACTGGAGGCCTCCCGCCTTCAGTTGTCCTCCTAGGAGCATTTCCCCACCTCTTTAATCACATCTTAAACTAGACTGCAACTCTAAACAGTATTGCTTTCTGAACAGCATCTCCCAGGCCCCCACACAGTGGACTATGGTGGTGGCTTGGCCTGCAGCTGGAGATGCTGCGGAGGATAGGCCAGCCACACAAGTAACCGAGGAGCCAGTGGGGCCAAGGAGCCCAGGTGTTGTATTAAGTAAAGGCTCCGAGGTCCAAGATCTCTCCCTAGATTGTGGTAAGGAGGAAGGTCTCTCCACCCAGGCCTTGGAGTGGTATGCTCCCCCATTCAGTTGGTTTATCCTTGTCAGTCTATGTTCTGTATCTGGTTATGTTCCAGAATGTTCTCCCTCACTCGATGCCCCATTGGCTTTGTTCCTCTGCTCCTCCCCTCACCTACCCTTATTGGTTTGTATACTGCCACCCCATGTTTTGTCCTCCCCCTAACCCTAATGTGATTGGCCCTCAGTGTCCCCTCCGCCCCTATTCAGTTCAGTATATAATCCTGTGTCACTCTGTACTTAGTGCTCTCCTTCCCTGACCCTTCAAGAATAAAGACCTTCTGTGGAACATCATAAGGAGAGTCCACCTCCGACTCTTTATTCCCATCTTCAGGCGTCGACTGTGCAACTGCCTGCTTAACCACCTGCGCTGGTGAGATTAGCAGGTGGAAGGCACGACACTGTGCCTTTCCCACCGGCTGTCGCACACCACACTGAGGCACCGCCAGACAAGCGTGAGGCTTCTAGGAACGTTGCGGCCACTGACCATCCAGCTGGATGAGGCCACGCCGTGACAGTGGACCCCTGACCATACAGAGTGTGACCAGTGGGCAGCAAGAAATTCCATAAATGTACTTCAGTGCACATACCTTCCTCTGGTGACGATGGCAAATCATTTTTGGCTGCAAGACAATTTAGGATTGCAGCCTCATGTTACTGCACCGCAAGTCCTTGATCAACCATAGATTTCCTTTATGTTACTAGAACGATTAAAAAATTCAAAACATATTACTACTTCTGTAGCCTTTAGAAATAATGTACTTCTTTCAGATGTTTTGCTTATCTGTATTTTTCCTACTGCACAGTAAGTATCTATACTGTAAGACATGGAAAAAGCTTTCATATTACACAGCTCATTAGAGGCTTAAATGAACCAGTTTTCGATGTATGATTTTGACCTCATTACTGTCCTCAATCAATGAAATAAAAATGGTGGCTGTCATAACATCATCTCTTGGATGCATTACTCTGGGAATCTGCAATCAGAGTCTGCTCCTCAAATGATAAAACTGCTATTGAATATATTTGCTAGTACTAAGCCTGATTAAATAATAACACAGAAAAAGGCTTTTTAGAACTCAGTAAGCCAATCAAACTATCTCTGAGCAAACTGGAGAGAAAGATTTATCCTATCTGCATCTTGTCATAACCTTGGTCCATTTGCAAAAAGCTGTAGAAAAAAACTCCCTCACCTGATACAGTTCCTATGCTATTGCCTAAACACATCTTAACGTGCTTGTATGTCACGTGCTGCAAATGTCACAATAAAACTCGGCACGTGTCTGAAGTCCTGCTCTGAAGGTGAAAGACATGCTTTAAGATCAGTAACAAACTGATAAAATACTCCTTATCTTCAGAATGAGATTATCTCCGTTTTTCACTTTTCCCCACATTTATGCCAGTCATACACTCTAGCACAGGATAAGCCAGACTCTGGAGATGACTCCTTCTCTCCACTGCCTACAGAAGGAGCTGAGGTAACTATAACTAACTTGAGGCTTGATGCTTAACCCTTGAACAACTTACTGCACTCTGCCCATCTAATACCAATCAGATGGATTATCTATGGCTGCATTCATTTTAAGAGAGTTTTCACTCACATGTACTAGAACTTTGCGCTTCTGAATGCATTACTATATAAACAATTATTATTTGAATTTCTAAAAATACAGGGATGCTTTCAGTTTACTAAGCCTTTAGTTTGCATTTATTTGTGGATAGTAAGCTGGGCTATGTTCAGCTTGCCTGTTACATGTACTGGACATAAAATGTATTTTATTTTTGTGAGACTTGAGTGACCAATACTTACCCCAAAGACTCAATAATTCATTACTAGACCAGAAAAAAAGATGTTTTTCCCAGAAAAAAAACCCAGAAGAAATTAGCATGTTTCCAACAAGCCTGCCAAGCCAAAATTCTTCAAATTTTGCATTGTTCAAGTTAAGGTACTCTCATTTGTCCATTTATTTGTACTTGGTAAATAGACGTTGACTGCTTGTTAATCCAGTTTCACTCTTACCATTAAAACAGTGGTAATTTTTTTCCTGACAATATGTTGTGAGATGTCTGAAGTCATGTTATTAAACAATTCAACACTGTTTTGCATATAATATTATTTTCAGGTGAAACTATTCTTAAAAGTTCCTGTTTTCTGAATCATGCATCTCTACGGGATGCTGGGTCTTGATAGTTCTTTTATGATTTAGCCAAACATTCCTTCTTTCATTTTGACATATGTATCAGTTAAATTCTACAAGCAAGGCTTCTTCTTACTGTAATTTAAAACTGGAAGGTTGTACCTTCAATTTCTTTCATTATGTACTTCCAATTAGTTTCATAATGTTCCCTGCACACCTGTAGAGAAATGGAGCTTTGAACAGAGGGGCAGAGTGCAGGCAGAAGAAAAGACTTATCTGTACCTTCAATAGCAGGTAGGGAAGAAACAATGTTTTAGCTTTCTGTAGTCCTCCCTTCCTTCATCAACTTTTTCTCCTCACAGACGCATATAACAAGATGTCAGCTTTCATGCATGGGAGACAGCATGGAAAGGTTTGGGCAGAAAAGGCTCTCCATAGTTGGATTACTCTTACCTACTCCTGCTCAGATGAAAAGCTGCTTTCTAACAGAAGGTATTTGGCATTGCCACGTGTGGGCTTAAGCATATAATAAAAGTATTTTACCTTAAAGTAATTTCTCCAGAGTATCCTCAACTATCTTATGATCTGTAGCTACAAACTGGGAGGGGAATGTTTTGGCAGAAGGTAAAGCTGACTTTTTTCAGGCTGTTTTTAGCCTGGTTTCCTATGGAAACAAGACTGAGCAACAATATAATACAGATTGTGTGTCCCCTCCTTGTAATTTTTGAACTAAGTAGCCCAATTCCAACAAAATGTGACTGAGGAGATAGAAATCTCAAAGATAGTTACACTCATAAATTTTGAAAGCGGCAGCTGCTGGAGAGAAGAGAGACCAGGATCCTCATATTAACATGCAGGGTGCTAACAATCTTATCAGCCCATTTCTGCTGTCAAGTGTGGCAGCCAGCATACCATCACCAGAATATATGCATATTCAGAGATAAAAGAAGACCTCTATAATTCAATTATTAACCAAGGGACATAAATCCACAAGAAACTGCTCCTCTTCAATTCTGGTTCGTTGAGCCCTTTTCTCTTTCAACCAGACAGTCAATATACCAGGCTGATGAGGGGGAAAAAGTTAAACAAAAGGAGGAACAGTTTAAATGAACAACAAAGGCATACAAAATCCATACTGTAGCATGAGAAGAGTAAATAGGTGGTATAAGGAGTTTATCAATTACTATATTAAAAGGATGGACAGCTTTTAAGGATATGTCCTAGGTTACATTTAAATACATTTACAATTTTACCAGGTTCAGAAGTCCTACACACACACACAAACAGATACAAGAGGAGACTCTCAGCATCACAGTTAGCTGCAACCAACTAAACATATTGAATGATTCAGCTTTTTCATGCAGATACATGACATAAGGCTGAAAATCATTTTCATTTTCTATATTCCACAGCCAAGCAACCACATAATGGTTAAAGAACTGGGACTCCCCCACCAAAACCATTTTTACAGCTTTTGAGTGATTAGTTTGAGATGGTCTAGCATAATTATCTACGTCATAATTTCTCCTTGCCTGTGTCAAAAATATTTCAAAAAACACCATCAAATACTCACCCATTCATTGTCAAAATGCATGCATTGACTAGAGAAAGTGGTATGGAAAGTTATTTGTTACACAAAGTAGCATAATTGTTCATCATATATCCAATGTTCTGTCAGTATTTACTATAAATAAGACTGTTCTGTTCCAAGATTTCACAAGACAGATCCAAATTCCAAGCTTTCTGCCAAAGATTCTCAAAATCTAGAAAGTATTTCTCAACTAGCAGTTCCTCAAATATAGTTAATGTTTGATCACTACCTAGTAATTATCAAGGGAAACAAAATAAAGAAAGTTAAAAAATTAGTTCCATTTTCACTCATTTTTGCAGGAACTTTTTTTTTTTTTGTCAGGTATCTTTTCCCTTGCATCCCCTCTACTCATGCTGGGAATCAGGTGTGTGCTGCCAGCAGGACTTGTTAATTCAAGGAGCTGCTGCTGTCCAATTAAGCCTGGTGCCAGATCACAGACAGGCAGACGCTAAGGTAGCTAATTCTCCTTCCTAGTTCAGCAGTAAATGCAACGTCATTAGCAGCATAGTCTAGGTATTAATTCGCTCATTTGTAGGCACACTCTAAGGTTAATTCATGTCACTCCAAATGGAAAAAAAACTAAAAGAAGTGAAGAAGGATATCAAGCACTTAAAGTAGGCTCAGTAAAAAAATAGAGTTGCCTTTACTCAAGAAAGTAATCCTGAAGACCTGAACTCAGGTGAAAGTTTACTGAATCTACCTTTACTATTTGAAAGTTCCTGGGTGCCTAAAATTTTCCTTCAATATATCCATTAGATTTTTCCAGGTTTGGGAATAATGAGAAGCCAGCATTCAGCAAAAATCAAACATTAAAATCAAGTTGTTTTCCTGCCTACTTTCCATGAAGAACTGAATTCATTAGATATTTTTGACACACTGGATCATGATCAAGCACATCGGAAGTACAGTGTTAACCAACACTTTAAAAATGTAACACAAAGTGCTAGTTTCCCTTGTTTTTCAGTAGCTGAATGTAGCTGAGCCTATTTTCAATTTGTAGTCTGCAGGCATTATACAAGAACAGATTGTCTTGGTGTAATCCATAAAGAATAACTAAGAGCATACCTATCATCAATGAGACTTAAGTTTGCTATGGATGGATACATATCTCAGCCAGAATAGCATTAAAAAAAAATTCAAACTCTTGATTCAGTGGATATACTCTGATTCTAGGATATACTCAGGATGTTTTCAGAGAGATCAGTTCAGCTCCTTTCTTTGGCTACTGCAATTCAAGCCCTTGTCTCCTACTACTCTGCAGGTTATGCAAAGCTGCAGGCTATGTGACTTGAGTGAGGGATCAGGTATGGGAGGCACAGCTCCTTACACTGTACAGTATTATGACAGAAGTAGATGCTCAATCCAGGCTGGTGGAGGATCCAATTAACCTCAGAGAACTATGCTGAAGTAGGCTGAAAGTAGCCAGCAATTAGCAAAGCAGACCCATATATACCTTCAGTGCTATCCCTCTCTAGATATCTGCAGAGATATAAAAGGTAAACAACTTTCCTATGATGAAGAAACTCCTTCTTTTCAAACTGTGCTTGAGATCACTCTTCTTCTTCAGGCAGCACTGGTAAAAATCCATCTGATGTTTTCAGGTCCCCTACATACACTTGTCTAATGGTTTCAATGCTTCTTTGAGGTGGGAGAGCTGAAGGTTTATCTGCAGCATCTAATTTCCCTAGAAAGTGTCTTCACAAATGACTTGTGCATTATTCTGGCTCGGAAAGAGCCGCCTCCAGCCTTTCCTTAGTCAAGAGGAGAAGAAAAAAACAAAGAGCATGTATCTGTAGCTTCGAGGGTAGAGCAGCTATGTGAGACAGCAGAATGCTCCAGTTCCTTCTGTGGTAACTGCTTATGAAATGTATTCAGCAATTGGTTAGCATAAGGACCTAGACAGCTCCTAGAGGCAGGTTTAAAGCCCTTGACTCCATGTTTGCCCTCCCCCAACAGCTCTGCTGTCTTGTACTCAGTTCTCACCTTTGCAGCCTATATTATTCTTAAGTACAAGATAAAGAGCTGCTAACACAATTTCCAATCTTGACATTTAAATATTAGTCAGTGGCTATGCTCAGCATTCAGTAACCAAATCCTATTTTTATTTGTGGGTGTTTTGGTTTTATGKTTTTTTTTTTTCATTCTTCTCATAACAGCAAAGGCAACTTTATTTCCAGCCTCCTAAAAAAGGCCATCCAAAGAAACAGATGACATAAGAACATTATAAAAGAGACAAAATTAGCAATCATGAAAAGTACAGAAGGCTTGGAATAAAATATATATTTGCTGGGAATAAAAGCAGTGAGATTGACAGTGGCACTTGAAAGAGGAATCTGCAGACAGGATTTTTAATTTTTACAGACACTAAGGTCTGTAGGACACTGTACTTAACTTACTGCACACTTGATTTGACCTCGCTTATAGGTAAGTAGGGATAAGGTGAGAGATGGGTCCTGATGAGCAGTCTGCAGCCAGCATCATTTCCCCATGATTAAGCAACAGCTTTACTAAGTTCCACAAAACCTCCTCTGCACTTTGTGGATCCCGTTTGAGCACTGGAGCCCAGTCTAATCCTAAGAGTTAGACTGTTCTCCAATCTAGAAAGAGTGAACAACCTATGTCAACTAGCAGAAAGAGCAAGAACAATATTAACTACAAAGCTCATATGTTTATAAAATATTTAAATACTTGTTAATATAGTATTTTAAACCCCATATATAATGCAGGAGATAAAATACTTCAAATAGTATGAGAAGGAATTAAAAATAAGAAGGAAGCATAGTGTAGCAATGAAAGAATGAGCTAATCCTCACCAAAAGTGATGTTACCACTACAAAATCTATATAACAGGTACCAATTGCTCCTTTCATCGTGTGATACATTTATTACCTGAAACTTGATGAAAAGAAGTGTCTCTGATCAAGGCTTAAGGCTTCACCAGGTTGGGAGAAACAGTAACACATTCATGTATCTTTTATTATGCATATAGAAAATGAGAGACAACAGTTGGATCCAGCAGTCAGGAAAACAGAATTTAAGCACTGACTCAAGAGTTACTGCACTCTCTTAAGTATGTCTCTCTTGATAGTATTTTAATCAATTGCTCTTGAACTGGGGGCAATGCATCTGCTGTATTTCCCAAGCTATTATACACAAAGATTTTCAAGTTGTTATAATTTATAAATGGACCTCACGTTGTCTTCCCAGATATTATTAAATCCAACCACAAGTGGCCATTCCACTATGCACTCCACTGACTGTATAGCAATGACCACATTTCAAGTTTGAAAAAGGATACTGAGAAGTTTTAATAAGAAGAAAAAAAAAAAGAAAGAAAAATCACAAATGAACAAAAAAAACCAACCAAACCAGAAAAAAAATTATCTCACAAATACAGCCCGGGGCTGCCCAAGAGATGAGGCTGAGGAAGCAGGAATGACAGTTCGCAATATTTTGAGTAGGCACAGTGAACTTTGTGTGATGATGCTCATAGTAAATCCCAATTTAGAAAACACCACGATTTCAACTTTTGCCCAGGGCTCTTTTGAATGTCTGTATCCCCCTGAATGTCTAATTTGGCAGTGTTTTTATCCTATATAGCTACCGATCTAGTACCATTTAATTAAAGCAATTACAGTAGAAATTCATTCTCATGAAGGAATAACATGCTTTGCTTGTTAGACAGACGCAGACAACTGAAAATGGAATTGATTCCACATGAGTTCAATTGCTAATTTTTAATTTTATGACAGTCCTTGGATGCTGTGGCAACTCTCTGTCCTGCACTGCTTGCAGAATGCAGAAATGCCCCATGACAGAGTAAGCGCATATCAGTTGTCACACAGGCTTTTCTTGGGCAAAAGACAGCCCAATTCACATTCTCTCATAGCACCTGGAAAGCTCACGTTTAAGGCAGATTTTCAAAATAGAATTACTTTTGTTCCCACGAGTTTTATGGAGGTCCTCAATAAGAGCTTTTGAAAACTCCATCCTGAAAGCACAGCTTTTAGGTCACCAGTAATGGTTCATCAACCATTTCTTTCAAAGCCTCTCAGCACCTGAAAACCTTTTCAAGAAACCACTTTATATAGAGACATTCCTTTCTTTCGGAACTGCACATGTATATGAAGGGACAGAGTTTGTTCCCATTTAAAAGGAGTGCAGTCTACTCACAGCAAGCAATTGCAGAAAATGCTGTTGAAATTACATATATTCTCTGGTGGTTTTGAAAGGGATCTAAAGGTAGACCTAGGGTACATTTTATCCCCTGTCTTGTTGCAAAAACTACCATTAGATCATCATTTCAATTTTGCGAGAAATCTGTGTTCCTAAATGGTTTTTGTTGGTGGAGAAGGAAGTTTGCTTTGTTTCGTCTTGTTTTACTGGCTGAAATCAAAGCCTGTACAACAGTCATGCAATTCTTCTCAATCTACTGTAATCAGCTGAGCTGTACCAGCATCTGCCTAACCTAAATAAATATGGAGGAGATGCAAGGTGGGTTCCTAAGTGGCTTATTATGACATGCACTAACTTGGTACAATCAATGATAAGGGACTTCCTCACATATTCTTGTGATCATGGACTTGCTGGTTTTGAAGAATTGCCAGACAAAAATGGATGAACTTTTATGACCTATCTTACTGAATCACTCCCAAGAAATATACAGGAGCAAAATCGTGGCTGAATGTGAGGGTTCCCAACTGCTAAAATGATTTATCAATATTCAGAAATAAAATATGGAAAACAGCAGATACAACACCCACATCACTGATAGTTAATCAAGATTACTTTTTTTTTTGCATTTATGTACCGTGCACAAATCTTTACATCTTCAGACCTTCTTGGTTTTGCTGTTAGATTATTCTGTTTTATTCTTCCAGTCTGAGACTTTGCACTTGCTTTTTATTGTCTAAGCTGAAATAAAAGCTAAAGATATATATTCTAAAAGACCTAAAAAACGCAAGCCCACGTTTAAAACCTCTGGTGAGTCATTAAACTTTTAATACAAAAGAAAAGGCAGAAAACTCACTTTTCTGTGAATGAGAGGCATATTATTAAGTCCATTGATCCCAGATAAATCCTTATAAATTGTCTTAGGAATGGTTCTCTTATGAATTAAGCACACATATCTCCATGAGGCACTGCTCTGCTCACAAGTCTGAAGTAAGCAGCCACTGAAGCATTACTCCAAGAACCTTGGGAAGAAAGTAAAGTAATCCCTTCACCTCTTCCTCAGTGCCAAGGATAGTCATCACCAGGGGTCTCAGCAAAGAGAAGAAAAAGAAAGGGCATTTTTCACATGGTGAGTAAACAGATAGGAACATTCTAGCTCAGGAATAGCAGAGGAGGAAAGCACTAGCTTTTACTTGGAAACAATTTCTTCAGCGTAAGCAAACTATAAAGGGTCTGCAGATAAGCTTCAATTCATGGAGGGACACTCTGTCTTGACAAAAGCAAGAGCACTGAAACCATCAGAGAGGCTGTAGCAGGCAAGGAAGATTGCCCTTTTTAAGCATAGTCTTAATTCTGTATATAATTAATGCATCATTCTGTATTTATGTCCCATTACTGCAAATTTATATTTTAAAGACATTCTATTTCATTCTTAAAGAGGAAATACTGTCTGGATGACCTGACAAACAAGAAGACATTCCTGATGAAGGAACATGGTACACAGGTACAGAAACACTTACAAGTGCCCAGCCCCACAATGGACTATTTCTAGGGCATCCAGGGAATAAAAAATACAATTTTTTAGAATGGGGTATTTCAAGAATCAGCACAACAAACAACAGGAAAGAAAGAAGAAGCATTTTCCAACTGTTTCCTGCCAATAKCAAGGAAAATCTCTGCAGTACATTGCATAGAAATAGAGAGCATACTTGAAAGTGTATGACAGAAGGTCTAAAACAAACTAATAAAATTCCAAGACACATACAACTTCCTCCCCCCCACCCCTGCAAGAATTTTAAATCCTGGGCAGCCTTTTAGCAAGCAACTGATCTAACTAGATTTAATTTTTCTGACCTCAGTCGTATTACCTGACCTCAGACATGTCACTCGGTTTTTAACCTCACGCTCTTCTGCAGTCACCAGCTGTAGCATCCATCCTGCTGCTCCACTGTATGAAACACTATTCCACTGAGAACACAAACATCACTATACTCACTCTGCCTGCACAGTCCCTATCACAGGTGTGCGTAATGCTGCTCACCAGTTCACTGCAGCTGAAAACCATTTCTTCTCAAAGAATTTAGGTACTTGAAAATTGGTAATTTCATTACTAAAGAAGATCCAGCCTCCACAGTTACCTTGCTTTCAGTAATGGTCAGTGAAGCACTGCACCTGCGTCCCTTAAAGAAGTTTGGGAAAGAGCCAGCTTTGATCTGGCAAACCCTTTGCTGGTCTTGGGAATCAGCAAGGAATTGTGACTGCCCGCTAAAAGAACTGGAAGGGACCTGCATCAGAGAAAGAGGCAGACTAGATTTCTATGTAAAAAAGCTTCATTAGGGTAAAGAAGGTCCAGGAAAGAACAAGGAGTTTCTTGGATATTTTTTCCACCTTAAAAAAAGGGATTTTAGCCATTTATTTTCTCAGCCTGGTGAGGAAGGTCCTTCCTAATGTGTTTGATCTGTGGCCAGAGGCATCCCAGGTGCAAACACTATCCTTTGATGAAACATATATCACAGAAACATAGGAATGGTTTGGGTTGGAAGGAATCTTAAAGACTATTTAGTTCCAATCCCTCCTGCTATGGACTGAGACACTTTCCACAAGACYAGATTGCTCAAAGCCCCATCCAGCRTAGTCTTGAACACTCCCTGGGATGATGCTACTGAAGAAGTTATATTTCTTTAAAAAGGAGTCTATGCAGCATTGGGGCAAAATTCTGGGACCTGCTCAACAAGATGGAAGATTTAGTCTGTGAAACAGATAGCAGCTAACAAAACAAGCTCAAAGTGATGTCTATGTGTTAGAAAAACAAAGTTTAGGACTTGACATGCTCCAGTGATCTGAGACCTGGGGGAAAAGGTTAACATAGTTTGGGAAGAACGATGCAACTCTGATAATGGATACAAAGAATGCAGAATTGATGGGCAACAAGGACATCTGGCAGGACTCCCAAAGTAAGGAAGAAACTCATCTGAAATCAGTTCCAAGTGGGTAAGAGGTAATTCTGGCAGGGGGGCTCTGCAACCACCAACCCACAGACCACTGACCCAAGAAACCCACTGACCCAAAAGAAGAGAAACTGAGCATGTGAACTAATTAGCGTGAGAAGTTAGAGAATCATTAACCAATAGACGATAGAATACTAATTACTAAGTGAACTTGTAACTTGTATCCAATGAATACTAATTCCAATGAACACTAATTCCTTTGTTTGCTAAAATGCATAAATAGTTAAAACTTTTGATAACTGGTGTACATATTGGGTGGAGAGATCCCCATGTACCTCAGTGCTGAATAAAGTAATGTCAGCTTTCTAACCTAACAAACTGGTTGGAGAGTCTACTTCCCAGTTTTCAGTGACAACGGGGCATCCACGGTTTCTCTGGGCAACTGTATCCGTTGTCTCACTACCCTCAGATTAATGATTTCTTCCCGATATCTGATCTAAATATACCTGTTTTCAGCTTAAAGCCATTCCCCCTTGCCCTATCACTACGTGCCCTTGCAAAAAGTCCCTTTCCAGCTTTGCTGTAAGCCCCCTTTAGGTACTGGAACATTGCTTTAGGGTCTTCCCAGAGCTTTCTCTTCTTCAGGTTGAACAACTCCAACTCTCTCAGCCTGTCTTCATAGCAGAGGTACGATTCTATGATTCTATACATGCTTAGATGTATAGGTATATATAGATACATACATGTATATATTCATATACAAACATATAGATATCTATTCCTAAGTTTCAGTGACTGGTTGGGAGCATTTTAACCATAGAGTTATGTCCTCCTGCTGGCTAGGACTGGGGCTAGGATAATTTGGTTCAGGACAAATATTTTTACAAAGGCAGTCTAGCGGTCCCAAGACTCTACAAGTTGGGGGTGAGTGTGAAGATTCCACCCACTAGGGATATCTGATCTCACCTCATGACCCCTTTTACCCTCACAAATATGGGGAAAATGAGGGTAACTGTTCCACAGTGCCTGAAGAACAATTTTAGAATTATTTCAGACTATGAACAAGGCACGATGAGCTGTTTTCATGAGCTGATATTAAAGAAGTTGCTGAGGACTAAGCTGAGAGAAGTCTCTTTGGAAATGAACTGACTGGATGCTGATCAAGGTTATATTTACTGGAGGGCAGAAAAGAAGCCTAAGAAAGTAAAGACTGCAAGGGAAAAGTTAATACTCACAGGAAAAAAAAAACCAAGGAGAGGTATTTCCCCCCCAGGAGAGAAGGAGCGTTCAGCTGACTGTTGCAGGGGGAGAGGGCAAGCACTATCACAGTGTCGAGCAAGGAGGATAAATTTCAGTGCTGGTGCTAAAGGAAAAGATTTAGGGCCACTAAATCACCTAGCAGTGTTCTCTATATAGTTGGGATTTAGCATTTCTAGCAAAATAAAATAATATAATTAAATAATAAAATTAATGAAAAATAAAATAAAAGGCTATGTAATGAAGCCAAGCACCAATTCTACAGTGCTTAAATAGCATCTTGCTCCAAGACTATTTTAAACTGCCTTAACTAGACTCCTTCAAGACAAACCTTTCTAGGTGAGCCTAAGACACACCCCTGACTGTTATATTAGGATATAGGCAAGGCTTGGCTATTGCTTTTCAGTAATCTCTGGTAAGCATGGTAGCTTTTTAACTGCTTTGTGCTGGAGTACACCTGAGAAAGGCTCACCTAGAGCTCAGAACACCATGTTAGTTGTTCTTGTATCTACAGTGCTAGGTCTCCGTTTTACTACTTTCTTATGACATACATAAATATTTAAAAACCCCTGGTAGGTGGTGACCAGGTAGAAAGATTCAATCTGTCAAATCTGTCAGAATTACTTTGGGAAATACTCTTTAAAAATACTACGTTTTATGGCACATAATGATAGTGTCCTTGATTCAGATAATATTGTGGTTAAAAGACTAGAAGGTAGAGGATTGAATTTTGCATCTTTTATGTCCTCATCTTGTGGAACTYATAACTTTTTATCAGCACTTCAAATGTGGCCACATAAAAACACACTGAAAGCAGATTACTATTAATGTTGGCCAACAAAATCCACAACTTAACATATTGCATTACTGTGTAAGGATGGAAAGTGGAAGGCCAGGGGAAAAAAAAAACCCGTACATGCAAACCATGTAATAAAAACTTCAACAAAGTTATCCAACAGTTATCCAACACCATAGTTAGATATTGTCATGAAACACACCTGGGAATGGAGAAAGCAGATCTACAAGTTTCATACATTTGAAAGTTGCATGTGTTTTCTAGTGCCAACATTTGAGACACTTAAAATGAATTAGAATGTTGTAGGGCTATTCAATTGGCCTCATATACCTGCGGATTTTTTTTTTTTAATAAACAGGTTAAAGAATGGAGACCTTAAGTCACAGAAAACCAATGAAATTTCCCTTTCTTAGAAAATCACAAGCCTCTTAAGACTGACGCAGATTGGTCCCTACAGCAAGAGGACAAAATCAAACACGTGATGCCCTGCCTCACTCCTTGAAGTTTTGCTTGGTATCAGGACTTTCACAACCAAGTTAATTCAATGTTACTGAATAACAAATAAGCAAACCGAGGAAAAAAGAAAAGATTTCTAATACTTCGGAACATAAATATCTGTATTTTTACACAGCATTTCTAGAATATTCTGATCTGAGAGATTTTGTTACTGAAGAAGGGAAACTTGCAAATAAACACAGTTATACATTTCTACCTTCCATCACACTAAGGTCCATAAATCAACTGTGGTGCAATGTTTCACAGTTATGAGCTTGGAAAGATTTATCTTGCTTGGAAAGCAAGTTCCTACTCTGGTATGGAAATTCAAAACAAACCTATATTATATACAATTTCTATTTTCCTCTACTTGGTATGACCAATAGGAGAAACAGTAAATTGATGTACTGATGGCCAGATATTCACTCCCATTGATCTCCAAACAGCAGTCATTACTTCTCTGCCTCTGACTGATAGTGCCATTACAAAAGCTCTGATGCTTACCTGAAAGGAAGAATGCTATTTGAATTTACTTTGAAAATTAATGTCACATTAGTTATAACAAATATTAATAATGTGTTCCCTTTTTTTTTTGCTAAGTTTCAAAAATGATGTTTGTTTGAAGACTGTGGCCATACTTCTCTAGACAAACGGATGTCCTCATGGTGGTATCTCTGGAAAGCTCACTCTGATCTTTGTGGGTCTATAAGAATAGTGTTCCAAGTTCTTAACTTTTCTGGTTTGAAATAAAAGAAGCAACTCTGAGATTAATCTTAATACTGGCATGTCTAAGAAGAAGCTTTTCTTTGAAGAAAAAAGCTTTCCTTTGAATATGCTTGGAACAGAGGATGGCAACTTCACTTTACTGGTCTTGTGCTAACTCATGTAGCTACAAATCCTTCCCACTGATCTTCTAAAAACTATGTTTGTTTCCTTTTCTTCGTGATTAGCGCACGGTTTTGGCTTTTCTATAAAGAGTTGCATTGCCTATGCCTTTTTTCTAGAAATCACGACTAGGATGAGTTCAGCTTCCTGTTTGACCTAAGATGTCTCTGAATGAAGAATGAGACCTCTAGTAATGCTCAGTTAGCCCACAAAACAGTGGTTTCCTAATTCTTCAGACATCTCTGATTCTCTCTCTCCTATAACATGCACTGCACTCCAAACTAGTTTAGAACATGTGAAAGCAAATAATACAACTGATTTTGTCAGTACAATCAAGCTCTATGTCAGAGGAAGGCTGCAGATCTAACAGTGGTGGCTTTTTTATCTCCCTCAGAACCTAATAAACACCAAAAGAGGAATCCCATCCTCTGTATTAGATATATCAACAGAAGTTTGCTTAATGAACCAAATGAATAGAAAATCGTTGAATGCATTATAGTAAGTCCTGTCTCATAAATTACTACTTCTCTGAAAGAGTAAATAAATTGCGTATAAGATGCAACTGATTTACAAAAATCAGTTGGATTTCCAAAAGCCTTCTTTCAGGTAATTTACTTCAAAGGGCCTTGGACCTGGCTGTCATGAGAGGAGAGGCAAGAGTGTCTTCTGGCTCAATAACTGGCTAGCAGACAGGAAGCATGTTAGAAATAAAATGGTCAGTATTCACAACAGAGAAGGAAGCATTCCCATCAACTTCTCTCAGGTCTTGTGACACTGAACTTTCTTTTTCAGCGTCTGAGAAATGAGGATGGTAAGTGAAGAGAAAGTCAGATAGTAAAGAATTAACCAGAGCAGAAGTAATTAAAGCTACCTTTGAAGAGCTGTATGAGGATCTCACAATGCTCAATCACCTGGCAAAGAAGTGACAGATGAAATTCAAAGTAGTTACTTGCAAAGTACTGCATATGCAAGGCAAGAAAGGACAGCCCTAACCACAGACAGACAGTCACAGACTGCTATAACTTTCATTAGTATTAATAGTCAATTTAAACTCTTTGATTATTGCTCTTCATGCCTAGCAGCAGCTAAAAACAAAATGCAATTTTAGGAATTATTAAGCAACAAGAAACAAGACTAAAGGAGAGAATGATATACTATACAAACTTAGAATGCAATCTGCCCAATTTCAGCTGGATGGTGTACTTAGCAAAGGTATAGAGAAGACCACAATGAGTGAACTTAATCTTTGAAAAGATTAAATAGATTAAGAAACTTTAATTTTAAAAACCCAGATAGATTTATATTTTATTTTAGGAATACTATCTGCTGTATGCATGTCTTGGAGTAAACCACCTAGTTCTGATTTAGTTCTGTCTTTTCAGGATGTCTCCGCCTATATTCAGTTGTACGTGATTATAGGGATTAAAGATGGAAGCTAAATGAGAAAAACATATTAGGGTGTTTTTATTTTGTTTTGCTCTGTTTGTTTGGGTTTTTGCCTCTAGTATGGTCCTTGAAATCTTCTGCAGCAGCAGCTACTACAATTATGTCAGAAGACAGGGGAGGGAGAAGAGAGAAGATGAAATTTTTTCAGCACGCAGTGAAGGCACAAATGGAATTAAATGTGGGCAGTGCACACATTTTAGTATCATAATTTGAAATTAAACCTTCAACACGAAAGCTCTGCTTCTGGGAAATCCATCTGAGCTATCAGTTTCTCTGAAGACAGGTAAAATTATGGTGAAGCAGGACCATTTGTTGCCAACGACTGAGAGCTGTTACTGACACCACATTGCTGGCTGGTGCAAGGTCATGGTGCTATGGATAGAAAATACATTACATACTGCAAACTTCAGTATAACAAAAAATGTTCCCGAGAACGTTCAAAACAAAAACTTTACAAGGCTGAAAAAATAACAGGAAAAAAGCTTCTTAAGCAGATACGTGAAATGGGAAAAGTCGTAAAAAAAAAAACCCCAGTAATATAGGAGAGTGTTGTACCGAGTCAAAGGCATTAGGTGAGGGGGACCACAATATGGTATGTCTCCTAAACCTTGCCAATTGCTCATATCATGTAATTCAGTCATAGCTGTAACCTCACTAAACAGCGAGGGGAAGGAGATAAGCCAGGCTTCTCTCTCTTAGAATTTTCAGGAGATTCTGAACTTTGCGGTACAATATCCAAAGCAACTCTCAGAAGGAAATAGAAACCATAATAAACTACTCAATAGTAAACAAAGAGTCTAGTCTACTAAATCGTTCCAAGAGAAACATTTGAAATAAATGGACGCTTTAGCTTTCAGCTTTGAAGAACTGTTCTCATTTTCGTGGAGTGTTTAAAGTAAGTCTGTGTCCCATATGAACCTAGCACTTCAGTACACTTACAGCAGTACTTCAGCAGCTGCCACTTGATCTGAACAAACTGTAGTTTTCCCCTCTCTGGAAGAGCCCGGACGTAAACCAAACATCGTTTTTCAGCTGTGCCTTCCCTTGTCTTTCTGCTGACAAGTCCACTCCACGTGCAAACTCTGTGTTCACACTAGGTGTCTCTCGGACCCTCAGTGACAAACAGTCTTGGAGCAGAACAGGCTTCACAAAGAAGAGGACTGGTGAGTCAAATTCCAAACCACCCTCTTTGTTCATGTATGGACCTGAATCCAACTCAGATGCTCAAAATAATCAAATTGTACACCAGGCGTTTATTTTTTTCCTGTAAATGTCCTTCTAGGGTTCCTCCTAACCTTGCTGGGGCAAGAGTGCCATAGAGTATCCAGCGGTGCTTTTTTGGGTATCATTTGAAGCACATCTTCCAATCTTATCAACCAAAGTCACAGAACACTTAAGTGTGCAGCTGATCTCACATTTTTCAATGAATGCCATCATATTGCCTGTTCATTTTAATACAATTCTTGTTAAACTACTTCTATATGAATACCAGCAAAATTCATCACAGTAAAAAAGGTCCATAAAGGATTTTTTTTAAATGAACCAAGATGTGTTTTGGGCAGAACAAAGACCACAGGGAAACAGATGTGGAGTGAATTTTAAACAAAAAGATGACATGGCAATAAGAAGGTCTAAATTCAGGCAACTTCATTCAACTTTTATCTGCATCTAAGGAGTCCTGTTTAAAGTTCTTGAAGGAAGATAGGAAAGGAAACATTCACAGGAGAAAATTATACTTACTGTCCTGCATGCATATGCATCACAATGGTGAATGATATAAGACTAAAGTAGATTTAGAATTAGCAAGATTGGGTAGTATTCAGGCTGTAGAACAAAAGCATTTTTTTTTTATTTTTCTGAACTTGGAAAGCGCTTAATGAACAGAGATGGGAGTTGCAGCTACAGAAAGGATAATCTCATAAGCATGATGGCAAGAGCATTTCCATGGAGAAATGGAGAACTGCTTTGTAGCATTCTTCTTCCTATAGGTTCCTGTATCTCAGCCAGACTTTCACAAATGATTCTCCATTTACATTAATCACTTTCTGGTGTCCAAAACCAGACACAATAGAGCCTGTTATGCAGAAGACCTGCTTGGAGACTGCAGCTAAGCCAGTGTTAGTGATGCCCTGAAAATATAAAGTGCTAAGTACTTCTACAATGCAAGCTGAGCATCTGAATCTTTAAAATTTTTTTTTTTCTCACCTGTAAAAGGAAAATAGTATCTCAGAATGAACTGTGAAAATAAAAGGGTTTAATTAAGCTTCCAGATATAGTAGTTGTAAGAAAAGAGGCTATGAGAATATTTACAGTTTATCTTCAGAACAGAATTTTAATAATATCTAGTATAAGACAGAGAAAATAATTAATTGTCTAAGTACAATAAGTGATCTTGTATGAGGATTTGTGCGTGATTATACTTTTAGGACTGTCTTACTTACAGGTACCAGGGAGCTAAACAAAGCTCCTGCAACAATCTTAATTATCTAGATCTTTAATGTTTGATGTTACAATTCTAAATTTCTAATAGTATACTACCATATTGTCTTTTTTTTCCCTTAATCTTACCTATGAGTTAGTATTTTTTGGTGTTTTAAGTAGAAATACATGCTACAAATGCTGTGAGAATCAGTAAGCTATAGAAAAGCACATCACTAAAGCATGCACCATTCCATACTTGATTTACTATGGCCTTGACATGAGAAATGCACACTGGTAAAGTATTCTTTGAATGAACTGAGAGGTCTGTGTTATCTGGGAGGGAGAAACAGTACCTAAATTGACAGCGAAACAAGATTTACCAAACAGCTTTTGAGAGAACATGCTAGAAAACAGGAGTTAATGCTAGTAACAATTTAGATAGTTTACTCAGTAGTCCTAGCACAAGATCAAAGTATTTGTTTTGCACTAGCCTAGTGATTACAAGTAGCTGAAAGCAAGTGTGGAGAAGGGTGTATTACAAAAAAAAGAGGAGTTTAGCTCTTTTCTATTGGTACATATTTTTTGCAATATTATCACATTATCACATTAAAACCACAAACAGTCAAGAGCTGGATTAGCACAGATAGGGTGCAATCCCCATCACATCCTGCGCAAGGGAGAATAACTCACCGGAGGAGACTGAAGTAAGAATTGATGCACAGCTGCTGCCTGCACTGCCTTGCTCTATTTTATGATACAAACACTATGAACTGTATTTATATCACCTACTTTTAGACAGCTAATGTGAGCTTTCAGTGCCTCAAATTTAGGCACATTCCTGCAGCAGAGTGATTATGACCGCTTTTGCTGAGGACCCACACTCACCCTGTAGCTAAAACAGAGAAGAAATCCATGCTTGCACCTAAAGCAGCAAGCAGTGCAATTCAATAGAAGCAACACCTTAGGGTAATGCATGGGTGATGAGAAACCAACATCCACACCATACTTATTAAAGGCTTTGCATTTATTTTGATCTGGGTCTGGGAATTTGATTATCTGGTAATGGTTGGAGAACATTGTCTGGTTACTCAAAAAAAAAGTCCATCTGGTGTTCTCCAAGACCACTCCATAATGTGAATCCAAGCTCAGCAAGGAGAGACAATGAGGAGCCTTACTTCAAAAGCACATTCCTAATTCATACTGAAATGCTATTGCAGGTATGTTTCCTGAATGCTTCCAGGGAATGATGTGGAACATCTCAATTAGAAATCTTCCCTTCTCCATTGACTACAAAGAACTACAACAGAAGAAAAAAGACACATATTTTATATTTTCTTGTCATGTACTATAACAAGAAAGAAGAAAACAGAAAGACCATAGAAAACTATACACTTCCAAGGGAAAATGCAGGGTATCCATACACCAGAATACCAGGCACAGGAGTGCTCATAAACCTGATTAAGCAGACGCCTAAATTCATCTGGATTCAAAATGCCAAACACTTTTTTCTGGGTGATGAACATACATAGGAGAATAGCACTCCTCTCTCATGGCTAGCAAGTTGAAGTTTCTGCCCCAAAATAGCCAATACAACCGTTTGGGGCAGGTAAGCTGTTTTTTACGGGTTTTTTATAGAGGTCTTAGGGTTCTTAAGAAGACGCTGCCTCAAACTGCTAAGATTTTAGTATCTAAATGCTTCATAAAATCCTTCTAAGTTCCAGTTTTGGAAGTCTCAATATTCATAATTCCTGTGTAAGTGTATTACTGGATTTGCATGCAATAAAACACTTGCAATGCAGCCTCCTCTCCACCTTCACTTCCAGGTGGAACACCACCTTTCACTTTGCCTGCTTTTCTGTTTGCTAGAATCACACATCATTTCATGAGGGTCACACGTATAGTAGAAAAATATTGTTTTACAAATGCCAGCAAATGAACAGCTTTGCTTTAATCACCTATACATATATAGGCACCTCAAATTAAGATACAGATTTCCATCTTTAATAAATCAATTCCAAGTTTTTCAAGTATTTGGAAACTGACCGACATTAAGAAGGTATAAAAAAAATATTCCCTAACCTGTCCTTAAATGGAAAGTATCTTGGAGCATGGATGTTTGTACTTTTTCACGTAGTCATGTTCTCTTCTTAGCTGGAACACATATTGAGAATCAAAACCTTTAAAACTCTCTTTTCATTATGGGATCATGAACAACTTATATTTCACAATTTCAGTCCTTGAGAAATGTACTTGATTGAGAGTGACTAATTATGAAAATCAAAGCAACAGCATGGAATATTTGTTGAAGGAACTAATGAGAACTATAAAGTTCAAACACTAGGAATAYTGTCAGAAATACTGCAACAAGCACTTGTGCCTGATGAGATTTTGAAAGCAAATAAAATTCTACAGAATTCATGTGCAAAAAATGAAAAAAAGATTAAAGACTCACATCTGAAGGGAAGCTACCACATGACATTTCCTTCACCTCCACTTCCCTCCACAGGCTGCTGCACATTGTTATGGATCACCCCTTCTCCTTCACCCTCCTCTTTATTTCCCATTTGCTCTCCTTTTGATCCCATTGCCAATGGGCTTTCAAGTACATTTCTTTTTGGATCCATCTCTTTTACTGGTCCCTAGCATCATACAGAAATACAAAGTAATCTCTGGTTTTATCAAACCAACAGCTCAGTCCAATTCACAGACTCCTCTCTCCTGGCTTTTTTTTCCGGTTCTGGTTCTGTTCAAAGTAAAGCTTTTTCTACCAATATCTGTTTATGAATTATAGTGTAAGAAATAAGTTTTAAAAAACAGTCATAACAATACCTGGTTCATTAAGTGTATTTGTATCATTTGTGTCCAGAATCTGCATCAGTGGTAACTACCAACTTTCTGCAAGGAATGAGTAAATGGATTTTTCATTTTTAAATAAACAATTTCCGTGCTCTACAGATATATAGCATGACGCCGAAGAGCCAAACTCCAGGCTGTTCTGCCTACCTGAGTTACTAAAATAGCTGTATCTTGACCATGTAAAAACCATGTGGGGTTTTTACATCATGATTATAAAGGCAAATTAGTCACGGGTAGAAAGAGTGGTGAGGATTACCATCACTATTTATGGGATCATGAACAACTTATATTTCACAATTTCAGTCCTTGAGTCCTTATCACTATTTAATGTTAACCCCAGAATATAACCTAGGAATAATTTTGCTGATATAATACTTTTCACAAGAGGTTATAATCACAATATGCTACCATGTTAAATTACATTTTATTTACACTATTAAAAAAACCTGTTTTGGTGTTTCTTTCCTAATTTTGGATTTATTTGCTGCTACCACAAGCACAGTTAACATAAAAAATGTCAACAAAGAAAGCCTGTTGGCCATGTGCAGGCCAGGAAAGGAGATTAAAGTAGCAGTAAATCTATCAGTTAGCCTTGTGGTGCCACACACTATGTGCTTCCACAGTCCTGATTTAGACTGAAGTTGCATTTGCCTCTGGTGTTCCACACTTTCAGGTAGCAACAACTTATTCCATGCATTATTCTGAAACTGCCTCCTTTGGGTCAAAAGCTCCAGTTTTTCCTTTTGGTAATAAAAATAGAGAATTTGTACTTTTTTTTTTAATAAAAAAAAAAAAGGCAGCTTTTTCTCAAAGCCCATGCATCTATTTAAATCAAAACAAAACAATACAACAAAGAAAGCCAAATCTTTGGCAATTTCATATTAATTTTATATTTGGATTTCATTATGTCAATTACTTTACAGTGCTATTCAATAAAATGTAAAAGCTACTGGCAATGCTAGACATCGCTAATCCAAACTTGGCGGACTAATTATGAAATAATGACATTAAAAATTGCCATGCTAATGAAAAAAATTAATTTTCCACTCCCCAAATACAGTATCACACTTTTCATCTTAAGCATCAACATCATGGTAAATTGTAGATGAGCAGTGTTTTGCTTGGAGCTAGCTTATTTTCACTGCAATTTTGTCAGGCTTCAGTCTCGAAGACTGTCATTTTTCATTCCTGTATTCTGATGTGGATTTTGACTTTTCTGACTATAGCAGAATGACAAAGGCAGTGCTTTTCAGCACATCCACTTCTATCTTGCTCGTGCTTTTTTCTTGTTTTGTCCTTCGCCTGTATTCTTCCCAAAGTGCTGATGATTGAGAAGCAAAAATACATCTCTACTGCTGTTTGCTATTAATATTTCTCCCTCCTCCAAAAGTGAGGCAGAAAAAATGTAATAAACCTCTCCTTCCTAACATCTTTGTTTGAAGTCATGTCCTACCCAAATTCAGACCTATCCAACACCTTCTTCTGCTCCATACAGTGTTAAAGGACTTCATAAGGCAAAAGGTGGTGTTACTCGGTGTAAGTCAGGTCAGGTGGGGCATCCAGACCCACCTGGGCCACACCACACCATTTGTAAGTGGGCTGCAGGGCACTGGTGCCTGGAGTGCAGCCATCTGGACTCAAAATGCCAGGGAAGCTCATTACAGCTGTGACTTATAAGAAGGACATGGATTTGCTGAAACAAGTCCAGAGGAGGACCATGGTGATGATCAAATGGCTGAAGCACCTCTCTTATGAAGACAGGCTGAGAGAGCTGGGGCTTGCTCAGCCTGGAGGAGAGAAGGCTTCATGGAAAACCTATAGCAGCCTTCCAGTATCTAAAGGGGGCCTACAGAAAAGCTGGAGAGGGACTTTTTACAAGGACATGTAGTGACAGGACAAGGCAGGAATGGCTTTAAACTGAAAGAGGGTAGCATTAGATTAGATACCAGGAAGAAATTCTTCACTGTTAGAGTGGTGAGGTACTGGAACATGCTGTGCAGAGAAGCTGTGGCTGTCCCATTCCTGGCATTGTTCAAGGCCAGTTTGGATGGGACTCTGAGCAACCTGGTTTATTGCGAGGTGTCCCTGCCCATGACAGGGGGCTGGAACTAGATAATCTTTATGGTCCCTTCAAACACAAACCATTCCATGAGTTTTTAATGACTCATTTCATGGCAGAGCGAGGGAACCACTGTGAAACTGTTGTCATCTCCTACCTGAAGCCCTCACAGAGATGGCCCATCTGCTGACTCACAAAGGATGCCTCTGCAGTTCTTGTGGGTATATGAGAATTTTAGCAGAAAACTCCTGGGACCTCTGCTGTGGCAGGACAGCTAGTGGTTTTCCCTTTTTAAAAAGGACAGGAACTCTACTTGGTTCAAGTGTCATGGTCTAAGAATAAAATACAGGGACTAATTACAGATGGGTTGTAAAATCAGTTTGTAAACAAGATTCTGGTACTGTCCAAATTTAAGCAAAATTGCTGCATTAACACATACACTAAAATTACAAAAGAGTACTTTAGTTATTGCTTCTTTTGTTACAGCAGATATTGCTAGACTCAGCCTGTATTCCTCTATTTTTACACAGCTCTGCAGAAGCAAACTTGTATGCCTTATGCTTTTGTTCCCCAATGCTTTGCTCCTTCTCAAAGGCTGAACTGAGTGGACTCCTCTCCATATTGCCAAAAGTTTCTTACATATGGTTTAACTTTAGAGAAAATAATCTTCCAAAGTAAATAGTTCAGGAAATAAAATTCTGGGCAAAGAAAGATGTCCTGGCCCTTCTAAAATCCAACAGTTTTGACAGACTTTGGTAAGAAAACACTCCAAAATGGCTGACAGAAAATGCACTGAAAGAAGGCTAAATCATACATGTAAGAAGTCCACCCTAAATGATAACTTCTAACTGGCAGATAAAACTACAGTTTGAAGTTGCAGAAGCAAAATATTAAGGGAAATTTAAAAAAACTAGGAGGGGGAGGGAGGGGAGGGGAGGGGAAGGGAAGGGAGGAGAGGGGAAGGGAGGAGAGGGGAAGAGAGGGGAAGGTGGGAGCAGGGCCGAGACATGGACATACACCAAAAAAACCAACAAAAAGATCGAGCAACTGGGAAAAAAGTGACATGGGAGTGGAGCTGCTGAAAATTTACTGTCAGGTTATCTTTATAGTAAAGGCAACACAAATTAAATACTAACTCCTGGCAAGGACCAAGGAAACAATAAAGGTGGAAGAATTCTAGTAACCTAGCCAGTGAAAACTAGAGGATACCGAGTCAGCTACTCATGAGTGCCCAAGGAGAACGATTTTTTAATGAGATTGTTGTATCTGATATGAAACAAAAGAAGAAGTCAAAGAAAGAAACTCTCCCCCCAGCATGCTGTGCACATGGAACAGGGTAATTGTGTACAGAGGTAAAGGACTGCTGACAGAATGGGTGCAGAGGCAAGAGCATTTTGAGACGGTATCAAAATTTTTGAGATGTGCTAAGGGTGCTGTGGAGATGTTGAAAACTTAGAGGATGTTTAGGGTAGGACCAAAGGAAGAGAAAGGTAAGACACTAAGTGGAGGAACTTTTAGAGAAACATCACACAGGACTGCTGCAGTTGTTAGTCACTCAGGAACACAGATATGTGATAGGTCACACTCACTTTTGAGCTCAGTATTAACTAAGCCCCCATCAAATGCCTACAAAATTCTTAGAAAGGGAGTTTTGATCCCAGTTTTATGTTTGGGATTGATGGCAACAAGGAGAGAATTCATACTGAAAGTGAAAGCAAAAAACCAATCTCAGAAAGACTTGTAAGTCCATTCAGCAGCATTCCACCAAATACCCACCTCCTCTGTCACAGTTATGTCTATGTAACTGCACAAGAAATGCTTCTTTAGTTCCTACATCTTCCTACATCAGAGTTCTGCAGCAAGCAGAATGTAGATATGCCCCAATCCTCCCAGCCCACTCTGCATCCTGCTTTCTCTCAATATCAAATGTATTATTAGTTCTATATCTTTTATTGCTTTTCTCATTTTGTTGTTACACAGCTCCTCTAAAAATTGCTGTGTAAGTCTGGAATGAATATAATATCCTGAATTAATATAATGTCACAAATGAATGAGAATATAATGGTGTTAATCACAAAGGAAAGCTGTTCTCATTTATTTTAACTGTTCCCTGAAATAATCTTGCCAAAATGCTTTTGGTCTTGTTAAAGTTTCATTTTAAGTACTTACTTCAGTTCATATTTAGATACTGCTTAAATTGATGTTTGTGTTGTTCTTCACCTGAGAAGACATTTGAAAAGGAAGAAGAACTCACTTGTGAGGGTCAGCAGTGTACAATCAATAGATTCATCATGTTATGTATATGGAATTCATCAGAACTTAATTTCCTTAAACTTCATGATATTTGGAACACCTCTTGCATTTTTGATGAGCAGCCCAATTAAAAAATAATGAACCTGTTTTTTTCTAAAACTGACTCATTATCCTGGTAGTTTCCAACAGCAACCTAGAGCCCAGTTTTATATCAAATTATTTTGTGCCTGTTGGCCAGCAATACCTTTGCAACCTTCTAAGGTGCTTCTAAAGTCAATTTTCCCAGGAGAAAGTTTTAAAGCTGCTACTATCCCCAGTGCCAAGTTTATATCCAAGCGCATAAAACAAATAAAACTTGTAGTGGAAACAGAAAGAACCAACGGGATGTTCGAGACCTCTCTCTTGTACCTTAACCTTAGTGGAACACCTTAAGAGAATAGCTTCATCTTCAGCAGAGGACACTAAGATTTCTGCTGCTGATTCTCCATGGGATATTTTTGTTTGTTTTTACAGTATTATTCTTAAAAATATATATATTTATAGAATACAAAATGTTAAACCCCTTAGCAGCATATATAAGGAACTGTTCTCCACCACCACCCACTCCCACTAACAGGAAAATAAAAACATCTTCCAAGAATGCTTTCTGTTTCATGCACATGTTTGAGGAATAATCAAACCATTTTTGGAACCACAACCTACCCAAAACTCAACTTTAACACTAATCATGTGCACTTCCAATAGTTAACAGTGATATGGTAAAAAACAGGCACAAACCAAAACACCCTCTCTGGCTCAGTGAACACAGAATCACAGAATCACAGAATCATGGAATTATTTGGGTTGAAAGAGACTTTGAAAATTATCTAGTTCCAAGGCCTCTGCCATGGGTAGGGACACCTTTCACTAGACAGGTTCTTCAAAGTCCCATCCAGCCTGGCCATGAACACTTCCAGGGATGGAAAATACATAACTTTTCTGGGCAACCTTTTTCAGTGCCTCACCACCCTCACAGTAAGGAATTTCTTCCTAATACCTAATCTAAACCTACCCTCTTTCAGCTTAAAGCCATTCCCCCTCATCCTATCACTACATGCCCTTCTAAAACGAGGTCTCTCTCCATTCCCCCGTTATTTGTTGTTTTTACACGATACTATTTATGCACAGTGGAATCGCTTCAAAAGGAAAGATCACATGCATCCCTCCAAAAAGGGCCTTGAAGATGTTCTCTCAAAAGGTGGAATGAGGACTCTCACTCATCAGCATCATACACAGCGTTTTTCTCCTACATAACATTCAGTGGCTGATTACTCAGTTGCTCTGATGAACTTCCCTCATGCACTGTATCCTGTAGCCTTAAGCATCTATATGAAAACTTTATCCTGCAAGGTAGGAAGCTGCCTAAAAATAAGGGACAGGATCGGTTAATACAGCTATGGCCTAACTCTTTGTGGAAGCAGTAAGCATTTCAGCAGTGACAAGTAACATTAAAAGTTGAATTAGCTGTTACTTTTTCTTATTTTGAAATGGAGATGTATGTATGTGTCTGTGTAGCATAAACATGAGATATTCTGGACAGAATGGAAAAGAATGATTTAGAAGAGAGAAGTTCCCTGTAAGGAACTGAGAAAATATTCAGAATATATTCTATAACTTGCCTTTGCAAATTAACTCCTCACTGTTGAAAGGCATGCCTGCAGCTCACTTGTAAAATTAGATCGACCAAGACACTTTTTTGATGAAAATTTGTTTGAATACTGTGTTCCTGTTAGATCTAACACAACTTGGTAAGTTCCTTTGCTCCAAAGGGTTCCAATGATTAGCAAATTGCAGCAGGGTGAAATAAAAATGAGATAAATATTTGTGGAATAAATATTAGTAATGTTTACAAATTTGCCTTTCATATGAGCGTGTCAAAAATACAAATATGTATTAATCAGAAAATGTGGCTGCTAGCTGTTACTATCAACTTCCCAAGACACTTATAGGTGAAAATTTTAAATAGCTCATCTCATATTTGTCCATTTGAACTAATTAAGGTTGTACCTCCGTATCTCTATATTGGATTAACACAAAGGTATAGAAACCCTAAGTTCTATTTTGAGAACTTTCATTCTGCTACATCAGTCCTTTCCACATGACTCATCTGAATAGGCATTGCATGCAACAGGTTGATCGGCTCCGAACATCAGGCAAGCCACAGAACAGAACAAAAAGATGAGCACTTAGGTATCAGCCATTAAAATGATGATGATCCTAATTTGCCAGTGCCATTAGTCTTTCTAGAAAGGTTTATTGTCTGTGCTGTACAAGAAATGTAATAATGATGGTGAAAGGACTATAAAAAATAACCTAAAAGTATATAAATCAATAGTAAAGTGACACACATGATTCTTTAACCCAGCTGAAGATTACGGACCGATATCAGATTTGTTTGGAATTACAGAATAAAATCTGGACGAATCTGTTCTTAACTATCAAGTTTGCTTCATCTAGAGTTGGATTTTTGCTGTTCTTTCAGTTGAGAAGGACAAGGTACTTCTGTAGCATTTCCTCTTTGGTCAAAAGCAGATTTAATTTGAGGTCCATTAGACATGGAGGTAATGGCAGTGACCATCCTGTCATCAGAAAATAGAAATTAGTCTAGAATACTCAAAGAAGAAAAAAACTAACAATGATAGGAGAACTATGCAACTATTAAAAAGACAACTGGGCCTCACTTATAATCCATAAGTTATCCACAGTGTTATGATATACCTCGGAAAAAAGTGTCTGGTGTCTGACACAATCTCAGACTTTTTGAAGGTAAGGAGCTGTTTGGGTACATGGGGTATATGAATGTATGTACATACGTCCACGCACTGTGGACACAATACTTCCATGAATTGTTCTAGGTTGAAGAGATGGAATTAGTCTGTTTGGTAGATTGTGAGAGGAGCAATTTAAATACATTCATCAGAGACGGAAAAGCTTTACTTCAGCGATGATCTGTATTTATGTGTTTAAGTATTCGCCAGCAACCAAATTTTGGTATATGCGGTGGAAAGAGTTTGTGGTTTGGCCAGTTTCTGTGCCGAGCACAGACTGTGCTCTAGACAATGATTTACCGTGTCCAGCTGGAGCTGCTTTAAAAAGCAAACTCAAACTCTAAATTACTAATTAACAAGGTACAAAGATGCATCCACAAATGATCCATCAATTACACTTGAATCTCACCAGGATATGAAGTTGGTGTCTTTTAGAAAGACAATTAAAAAATTAAGCAGCATATTTACTGGTATTACATTTTATGTTTATGTAACAGAAAAAGGTTTATACAGTACATACACAACTATGACATTATGATTGTGTAAGTCTTATGAAGAAATACTGGCATAAATGTAAAATGGAAGCTCTCTGTAGGTAGAACGGTTCCTTCTTTGTATTTTTTTTAGTGCTTCACACAATTAAATTGCAATTTTGAATTTTGATCATTTACTGCTCTAAAAAAACCCACCTTCAATTAATTATCAATTAAATTCTTTCATCAGCTGCATTCAATGGAGACAGGCAAAAATCAGGTTTGGGGGGTTTTTGACTCAAAAAGTAATAACAGAAGCAGGCACGTGCCCTACGGCCAATCTGACTACAGTCAATTCATACATGGCTTTTAGTATGCTGTCTCAGTAATCAAAGAAGAAAGAGTCTTTGGAGTTCTCATTCAAAGAACAGTACAGGACTTCTGAAGATCAGCTTTAAGAACAAGCTAATCACTGTTTCAGCATTCAATTTCAGGAAGTCCTTTCTGGGAGTCCTTCCCCTTCATCAGCCATGCTACATGGCAAAGACAGGTGTTTGTATTAAATCAATGCATTTTAGTTATGTTCCAGGTATTCAATTAATAGTGCTCATTGCCAGGCCACAGTCAGCACAACAGACCATCTCTTGGAATAGCAGTGGTCAAGGAATACTGCTCCTGGTATGTCACCAATTCAATAAATAAATGTCCCCTGCACCATTCTTTTAAATACCTTCATTTCTAAATTAGATTTTGATTTTCTGCTCAACACCACCTAAACAAGGCTTATTTTGCAATTTTGATTTGCATTATCTTTCTTCCCTGCTTTATTTTTGCAACAGGACTGCTAGCCAAAGACAGACTACTTCACAAAATAAAAACTATTTTATTAAGGAAGATTTTACTGCGGGTCAGCTTTGGCATCTTGTTTTACCTTTTTGGAACAGTTTTAAATATATGCAAACTATGCAAAGTTTAGACCAGGTAAGAATACTGTAACTTGCAATGACTCCAACTGGTTAAAGAGAAAATGGCCTGAGTGAGAAACTGTTCAAGAGGTATTTTCTGTATTTGTCTACAACGGAGATAATGCTGACAGATTAAATGATATATAGTTGCTCTCATCCAAAGAGCCTAAATTGCTTGTATGCAATATTATCTTATATGTTAAAATTGTAAAGCCAAAAGTTAATATCAGAGAAATGAATACTTATATTTTGTGTTCAGGCTGTGAATCAATTCTGTGTAACTAAAGAACATGCAGTTGCTGTTTGTATTTACAGCTCCTTTCTCTGTGAAACATTACATCAGTTTAAGATAAAAGATGGAAAACAGATCAGGTTGAGCCACTGGACACTGCTGTTCATCAGCCCTTGCCTTTGATTTGTCACTGCATTGTGACAATGCACTTAAGGACAAGCACTCATTTAAAAACAAGGGTACTTAAAAACTGGAAGACATTTAGAAATTGTGCAATATCTGAAGTCTGATGGCTAACAATTGGATACTTAGGATATACAAAGAAGCGTTTTGCCACTGCTTTTAATAATCTATTTCAGTGCTACTATGAGCACAATTATAATGTCAAAGCTGCACAGAGCTGGGAGCGGGCACCCTCAGGTGTAGAAAAGATTTGAAACATGAAAACAGTGATAAACAGCAGTATATAAACATGAGGTCTAACAATCCCATCCATTTGCCTCCTAACCCCCAAATTTCAACATGCCATAAAATCAGCAGACACCCACTAAACCGACTACATTAACTATCACGCACTGACAAACGTAAGTTGTAACAACCAAAAGTAAACATGGTAACAAAGAAAGCTCTCAGTACAATTGTCATCCCAGGCAACTGTTGAGCTCCTTCAGTTTTGGAGAATGGATGACTTTGCTAGTATGTATTGTAAAATTTTGGTGATGCAGTTAGAAAGCCAAGCACAGAAGTGGGGATAATAGCCAAGAATGCTCAGCTGCTGATGGTTTCTTCTCAACTGTACTGCTAAGAACAGTATATACTCCTGCCACACTGCATTTCCCTGACACATGAGAAAAGGTGGACAATCTTTCTCTTGCAGTTTCAAGAGAATTGTAAGACATCTACTTGAAAGACACCATGGGATTGTGAGCCCCATGTTCTCATCATGACTTCAGGCACACATTCCCACATATCATCTTGAGTAACATCAAGATCGTTTTTGGTGGGTTAGCTATCCCATCAGTTTGCTAGTTCAGGTCAGCATGTCAGAGAAACATTCCTTGAAGATGGGAAACTGAATCCTGAACCAAAAAGAACTTACAGGAAATGTACACAAGATCTGACAGGAGCCTCCCTGGCCATGTAAGCATCAGTCACCACTGTTGTACTTTTGGTGGGATAACTGCGCATAAAGATCCATTCTCCAATGTTATGCTTCACTTCTTAAAACATTTATTCTGTTTAAGAAACCCATTTTAGTTTCCTGTGTTAATTACTGCTCTCAAAGACAAACTCCAGAATCATACAGGATACCGTAACTCAAAAGCCATCCACAGACATATGACACGAGAACCGCAGTGAGGCATTCACAGACTGTATTTTGCCAGATCTGGAGTACTTCCACATACCTCCATAGTTCTCCAACCACAGCAGTATCCACATACATCCTCACACTATACCATACTACAACCTGATACCCAGATGCACAAAAGCCTTATCCCATGCATTGACTTCCCTCCAAGGCAAACTCATATAAATGCCAGAAAGGTGTCCCTGCAGTCTCTAATATGTTAGAAACTAAACAAATGAACCACAGGAACATGGCTACAATACCAGAGAAATATGTCGCCACCATTATAGACATGTCAAGAGCTGCACAGACTGGCAAAGAAACTTTCTGGCAACAGAGAAGTCTAGCTTTTGACTTAGAGGGCAGTTTATATGACCTAGTGCTTAGTCAAGCATCAAGCTTGAATTAATTGGACTTCCCAAACAGTAGGATTAGCGTGGCTGACCTAGCCTTTAATCTTTCTGACATGCATGAACTGAGCCCTGTGTAGTTTTTTTATTGAGCATATGTTTGAATCCCTGTGTGTTTGCACATGTGTTGTTCAGAGAGAGCCCATAAAACGAAGTTTCAACCTGGTTTGCAAACACCTATTCCGGTAATGTGCAACTTCTCTAGCTCTTTCGGTTCTTAAATGCGACTTTGAAGCCTCTCTAAGTAAAAGCTCTGACTTTACATCTGCATGCACACACATGCACACACAGAGATACTACATGTTATTCTGTAAAAATACCTTATTTAATGCCACAGCCCTACACAGCACCTGTTAAAAGTAGTCGATGCTTCACTTATTTTGGGAGATTTGCACTGCTACTTTAAACCCAACAGGTGAGTGAGCAGGTCCAAGGCTCCACTGTTTGTTGAGCATCTGTAGAAATGCTTCTTTCAGGAGGAAAAGAAAACCAGCTCAGGATGCTCAGTGCCCTTTACATCTGCTGCTCAGCTGGAGACACAGTTAAAAGGCCATTAGAAGCACAAGGTGACAGACCTCACAGGYCAGGCAAGCTGGAGAGCAATTTGCTGTTTGCATCAGGAGTATCAGCCCTGGCTGCTTCTTTTTGATGCACCGAGAGCAGCTCCTGTCCCCAGCCCTGAAAATCAGGACCAGGACGGGTGGCCAGCAGCTCTCCATCCCATCCCACGGCTGGGGCTGTGCTGCAGACCCTCTCCCTGCACACTCAGGCTTCACAGTGGGTGCGGGGGACAGCAGCCCTTCCAGCACTATCCATAACCCTTGACTTTGCCCACGGAGACTGGGTCTGCTGGGCAGGTGTCACAGTAGGACCCAAACTGCTGTCACCTGTGCAGTCAGAGGGAACCTCTTCCAGCACGTCTCTGGCAGCACCTGCCTCTGAATGCCGCGTCTTCTGTGTTCCACTATCGCTCAACAGAATAAAGTGCCGCTGTTTCACTTTGCTGGAAGGAAAAGGTCACAGTAGCCGACAGCAGCTCGTCGGAGAGAGCTGGTGGTCTTTGTGACAGCCTCCTATAACAAGAGCTAAAAATGTTCTTATTAGGGAAGCTCATTTTTTGGATGTGTGCYGGAGCTCTAGAGCAGTAAGTAGCGAAGAAAGCAAACCTTAGTTTCAGCAGGTTTTAGGCCTTTTTTACACACAGAGGAATAAAGTGCTAAGAAATTTACCAGCATATGTTTTCTCACCATCTGCAACACATTTTAAATTCCTTTTGCATCTTGTAATGTATTCTCTCTGTTTAGCATAATAACTATTCTGCCTTTAAACACCAACCTTTATGTACAGTTCTTAGGAATTTCTGGAGAAGTATTAAYTCTTTTACACATATTTAAGTTGCTAAAATAATATGCCTGGTAGCATAAACAGTCAGAATCACAGAACAAGGGTTCCCTTCCCAGGCAGATAGCACCCATTAACCAGGTACAAAAGGGGGCATACAGTCATAGTTCACTGGAAAAGTAATTTCATTTTGGTAGTAATGGGAGTGCTGATACTTTGATACCATAATGGAGTTTTAAGCACCAAGCCTGTTATTTCAACTAGAAATTTTAATGTAATTATGCATTTTTACTTTACTAAGCAGAAAGGAAGATTAGTATGCATAGTTTTCTTACAGGTATCAAGGGGAATAAGACAGAGATCTCCAAGTGATAGTGCAAGATGCCCAAGTCACTCAAAAGAAATGGCAGGTGGTAGTTTTAAAGACAAATTACCGAGAAAAGCTTTTATTGTTGATCACTTGTTATAAGATTTGCCATTTGCAAGTAATTGTACATTCAGCTGAAACTGACCTTTTATGAGAGCCAAGTGGTAATATAAATGAAATGAATATATTCTTTATTGCAGTAATATAAAAAGAATGGCCTGAGCTTTTAACATAGTGCTTGACCTCTGGTGTCTGAACATCACCTAATCTCAGGAGTATTTCACARCAGCATATGATGAAACAAGTACTAATACAGCATTAGTACAGTTTAACACATTAGCACTTACAAGTGTAGAAAATATTATAGCTTCAGGTATGCTTTTTGATTATAAATCAGACTGACAACAGAAAGAAAAAAGATTATAAAAGACAATACACTGAAATTCATCATTACATTAAAGCATTGCCTTTTCTCTTTTAAAGTCCCTCTTTCTGAGATACTCTAGCATAAAGTCACACTGGGAAACTCCAGATGCTGAGATTTAAAATTCTCATTCAAAACTGAATTATTTATAAGCACTAAAAACATCCTATTTCTTTCCAAAGGCCCTGATCTTACAAACATCACCTTTAGGTTTAGATGTGCATACATAAGTTGTATTCCTTTTAATGGCATCAGTCACATAAAAAACAACAAATATGTACAGAAGTGACAGCAAGGCCAGGTCTTAGGAAAGCTGCACTTCCTCCTACCTACGTGCACATGCCAATTTATTATCATGCACCATGGACCCACAATGGGAAAATAAAGGAGGCCGTAAGGAGAGGTGACCAGAGAGGCTCTTGATGCTGCAGTTACTGAAACTGCAAATGGAGGTGAGAGGGCATCACAACCAACGTGGAGGATACAACCACAACAAGGCTAAACCAAAAAAAGTATCAAGTTTACATGAAACTCCACGTCCATCTTCACTGCCGTCATGGAGATCAGGAGTGACTTAACGTCTAACGGCCCAATACAGATTTCACAGATTTGCACTGAATATAGTATTGATTTTAGCAAGGCTATTCCTTTTTTAACACTGCTGAGGGAACCACACAAGGTGTCTGGGAATCCCCATCTACCTCCCAGTCTACAGGCATTTTCCTCTTACAGCTCTCAGTGACAGCAGGAGAGAAACAGTAAATGAACAAGTACTTGGATACAGACTCAGTCAGGAGGATTTTCGGCTACTCTGTCAATCTATTACTGCATTTTAGAGCTATGAAATCAAAATATTCAGAGAGAGTATCTTGGGAACATCTGACATGTACTAATAGCTCAACTGCATGAGTGACTACCAAGGTATTATTATTATTATTATTATTATTATTATTATTATTATTATTATGTGTATTATTGTATAATAATATTCTATAATTAATAATAATATAATTATTGTTATTATTGCCACTTTAGAGCTACAAGCAACTGTGTTATGTTTGCTAGCTCGCTTCAGTCAACGCCTCTGTATTATGCCAGTATAAAGCCTATTCATCAAAGCACAATTTCAAGTGACTCCTGACCTTCAAAATGAAGGGTTTGCTTCTGCTTTCATTTCAGTTACTTTGACTATGGTGTGTCTGTGCTGCCAGAGTCTCACCTTGTTCATCATCTGTGCAGGAGAACAAAGTTCACATACTTCTTACGCAGCATTTAGAATTCAACATCTTTACTGTTGGATGCTTTACCAGAACACTTCTAGTCTTTATCTAAATAAACGATTATTCAACATGTAGTAAAAACCCCCAAACAAAACAAAAAACAAACCCCAAACAAAACCACAACACACAAAACCCCCATGCCCTTCACCTTGGAAGTGGAAATGCACAAATCAGACACATCCACTATGTTAAAAAGTCAGACATTCACTTTCATTCAGAAAACTCTGAGGCAAGGGCACAATCCAACTTTAACTTTGATGTTTCATTTTCATGGTTTTCTCTAAGATGATATAATTTACTCAAGTCATGGTTGAAGTTAAACAAGTATTGCCAATAGATATGTGCTATGATTTTTCTTTTGTGGGTTGACTTTCAAATGACAGATTTTCCTACAGCAAAACATTTCCTGCAAAGTCCTCAGGAGCTCCACTAACACTCACAAATGCTGGGTCACGGCAACCTGAGTCTCACAGTAAAACTTTTTCACATGCAGCGTACTCCACAGCACCTCTCAGAGAGGGCAGTTTTTACAAGGACAGCCCAGCACACACTGCAGGCTCCTGCTACCCACCCTGCATGTGACTGATGCACAGAATCAAGCCCATAGCAGCATATTCAGTATACATCACATTTTCTTCCTTCCCCCCTGCCCCATTCCCAGGCAAAGCTCCTTTATTGAGGACTTACTTTGATAACCTACGTTGGAAAACAACTTTATATGCTGTGCTCCAATGAAGGTCACATCAACAGAATTTGGTGATCAGACAAGACGTCAGACACAGCAGGTTGATTACAAATAAGTTGTATAAAATTATGTAGAACAATTTAGCATTGTTGTAAAAGTACAGCGAACAACTGTAGTCACATTACTACCAACTTCAACGTATTTTGTGTGCAACAAAATACTGAAGGAAAACCTTGCCTTATTGAGCAAAAACTGACAACCTTTTTAATCTGTAACTTCTACCTTCTCTGTGCAAAAGTGGGTGACAGCATAAATAATGTTACAGAAGTTATCTAACAAATCTTGCATTGCAGTTCCATTCAACAGAGACACCTCTATGTCCATAGCCTCTCTAAACAGATTCTTCAGCTCTTTACATCAGTACATACACTGTCTTCAGTTTATCCATTTCAACAGAAAACAGCTTTTAAACAAATGACAACTAAAACCATGACTACTGTTCAATCAAAACACATAAACCACACTGTGTATTACTGTTTATCATCATATTATAAAGGCATTGGTGCAACATCTTTTGAAAACCCAATGCTTGTTCAGAAATATGACTATAATTAAGTTCTTTGAACTCCTTAAAACATGAGGCCTTTGACAGACTACACTTCTGTAATAGTAACAAATTGCATCCTTAACCAAGTCAGTATGATGGAAAAAGACAGAATGGAAAAAAAAAAAATCTGATTGCTTTAACTAAACTTCCGACATTGCACCACGTATTAAATACATAGCTCTCACACCAACAAGAGCCCACGCTACATCACCTCACAGCACTGTACAAGAAGAGCAGACTCAGAAACACACTTTAAAGCAATCCTAGTCTTGCAACAACTAACTTGAATAGCTACAAACAGAACTGCTCAAAAGTTGATACACCAACTAGCAACAAGGCAGATAAACAAAAAACCCAAACAACTTCAATAGCAAGATCAGCAAAAATAACCCATACTCACATAAATCATGTACTTAATCACGGAAGTAGATATTACTTATGAAACCTATCAGGAAACCTTGGAGTAATTTTGGATTGAACTACTTCTAAAATATTTAATTACTCTCAATCTTTCTGTACTGATACATGTCAACAGAAACTTGCAAATGCTAGACTTACGTAAAAATTGCATGTCGACTTTGCACTGTACATTCAGAAAATATATGAAACAATAAAACTTCTCTGTGAACTGAAAGCAACAAGTGTTTACCCAAAGTTATTAGAAGTCTGAAATTTACTGGATTTTTTTCTTTTTAATGGGACAGAGGATATTCTACCACCCTGTCTCAAAGCAGCTGGTGTAACAGAGAGCAAAGGGAAAGCATGACTGCATATTCAAAGGATGTGTGGCTCACAGGAGAGATTTCATGATTTCATATAACTGATGAGCAACCTGAATATAAATTACAAGAAAAAGCACAGAAAGACCAGAGAATCAGTAAGCCTGAGGGATGAAGGTGCAACACGGAACAACCTTCCCGGTATCTTTGTGAACTACAGCCTCGCTGTCCTGAGATTTTCCACATTTATCATTCCTCATGTAAAGTGCTAAATATTGCACAGTGAATAACTGTGGCGTTATTTCACCTCAAGGAAGATAAATCTACTGCTTCCAACTTTAAAGAGGAAGCGAGCAAACCGAGGAGCCTCTAATTCACTCTACGAATAGCAGGACCTAACAGCAAAGTGCCAGTGGCAAAGCATAAACCTTTCTTGAGGGCTCAAGCAGTCCGATTTAAGCAGCCCTGGCTCATGTCTTCACATATAATTTCTCTCTTTTTGTGGTGCTCTCCGATTGCTAAATGATTTTCGGCCCCAAACGTATTTTTATTCATTCAGTCTTCAAGATGCAATAGTGATATGGTTGTAGGGAAAAGCGGGGAAATAAAATTACAACAAAAAAACATTTCCAACACCTTCGTGGGCGGATTGAGATATAACCTGTTGTAGGCATGTTTCCGCAGACGGAAGAGCCAAGTAACAGGCTGCCCGGGCTGCCGGGCGGCGGAGCGGGTGCGTGTGGATGTGTGTGGGTGCCTCTCCCCGGCAGCCGGTGCCTCTGCTCGATCCGGGCTGCGGCGGAGGCGCCCGGCGGCGCCTCCAAGGGGCGACCCGCCCGGTCGGGGGCCGCGGCGGGCTGCGGGAGGGGAGCAGGACTGCCCTTCTCGCCCTCCTCCTCCGCCGCCTCCTTCACGCCCTGTGCCCGCGAGCAGAGGGCAAAGTTTCTTCCCCGGCACGGGGAGGGAGCGGGCAGGTCCGCAGTGGCGGCTGCCCCCGCTGCCCCTCGCCGCCCGGCTGCAACTCTCAAGAAGTTTCAGCCAGCGAACAGAACCGCGGCTGAGCCTGCCCGCGTCCCTGTCGTTCTGCCCCCCCCCCTTTTTTTTACCCCCCACCCGCTTAGTTTCTAGGTTTATTTAATCATTATCTACACGCACACGCGCTCCGCCGGGAAGCCGCGGGRTGCCAGCCGTGCCGGCAGAGCCGCTCCGCGCCGCGCACACCGCCGCGATCCCCGGCCCCGCTCCGGCGGGCGTGCGCGCAGCCCGGCGGCGGCACTAGCGCCGTCCGCGCTCCGCGGCCCCTGCCCGCTCCCCGCTGCGCCCGGCCCCTTCCTTACCTGCGATCTCCTGGTAGGGCACGCTGGCCAGGCTGAAGCCCTTGGCGCTGTACGCCTGCCGCACCTCGCCGCAGCTCCGCGCCTTGCCCTCGGCCCCCGCGGCCGGCAGCACCGGCAGCACCAGCAGCAGCAGCAGCAGCAGCGGCGGCGGCGGCACCGGCAGCAGCGGCCCCGCCAGGGCGCAGCGCCGCGCAGCCCTCCGCGCTGCCGGCATGGCGCGGAGCGCAACTCCCGCGCGGCGCGCAACTCCCGCGCTGCCGCCGCCCCGCCGCGCCTCCGCCGCGCCCCCCGGCTGCGGGGGCGGCGGCCAGGGAGCCCCCCGGCCGCCCAGGCAAACTTTTGCGAGGTGGGGGGGAGGCGGGCGCGCACACACACACATGCGCGCACGGCGGGGGCAGGGGAGCGGTAGCCTTGTCCCCCGGCTCCTTCTCCAAACGCAAAGCGCTCGCCCCACGTCAAGAGAAAAAAAAAAATTAAACAAAACCCAAAAGCACAACCAGAAACACCAAAACCAAAAAAAAAAAAAAGGAAAAAAGAGAGTAAAAATCTGACTGTAGGTTGTGAAGATTGAAACCGCTGTCGCGTTGCTGCGAGCGGAGTCCCGGGGCAGCGTCAGCGCGATCCGCCGCGGAGCTGCGCCTGCCGCCTCTGCCAGGCTGGATGGAGACGGTGGGAAAAGCAGCCGGCGTGGGGATGGACTGGACAGCGGCTCGGAGCGTGCCTGTGTGCCTCTATGTGTGTGTGTGTGTGTGTGTGTGTGTGTGTGTGTGTGTGTGTGTGTGTGGTGCGTGCGTGTTGTGCACTGGATGCGTGTGCCTGTATTTACGGGAGCCGGGGAAACCTGTGCTCCGCGCAGCGCTGGAGCAGCCTCCGGAGCCGGGCAGGGAGAAATACTGGAGACAAGACACAGCGAGGGAGAGCCGCACATGCACACGCACACACACACACACGCACACACGCACACACACGCACACACACACACACACACACACACACACAGAGAAACGTGCTACACATTGCATCGCCGAAATACAGAATACAGGAGCAGAAAGCAAATCCTGGCGTGGATCGCTGTTTGCTGGCAGAAGGAAGGAAAAGCACCCTCAACCCTGAAAACTTCCTCCTCACCACAAATCCAGCCACTCCTAGCCCCAAAATTATAAATTGCCTGCTAGCGAGAAGTCAAAAAGCTACTCCTCAGCAGTATTGCTCTCGSTAGTGACAGGGTTGGACCGGGCCCCTTAAATACTTCTTTTTTTCCATTGATTATTATTTGTTGCACACATAAATACCTGAGCTGACAAGCTAGAATGAGGATTAGTTCATGGTCTAAAGGAGAGAGAAGGAAAGATGTTTCTGTGCATCACACAAAGAATGAGAAAACAAGGAAGACAGTCCTTGACCCGGATAATTCCTGCCAACCTAGGAGAGGAGAGCAGGAGAACAAAACYATAAATTTTCTTTCTACAAATGAGTGTCTGCAAAAAGCTGAATGGGGGAAGTGAAGGAAACTTCTGCAGGATGAACTAGTCTCAGCTCAGAGGGAGAGAGAAAAATATTCTGTTATTTGATAGCAAAATTCAAACTTATAGTTTTAAAAGGTATTGCAGTGCTTTTTATGAGTACTGTGAAGTGTGATAGCTTGTCCAAAGTATACAGAGAGATATGTCAGACCCAGGATGAAGTGAAGAAGGCCATCAGAAAAGATAAAAGACCATGAACTTGAAGACTGACTTATCAGTGAGGAGCCACAGAGCAATATGATGACACTATCATAATTCAAGGTACTTTCAAATTAGACAGAAATTATTAAGTGCCAATACTGCTGTGGTGTCACATTAGCTGCAGTGTTAGTTTTGGGTCTGGGCCAGTGTACGCAGCCTAGTCCCACTTGGTGCTGTGTGTTCCTCTAGCCTCCCTTCCTGTTTTACCTCTCCCACATTGTCATTCCTTCTTCTTCCCTCCCCTTTTCGCCCCCGACTGAGTGATGATGCTCTGACACTGGATGTGTACACAGGGGATAAACAGTGTTTGTGTGTATTGTAACAGTGTCAAGTGCTATCACCCAGCTTCTTCCGCCAGAGGACAGGATAGAAGAAGCAGACCCCTCTATAAAACCTACAAGTAGAGAACTCAATGTCTCACCAAYCCACTACAAATAACAAGTTGTTAGGACATGTTAGTGCCCCGTATTAGCGAAAAGTTAGACAAGGTTTGTATATTTACTGTGTGGAAAGGTTTTGACAGATCTGTATGTAAGATCTGTGTGTAAGATACCTATAAGATACACACAGTTCACCTCCAGATGGGATCAGAAGGGTGTTGCAAATGTTACACATACCTCATGTCTTCTACACATACCTTCATTCTTCTTCTATCCAACTGTTGTGGTCAAAGCAGAGCTTTAGCTTAGCCAATATCAAGCATGGCAGACTCCCCCACAATCCAATCTTCTTCAGTGTTTCTTCAACCCACAGAAAAGTTAGTTGACACAGATTCAAATATGCAAATAAGAAAATCAGCAAGCTGTTTTGAAGTGCACAAATCATCGTTAAAGAGCAAAAGAGATTCTGTAATTAATTCAGGGGTGCCTCTAGGTAATTGTCTTTTAAGAAAAATGTAAATCTGCCAGAAAAAAAAATGGGGCTTGTTCACTCCTGTGTTTTTTGCAAATACCATTTGAATTCATACCATTGTTAGTGTTATTAGCATTTTTACATAAGACAATGACAACATGATTTAACTTTTATATAACATGGGAAACTTGCTATGGGAAAATCAGGCTCATTTCCACCCTCAAAATCCCATCTCAGATGTAGGTGGCCTAGACAGCCATTTGTGGTGTTGTCCTGAGTGTGGAAGGAACGCCTGACTCTCCCAAGAGCTCACGTTTAAACACAGGTATTTCTATGGCTTCAACAAATCTCCTACTCATCACATGGGAGAATCATTGTGTGTTCTCAGTATGCATGTAATTAATTTTCTACTAAGTGGAAGAGCTCCAAAGAAAGCCCAGGTCGGAACGCACTCTAAGCCAGTGGCTTTAGCAATCCCTTAGAAACATAACACCTTCTGCCAGGCACATCATAGGCATGAGCTAAAAGCTCTCCTATTTCAGGACTCACACTACGAGACTATTTGGAGGTGGTCACATCATACCTATCCTTTTCCAGCTCGGCTGTATAAATAAAACCATAAAAATGGTATGTTTTACAACTCATGAAAAGACCTCTAGTGTTTTTTTAGTCTTCCTTCCTTCTCCTTGACATGGTGATTAGTGTCTTCCAATTTAAGGTGTTCTCTGGCAGAGATGGACTTGATTCTGAGTTGGTGTGCATCGGTGAGGGCTCAAACCTCCAAGTTGTTGGGTAAAAGGCTGGCTTTTCCTACGTTAGTTTTGGGAAGGAACACTTTTCAACAACTCAAATAATTTGCATAAGCATCAAAATTAAACTTTTTTTTGTTGTTATATGGAATATTTTGATCACCAGGTAAAGATTTTGGGGTTTTTGTATTTCTGTGGAAAGACATAGTAGCACTTAAAATTAATTTTTAATGTTTTTCTTACTTGGCAGTCAGACTGAAAATCAATCATTTACCTCCTTGGAGAACCCCCTTCATCAAAAACATTCAATGTAGCAACATAGATGATTGCTTAGAATGAAGACTTTGCAATGCCTCTGCTGGCCAGGTTTATCACAAGCAGGCTTTTTTTCCCAAGTTATTCCAAATAGGTGTTCATTCATATCAAGTTCCACAGATTGATTTTTTTTGCAAACTTTTTCCTAAAGATCTGCCAAAAAAGTAGAAGACAAATTATTTTTAGCCATTGTTTCCAAATGCTTCTATAAAAAAATGAATTAAAACTAATCATTCACGCCCAATCGTAATAAAAACATCAATAGAAAGTGGAGCAGCAGCCAGCGTTATTATTTCCTCCAACCACTGGAACACACTGCCCCACATGGCTAGGACAGTTTTATGGTGTGCAGCAAAGGACCTATCTCTAAACAATAAGGACAAAAATAAATATTGAATTGCTGCATCACTTGCAAAGCAGCAATCATCTTGAGCTCTGAACAATTCAAGGACATGGTGGAAAAACACATAATTATAGATCTTAACCGTTATAGTGTGTAGTACATAGGCATGAGATTGAGATTGTACCAGGAAGTTTTGCTCCTTTTTTCATGTTTTTGGGTTATTTCACTTTAAAAACAGGATAAATGATGTTACTTTGAAAGATACACTGATTTATTTTCAGGTGTTATCAAAAAACTCTCCTTGTTGTCATGGGTATTAAGGGGACTGCATAGACAAAAGCATCTTTCACCTGACTTGACAATAAAGCTTTGGCAAATGTCAAAATGCTCTATAACTCAACTTCACAAAAAAGAGAAGCTGACTTCTCGATTCTCCATTAAACCTATGCACTCTGTAGATTTGCAGCTTTCACATAATGGATTTCTTGCAGAAATGTTTCACAGGTTGAGGAAATAATCACAGAGATTCTCAGGTGTCCAATAGAATTACTGCTGGTGAAGTGGCTTTGATGTTCCAGCTATTTCTGCAGGCAGAGGACTGCCCCTGTACACACCACTAAGCCCTGCAACACTGAGAAGCTGTAGCTCTGGAGATGGGAGGGCTGGTAGGATCCTGCCTGAATTTTAGGGGGAGATCCATCCCCACACTCGTTGCAAAAGTATTTACTTAGAGTAGAGAACACATCCTTGATATTGTCACTCTCACTCCAGGCTCTGCACACCAAAAGGGAAATCTGAACATACTCGTTTTAAAAACCATGTGGATAAACATGAAGACACTTGTTCTTTTTCTAGGTCTACAGGTGGATGTTCTTTAAAAGTCCAGAGATGGTTAATTGCTTGGTAATGAGGTGGCACTCTGAATGAAACTGAGGTATGAGTTTGTCTCAATAAAACTTTTCAAAGAGCAGTTCAATGAAGGCATACATTGCAGCATCAAAAGGTGCCTTTTAACTGATTTTTCATGTTGTGTCTTAAGCCTTCATAGAAAAACTTTCTCCACACAGCACAGACTGGTCTTTCTTATCAGTCTATGCTAGAAGAGGGAACTTCAGGTTTTTTCTTTGTACTGAATGGCATTTGCTGCAAAATTAATGCAAAGCCCAGTTCTTTCCAAAATGTGAGCTCTAGAAGCACAGGTGTGGAAAACTCATCTTGCTCTAAAAGTTGTATTCAAAAATAGAATTGTCAACACAGCTGCTAGGTAAGTCCTCTTAGAAAAGGTTTTCAGACTCATGGCCAAGAAAACAGACCTGCTAAATATACAGAATAATGAAATATAACTAGCTTTCTTTCTCTGAAAATTTTTGGAGACAGAAGGCAAAAAAATGATCTAAGATTCCATATGCTCAGTTACGCACAACATAGGAGGCTTAGGCTCCCATAAAAAAAGGTTTATAAGTGGTAATCAGTGATGTCATATTAATTATAAGCAGTAAGCAGTAGTGGTTGCTCTTGAAATCTGCAGGCTATGCTATTTTGGGCAAATAGCAGCTTTTTATATTAGCTGTTCATTTTATGAAACCTTTTGTGAACAAATACTAGAAGTTTATGTACAGCAACTGAATGGCTAAGTCGAAGTGGCTTTGCAGCAACAGTACATGAAAGCTGGACAGAACCATTCCTCCTTTTAGGTGAGGATTACAGCAAACAATCCAGGGCTGTTGTTCATAATAATAATTTGAAAATATATATTTTTCTATCTATTTATTTATGGTAGTGTCATTTAATCTGCCCATGTTAAATGAAAACAGTGGAACACAGCGGCATTATCTCTTGAATAAAATAGCTACGGTTTGTATTTCCTTTGAAAATGCCAGTTCAAAAAAAACAGAGGAAAAATGAAATTAYTTTTAAGGTTATAACTTTTCATTACAATAAACAGTGAAACCAACAGACTAACGTGCACATAAATAGACAAAATCTGTACTTATGSTCAATTTCACTGAAGTCCAAAACATCTTTAAAGCCTGAATAGTTCTTGGGAAAGAATCCAATTATTTATATATTTGTGTAAATCTTATGGTGACCAAGGAATAGCATTTTAAATATTATGTACTGCTTTTCTTGTGCCATTATGATGCTATCCTTCTAAGGGACTGGTCTCCAGCTCAGACAGAGGTTTGACATTATACTAAATCTTTCAAGAGCAAATGCCATTTTTCATAAGAACAAATATATACAAGATCAGTTTCATTTTCAAACATATACTTTTATGAACCTCCTCCTCTCTATAGTTAATCCATAAATAAGATGCCRTGTCTGTTCTGATCATCAACTGTACAAGAAGATTACCTTAAAGATTCCTAGAAATGGCTAAACATCATTTTATCCTTGCTTTCTTGCACCATCTTACTATCACTAGAAAGGAATTGAAGCAAAAAAAGTATGTGATATACAAAGTCAAAAAATTGTTAATTTCCAAGCAGCARCTGTAGATTAATATTTTTGAGAAACATTATTGACTTTTAAACCTGATATATAAGATACTGAACTACAGGGTATACTGAAGCAGTATCACAGACTTAATAATATTCAATGTGCGATGCATTATTAAAAGAAAAAAATTAGCTTTATTTGGATCATAGTCCTGAGTAATGCAAAAACCCACAAGTGTTCATTGGTGACAATTTTCATTTGTATCTTATCAATTTGCAGTATCATATTTTTTCTGTTCAGCTGAAATTTAAGGCAATATTATGCAATAGACAGAACATGGACAGTATTTCTGATAGAAATGTACAGCATGATATGTGCATTAAAGCTGTGAATGTAAGGTTTATAGTTTTTAAATTACCATTTCCGAGCAATGTGTTTAAAAGTATATGATATGTTCTCTGAAAGAGATCAAAGGGCTTAATATATTTTGTAAGTTACAGCTATAATGATTGCATTTGCAAAAGCTGTAATTTACTGGTCTATTTCCATAATGAATGAGAGCCTAACGAGTCACACAAGCTTATACATTCAGCAAAAAATACRGGACATCTTAGACTTGACTTGGAATATACATTATGATAATAGTTGCAATTTTGCTGGAGAGTAAATTTTCTTTTATTCCTTGGCATGCTTACCTTGTCAGTTTTCTTGGGTTTTTTTAGTTTTCTGAAACAAAATATACTTTAGGAATATCAGTGAATGAAGTGTGGGAGGAGGTTGCAATGGTGCACTCATTCCTGTAGAAACGTGTTGTGGAAGGCTGTGAGAGAAGAAAGGCCACATTCTTAGATGAAGACAGGCAGGAAACCTGTGGATTAAAGGAAGATGCACCTCAGGCACGGTTATATAATTTCATTTTTCTTGGTACTCTAAACAGAATTATGCCATCACCTTCTTGTCATGGGGTGGGCATGACATRCCATAATCAGAATATTGTATGGCATGTAAAAGAACTGATATGGTCTCTTTCCTGTGGTTGTTTAATACAGATTTACATAGGTTCATGAGGAGACTAGACAAAACAATGGAAAAGAAACTATCTGAGAATTGCTAAATACACAGCCGACTTCTGGCACAGGAATAACTTAAGCAACCAAACGCTCAAGATGAGAGATTATCTGTAGAAATTTGCCCTTTCCTGTACTTTCCATTAACATGTTCTTTGGGCCACTGTTGGACAAGGAACAGTCTTCTAGGTCTACCCTTTGGTCAAAGCCAATACGATCATTCATGTGTTACATTGTTAATTTGGTTTTGATCCTGTGTACTTAGAACAGAAGATAACCTAAATATAAAGTAAATGCTTATATCTTTGGATCTGGAAAAATGTACCAGTTCCTAAAGTGGCTTCAATGAATTCAGACCTCCAGCAGGAAGCAGAGCCCCATTGAATGTGCATGCCTTGTAAATCCCTCCTAAACCTTCAGTCTACCAACTACACCCTGCAGGTGTTACAGAAACTGTCAAAACTTGTCTTTTTTTTCACTTGCCACAGTCAGGACAGTTCCCAGGAATTACCATATTCTACAAGATCACTGGCTCAACAAATACAGTCACTTCCTTCTAAAGCATGTCTTGCTTCATGGAAAAGCACAGTTCCTCCTCCCACCCCTCCTTTTCAAGTCCCTCTGACTTGTTACTGAGTGGCATTCTATGGAAGGGAAACTTCTGAGTCCCAGAAGTATTTTCTAGTTTGATTCAACACAGCTCATGTCTGTTTGACCTTTAAATGGCAAAACTCAGAAGGTTTTATTAATATCAGTGTAAAAGTCTTAGTTTTGGGGTTTTTTCTGTCCTCAGGACACTAAATCCGACCTATGTAATTAAATAAAAGGATCGCTTCTCCTAAGGAAAGCTCACAAAACCTTTCTTCTGTATTTATCTGCACACTGTTCAGATAAATAACCTTATGTTCCTGTTCAGCAAGCTACAAATACAATCTTAGGGTGGGGAAAAAAAGATTATTTTCTTCAATGAGAGGTTCACTCCGCTTTCTTCAGAAAACTTTTTGCAGATATTACAAAGAAAAGGACTGTATTCTCTTAATACTACTCATGTTCACGGAGTTCTGGTGATTTATAATTTTGATACAGAAAAATCAGTTATGGGTATTGATCTGTCCTTATTCAACTCTYTTTTGGCTAATTTAGTGGCAGCTAGCTTTTCCTGTACTGCTTCAGTGCTGCTTTGTAGTTCCCAGCATTACCTTTAACTCTTCTGTGAAAATTATATATTGTATTCTGCCTCCCTCCAATCTTCAGACAATAGCTGGTTTTAATTATAAAATGTGTATTTGTTAAACAACTCAGATGCTTTATTTTTATTTCCAGGCTTGCAGGTTTTAGGAGAATGTCTTTTTCTCTGGAGATTGTTTTCATTACCCCCATATGAGCCCTTCATCAAAATGCTACAGCTTATCTTCCTTTGATAATTTTCACCTCTGTCAGCAAAATTATCATTAGTACAACMATATCGCCACCTTTTTTTTTCTTCCGCAAAGCTTGGAGTCTTAATGTTAAGATTTCAGAAAAGTGCTAAGAGTGGGAAGGGTGGGAGTTTATTTGCAGAAAGCAAACAGAAAAAAAAAAAAAGGACACTTTGATTTCCCACTGCAGTTTCCTCTGCAGGAACTACAATTTTGTGACCCTTAAAAATACATCAGTTCCAAAGCAGATAAAACACAGTAGAAAGATTGTGGGAACCCAGCAGATAAAGGGACCATATTTGTATAGGATCCATCAATCTACCTACTTCTTACGGATGGCTTGTTCCCTAGTGACACCTAAGGAGCATAAGACCCCCTGGGCCTGTAAGGCAGCATGACAGGTGGCCAGTTGCCTCCAGGCAGCCTTTGAACAACCATTTGCCTAACCTGACAAGGCACAGATAATTGACTAACACATTTCAGTTATCTGACAAAGTCTTAGGGTTGTGTCTTTGTAAAGACAACACGCTTGTTTCCTTCATTACCTAGAAAAGAGAAAGTGCCGAAGAGAGAGCCTGGAAATTCGTGGCTGGAAAGTCACTTTCAGCCTCAAATCTTTGAAGATAAGTTTCTCCGCAGAGTCACAAAGTCAGGTATCAATTCCCTTAGAATAAACAGAAAAAAATGTGAGACATTTTTCTGTGTTATCTGTATTTCCAGTGGGAGTTTTGTATATGAAGATTGATGAATATGCAGAAGGTCATTAAGCCTATTTGTATTGTTTTCCATGATTGCTAGAAAAAAACCTAGGAATTCTTACACTTTAGTATTGCTTTTTTACTAGGGGTGGGACCAGTTGACTTTCTGAGGTCTCTTGTAACATAAATTGTTCTACAACTCTGAGTCCTCAGTGTCATATACTGATTCTTGGGTGAGAAATAAAGTTCTACCAAGAAAAAGAATTCTGAAAATTTTTGAAAATAACTTGGCACCAACTTCCATCTTTCTTTGTTCTTTCATAGGATAGGTCTTAGCTATAGGAGTCACGAGCATGACAGCAATGACTTGTGGCTTGTGAAACTGGAACAATGAAACTGGCTTGGGACGACTGAAACTGGTACACACTTTTTTGAGGCTGAGCAGAAGAACAGTGCAGTGATGTCTACACCTAGAATCCAGTCTTCCGCTTTTTTTTTGCTTTCTGGACTTTTTTATTGGTTCCTGTTGTCTTTCGGTGCACGTGTAGTGGCTGGACTCATCTCAAGAAAAAGCATTAACTCATTACCGTTTCTATGTTTCCTTGATAAGCGTGTTCTTCTGTCTGCCTAAAAAGGCTTCCTGTTGCTGGCTTTCAAGTTAAAATGAGTACAAATCCTACCACAATAAATATTTGCAAAATACACAGCTGACAAAACTCACAATTCTTAAGAGTGCCTTTGGAGACCTCCTTAGAAACCACAGGTATCTTAATGTCAGTTTAAGTGAGCCTTGGTATCTTGGCACATACACTATGCAGATCCTTTTGTAAATTTGTTATTTCCAGGGAAGAACTACAGAATAGTCTTATGATGCTTTTCCTACATCATGTACTTATTTTTAAATGCAAAGCTTGAAAAACCAAGCAAAGCTCTTCCAGAAACCATGAGTTAAAAAAAAAGTATTAAATTACTCTGCTCTCAGTAGAACTATTGCAATTGATTTCCTCACAGATACTGTCCCTGCTTGTAATTTACTAGATGTATGCAAATTGCATATGTTTAAGTGAATATGCTAAATGTTGCACAGTCAGTCTAGCCATGTGCAGTAGATTGCATTTAGGCACACGTAAACCATCCACGTGCAGAGTCCTTTTGTCTGGAGTTCAGTTTAGATTTACTGAAGTCTTATGACTCCAGCTGCTGAAAAATTCCAGATTAATAGCCAGAGGAAACTCAAATGAGTAATAAAAGGCAAAAAATGTATTGCCAAACAATGGATAGTAACAACTAGAACAAYTGGCATGTATAGAATGGACTAATGCACCTTAGATATATTGCCAGACAGTAGAATAAAATATGTGAAAAAAAAAAGTGAAGGAAAATTCTTGCTATTGCTAGAATTTGCACACTCCTCTTATTAATGAGTGTGTGCACTCTTTCAGATCATTTCAAACTTGTGTTCCAAACCAATCCAACAGACAGCCCTTTTTTCTGGTAGGAAAGAAGTGTCATGCCCCTAATCACCAGGGCTACAGTGAAGGGCTTTGAGGAGCCCTTGAATATGTGTTTGTCTGTGTCCTGTCTGAGTCCTAGTAATTCCTTTCTGTGCATCTACTCAAGGACTAAATCTGCATGCAACCTAAAAACTTCATACTGTCTTGTCAGAGAAGCTTGGGGCAGAGCTTCGCTGCATTATATCTGTAATCGACAAGGCTGAACGTCACTTAAATACCAAACCATGCACATCCTGCAAAAATGCAGGAATTAAGCAGGAGACTCAATAATATAAGCCTTAACACAGGGGACGTGTAAGGCACATGCAAATATTTAGCTGAAGAGCACATTTCCATACCCCTTATGCAATCTGTCCACCACATGATCTTCTCCTTTTTGTCAGTTGGTAATAAAGTTACACTGGCATTTTGAAATACAGGGTGATTACTGGAGTGAAAATGAGCATGATGAATACCGTGCACTGTACATTTTCCGCTGTGGTGGGTAAGAAAGATTTCACTCACTAACTCCATTGTCATCCCTGAAATACCTGTGCAGACCTTCTAGAAATATGTTTATGTGCTCTCATAAAAGTGGCAGATCATCTGAATTTGAAAGCCACAATTTACTTCATATTTTTGAAAGCATATGTGGAAGTAAGCACAGATAACATGAAAAAGAGTTCTGCTTTGCACCTGCAGAGATTGTGTGAGATTTCCAAACATTTAAATATATAGGATATTGTTTTAAAGATAATTAACAGCAAGGTATTGAATATTGCATTACTGCCCATAAGTGTCTTTATAGAAACTATGCTCATCCCTAAGAAGTTCATGCTCAAATTGCTAGCTTAGATTATCAGTGATAAACTGTTTTTGGAAAAGAATGAGAATTTACCATGAATTTATTAAGCTTTAGGCATATTTATCATATTTTTATCCTATTTAATAAAAAAAATAAAGAAAATATTGGATGTGTTCCAAATCATCAAGAGAAATGGTGCCAATCCTTGGTTTCAAAGGTGATTTGAATTATAAACTTACTTCTTTAAAATGATGCTTTAGATTTAGAGTTTTCAAACATTTATTCTATATATGATGCACATATACTTTGTATTATGACCCGAGTTTGGGCATTTGTTTCTAACATAGAGAGACTTATTACTAAATATTTGGCTAATAAAGAAGTCAAACTTAAGACATGTATCCTTTTTTCTTTCCCTGAAAATCTTTGATGGTTGCATGCAATTTCTATAAAAAGAAACAAAAGAGTTGTAACTCAAAATCTCATTTACCACATTTAATACTTGGGAGTTGTATTTTATTTTGTTGTTGTTGTCTGGGGTTGGGGTTTTCTTTTCTCCAAGACTTACAAAAAAAAATGAGGGAGGAAAAAGAAATTTAGGCCTAAGAAATCATAGGGGAATTAGACGGTTTTATAAATTGTGGGAAATTGTGGTTTTATATAAAGTTTATGTACTGTAACAGTCAGGATAAAAATAATTTTATCTATTCATTGGAAAGCAAAACAAAGATGTGATCTCTTTGTTAAATGAAAGCAATTGATCACTTTCCAGAAAGGCTTTTAGTTATGTGGTTACCTGAAATGTTAAGTTACAATAAAGTTATAATGAGGAATGGTGCAAATTTCGAATTAGTGTGCCTAACTCATTTGTCTACCAAATGATCCCATAGTAAGAAACAGAAGAAATACGTACAGAAAAAAAGATATATCAAGTAAATAAGAGTAAGTTTTAAGAAACATAGCTCAGAGGATCTATTTCATTGGGGTTTTTTTCTTTGCAATGTTTATTAATAATTGGCCACAGTTCTGCTGGGTAGTGCTACAGGTAAAGAAGATAACAGCCTAAAGTCTTGATGAAAAATAATCACCAGATTTTATCAATAGACTTTTAGTCTCCACCTATATTTCTTCATGGTATCTGCAATTTTATTGATTACATTTCTCTGTTTATTGCAGAGTCTGTGATTAAAGATACATCTGGCAAAGGTGACCAGTGTTAATCAGACCCTATCTCTCCTGACAGTGATCACTGCAAAAATATTCTCAGTGTAAAATAACCATCAGTCCTGTACTGGRGAAATATTTATGAAGGTATTAGTTTAGCAGTAGGCGAGATGCTCTACAGCTAGCAAATCTCAGCTGAAGAATTAGCACCTGAGAATTTTACAAGATAGTTACTTTCCAAAGGAACTAGAATATTTACACTCAATAAGGGAGGATGATGTTTACCAAGTCTCTAAACAGGAAGACAGTGACCTCAGTTTAAATGATTGCTAACAAAACATTAGTGACCTGTTCTACAACCCCATACTGTGACCCCATATATTTCCACTTTACCGTGTCTATTAAGTCAAAAAATACATCTTAATCTCCAAATGGGCAAATCCAGAATGTTAGCAACTGTAGTTGATGAGTGAAGCCAGACATTTTCACCTAAAACATCCCACAAAATATAAAAATGATGACTCTTTCATTGTGTGAAGCTCCTGGTATCTGTTATCCCATCTCGTACTTTGTGAAGGAAAAGACTGCATGTAATGTATGTGGAACTAATATTTCTCCTGGGGGCCACCCTTCTTCATACCAGAGTTGTCTCCTTTCTGGTTTTCCTATATATGGTATTCTGTGAATGCCACAAAGCATAACGTACAGAGCACACCTGTTTCATCAACATCAGCTTAAAGAAAACAAAGATAGCTTCTCTTTTTGGAAGAAAAAACCCTTGTAAAACTAACTGGCTTAAATTGACTCAAGATACTGTTTCTCACTAAGGAGTATGCTGATGAAATGAAATGAAATGAAATGAAATGTTGACAGATTAATAACAATGTTCATTTTAATACTATAATTGAAAATATATAAAATGAATATTCACAGCAAGAAATCAAAACCTTGGATAACAGGAGGAAAATGAAAAAGATATTTATTCCCCAAAAGTAATACTATACAGGATGAATAAATCCTTTTCTTTACTAGACCTTCATAAGAAAACAAAGAAGAAGATAATCTTCTTTGAAAAGAAAGTGCTTAAGGTAGATGTTCTTTTGATTCAACTTTTAGCATCCTTGCAATAGAAATGTTCCTCTAACACATTTATTACTAGAATATGTTTTCATCATCTTAATCTCTGTGATCTCTGAGCAAAAACATTCTGTGGGTGGTAAAATAATGCCATTTGAGTCACAGCATCTTTCTGCAGATGCTGGAAAAGGACAGTTTTACTGAAAAATATTTACCTATTTAGAGAAGCCAACAAAAGTACACAATATTTAATCATCTCAATTTTATTACTTATCTGAGGTGGTTTAGTATACCATATTCTAACTTACAAATCATTCAGAGCTTCAACACGGGAACAAGTCTCAATGATTACATCCCATCTCTGTGATACAGGAGATACAGAATGTAAATTTTACAATGACAACACTCTTCCTGCTTTCACTTTTTTTAATCCTTCATTTGCATATAACTGAGCTGGAGCAGAAACTGCCAGTGGTAGTAGTCCTCTTAAACAGACAGAAAACAGAATTTCTCATAGACGTGTGATTTATCAGGGTGAATGTAAGCCTATTGTGTCTCCGTGATAGAATGAAGTCATGTGACATGCTCACAGTGAGCAGGTAGGAGCAGCAGCAACTGAAAACATGACCCCAGGAGCAGAACACTCTCAGCATTGGTTATTGTACCTGTTCAGTCCTTCACAATACAAAATGATTGTCATGCAAGAAACCGGTTCAATTCCTTCCTCATACTTTTGCCTAGCAGATGTGGCATGGTTTATTCTGGGAGACGTCCCACTTTTTCATGTCTTTTACAAGAGGTGGTTTTTCTTTTCTTCATATTGTGTATGCTTTAGAGAACTTGGACAAATTCTATTAGGTATGGCTTTTTAGATATTTAAATCTTTCTTAAATGTTTCTTTTTCATCCTTCCTGAGGATATAGTCATATACCTTGCTCTGCCTCAAGGTGAAGGTGTTTTCATTGCTTCCACCCATTTGCTTTCATGCTCTTTCCACTCTGTGGGTCACCAGCATAGGTTGCTCTCCCAACTGATGTCCTTCTCCAGTTCCATAACAGTCACAAAACAAACTTTAATCATGCTTTGGAAAAAAGAAGTGGTTGCAACCCAACAATGTAAGAACAAGGAAAAGGGCTACTAAAATAGCAGATGGTGGGTCTGCATTCCATTTTTCCACCCAGGAGAACTTGGATGAAAATACGCACTCATGCATACACCCCACTGTAGGGAATGCATCGTAATTTATGCAAGCTGGATTTCCACACATAGCCAGCAAGCAGTCCCAGCTCCTCTTTTGTCAGCAAATGACAAGCAGGAGGAAAACATGATAGACAGTAGCCATTATAATGGGAGAGGGAACAATTCCTCTTCCCACCCAAAGCTCTGTACCACATGTTATCTTCTTCTGCCCTGAGTGGTCCAGCAAAGGGAGCATCCTCTTGACGCTAATACCCTACTCCCTAACCTTTTCCCCCACAAGGCAGCGTCTGTCCCTGCTGTAACCTCAGTGGCTGCAGCTTGCACTATCAGGTTGTACTAATGTGTCACATATTAATGTACTTACCTTTTCAGAGTTAAAGATAATAGTTAAAAATTATAGGTTAAAAGAGCAAGTACTTATGCTTTACAAAACAGATTTTATCAGAATAATCAGCTCATAAAATACAGTTTTACAAAGAAATCCAGTAGCTGAACAGAAGTGTGATAATCAATGCATTAAAAAAATTACAGGAAAGAGTTTTTTGAGAGATCRATGATCCTGAATCAGAAAATTTGATATACATCTTTCCACACCTACTCCTTATTATCCTAAACAGCAACACTTCCCTTTTGTATGCCAAGAAAAGACAGACTTGAACCACCTGGCTGGCCTCAGGTTCTCTGCTTCTTGAGACAACACTTTTTTCAGACAATATTCAATACTTTTTGAGACTGGGATTTCTTTATCCTATTCTACCATTTGGGGTTCAAATATGTGGTCAATACAACAAAACCAACAAAGAGGCTATTCACTCACCTGATGCAGTCTGACATGATAAAATTTTAAGTCAGCACTTGCTGTGTTTCAGTCAGTAATAAAAAGATAACAGAAAACAACTCACTGGGCAGTAGATAATGTAAAAATTCAGCAGTAGCGTAAGACAACACACAGAAGCAAACCCTTGAGAGAAACGCCAGTAACTCATTCTTGCCATAACAGAACAATATTTCAAATCAATTTACTTCATATCCATGTAACTTTTTATGCTTGAATGTATTGTGAGGTTGTAAAGACTGTCACTTATTGACATAAAATACATTGTGGATTCAGTTAAATAGACTGGGGGGATTTAAAAGATATAACCAGGATACTTTGAAATACTTCCTTTTACTAACAGTTCAAAGTTGATCTARTGAATGGGGAGATAGAATGTTAATCAAGAAACAATGAAAAATATGAGCTGACCTTGATAAAAATCAGTAGGTGAAGTTATGAAGTCGTTTAATTAAGAGAAATTTAATATTAGCTGGTTCAGATAATTTACTATGCTGACCATTCAACCTTATTTCAGTAATGGAAAGGGAGAATAAAAAAAGGGTGCAGTACGGCACAAAAGTTTAGTATAATTTCATGATTTTTCCAAACCCCTTTAGCAAATCACATATCTTCAAATGAAATTCCATTTTCCGTTCACACAACAGGATTCAAATAGCACAGAAACTTTAAGGTTATTGGTGACCTACTTGCATAATGCAAATTCTGTAGAAATACACAGGATCTGTAAAGAGGAAAACCAAGGACTTGATTTTTCATTGGGACAGGTTGGAAACCTGGAAGCATAGAGCTGTGTTTTTCATGCTTATAATTGCAAACATACATTATTAAATCATCTCATTACATCGAGTAAAGCCTCTCAAACTTTGTAAATCAAACATACCAATGATTTTTGTAAAGCTAAAGGTTCACTCTGGCTACCACACTTGCAGTCTCCTTAACATATACCAAGTTGTAAGAAATAACTTGTCAACGAGTTGACAACATGGTTTCTGCCTAAATTCCAAGAAAATGCATATGTACAAGTCACACATTGCATGCATGAAGTTATCATACTGAAATAAGGAAATAAGGCACTAACGGGTGCCTCATGTTTTTAAGACTAGAAGACTATTCAAAAAATTAATTTTTTATTTCTTTTGTCTTTTTCTCTTGAAAGAGTACTTAAAAGATATGTCTGAAAAGCTTACATGTACATAATTTCTCATGGTCTAAGCAGCCTTCAAGTTTTATTCATTGGAATCTGAAATTTCCAGATGTTTTCTCACTTGTTCTTTTTTCTTCTTTTTAGCAAATGAAATTAAAATTAAGGCAGTAAAAAATGTAAAGTTAACACTGTTGTTCTTGCTTTATTAGTTTTGACCATGCTTCTCATTCAAGGACCAAAGCACTTTTCTGGCCTTCAGACACATAGGACCTGTTTCATCCCTTAGAATTTCAGTATCTCAAAGCCTTCTAGCAATGCTCCTTGGAGCTGCTGCTCAGGGGCAGTCATGACTGTACTGTCCACACTCGAAAGCACAGCATTATTTACTGGCATAACAGATTTGCATTCTTGAGAGCATTTGCAGTCCAACTGACATAGATAACGACAGGTTCCCAGGAATGTCTGACAACATCAGGATTGTCAGGGAGAGTTTTAGAGAACAGACTGAAGGTTTAATCAGCGTTGGTTACTGTGCTGCTCTGTACTATCCTGCAGCAACCTTAAGGCCCAAAACAAGACAAAACTCGGAAAGCATTATAATTTAGCATTAATAAAACAAACCAAAACTACATGACTAAGACATTCGTAGATTTTCCAAGGAGTCATGGAGATGTGATTTGGCTGGATTTTTTCTTTGGATTTTTTTTGGTATGCTGGTTGGTTGATTTGGGTTTTTTTTGAAATAATATTATTTTAAAATCTTGACAAATGTGGGATTCTTCTTTTTGGTGCTTTCATTTTAGCATATAATGTAGACAAGAACCTAAAATTTAAATTTCTAAACAAGTAAACCATGACTAAAACTATAGTTAAAAATAATAGGAAAATATTAATCTTATTGAAGCTGAATCTTATTCTGCCCTGTGGGTATTTGGCACTATATTATTCATCTCCTTATTTTGGCTTCAAATGCTTTGTTTTTTTCTTGTAGTCCAGTCTGAAACTTCACAGAGGTACTTGTGGTTTAGGAATGGCATTCTCCAATTTAGTAGTCCCTCTAAAATAAAAACAAAAAACATGCCACAACTTGCTTTCCACCCTGCTCCAGCTGGAAGCACAAAAGGCAAAGATCACAGGTTGGGGTAAGAAGAATTTACCGGAAACTGTGATGAAATGGGAGAATGAACAGTAACAGCAACAATATTAACAAAAGTGTACAAAAGAGAGAGTGTGGAGCTTGACCCTATCACAGTCACGCCATCCAAACCCCTCCCTCCAGTTAGRGCAGTGTTACCCCACCACTCCACCATGTTTGCTCCACTGGGAAGGAACACTTCTTCTTGGAAGGGAGAGAGAGTCCCTTTTCCCCACCCCTGGCAATGACATATGATGATACCGAATAACAGTAGGGTCTTGGCCATGTCCACACAGCTCCAGGTTCTGCCCCCTCAGAGCTACTGTAAAAAATTACCCCTGTCCTTGGCCGAAATCAGGACAGTACTTGAAACATGAAACGAGTGTCAGACCAATAAGCAAGCTGAGACAACATTCCAGAGATAAGTCTTTATACAACACATGAAAGTAAAATATATCTGCCATGAAAAGGCATTCCTTATAAATAAAGCCAGTCTTAGAACATCTCAAAATCCTTGCTGCAATTTTATTCTAATAAAACAATCTCTGTTTATTCTAAACCAAAGCAATTTTTGCTTTTTTCATTCAACATTAAACTAAAYGAAAAATCATTAGTAAATTATACTGATAAGAGAATAGCTTCTTTATAAACATGGAGCTATTCCACAAATCCACATGGAAAAATTATTAACTAGAAAACTAGTTTATTTGCAACATAATTGCCAAAACCTGATCGTTCTTCCATCACGTCTTACCCCTTTGAGTATTAGTCCATCAGAAATAATGCAGCATACCTATTTATTCAGAGACCTGCTCTTGCTGAAAACTAGTTTCCACATTTTCCTTCTGAAAAAATGCCAGCAAAAGGCAGGGTTCTGGGAAGACTTGGGGCAGGGGGAGAGGAACAGGTAGAAGAGTACAGCACCTCCAAAGGACCAAGACCAAAATGCCATGGTACTGCACATGGTGTTGAAGGGAGATCACAGAATTTTCAGGAAAGCAACAGGAATTACAAACTGCACATTGCAAAAAGCTATACAGGAAAACACTTTTGATGTATTTAAAAGCAAGGGAAAAGTCAAAGACTGAGGTGATTCGTGCTTAATTTTCCAGAATGCCATATGTACTAGTTAGGGCAAAAAAGAACATTGTCCAAAGAACAAGTTCATCTTTAAGTAAAGATAAGATAGACATGGACTTTTGCCTTCTTTTCACGTCCTTAGAAAATCTTGTTTCTGCTCGCATTAGGAAAGGTGTCTCATGAGTCTACTCCAGCACCCTTGCAGAATCCCAGATGCCAGACCCGGACCATCACAGTAACCATGAGGATGTACAGTACAGTACAGAAGGTCCGACCCAAAAATAACAGAACTGTGAGATCTTGTCCTGGTAGGAAAAAGCAGGAAACTTGACACTAAAGGATGTGTAGCTAGTGCCACTGCAAATAGCACTGGATGCAGCTAGTCCTGTGCAGCTAACTGGTCAATCTCTGCATCACCATAAAATTACTAATTGCTTCATATCTATGAGATGCAGCAATAGCCAAAAATCAGGAAATTTTTCTTATTCAGACACAGTGATTCTATTATACCTGGGAAAGCAGTAAGAGGTCCCATAAACCCACAAGATAATGTGACCAGTGTACCAATGGGAAAAGGTGGCACCACATGTAACAGAAGAATTGAGTTATATTAATTTATGCCCACATTTCAAACTCAAGTGACTACTCACAAGCAATCTATAGACATTCTGTCCTTGCCATTTTCCCTTCAATTTGGATGTCAATAGAAGAGTACAGCAAAGTATGCTGTTATTCCTTTTTTGTTATTTTATTGACACATCAAATCCTGTGAAAAAAGCCCTGGCTCTTTTAATGTTTAATAGTTGTAAATAATTTATGTACTCCTTTTTTTTTTTGTTTTTGTTTTCATGTGTGTTGCCTTAGGACAAAATTCAGGGTTATTATTGCTAGTACTGGGAGAAGCAATCCTTTGGGTATGATCTTTGTTTTCACTCTCTCTGAAACCCTCCAGCTCATTGACTGCAGTGATGCTGAATGCTGTCAATCACCCAGGGATTTAAATCTATCAGACCCTGCTTTTTCACTCACAAAAATTTTAATATAGCCTTGTATTTCCTTTTTGAAAAAAAACCCCAAAACATGAATATAGAGATATCCAGGAGCATAAAAGTTAAAAAAGAGGAGAAATTCAGTTTTCAAAGGCAAATGCAGCAGTGGGGTTAACCTGTTCCACAAATTTCTCGTTTATGAGCATGTGAGAATATAAGACCAAAAGGAGGCTATTTATAGTGCTGAGAGTGCTCAGGACTCCAAGATTTCATTTTCATCTGAATGGGTGCCTCGTTTCAGTCAATATCCAGGGAATATAATCACAGAATAATCCATTTTGAGGGAATTGAGCCCTATCTTTGAAAACTTCAAACAACAATACTTATTAGGACACAATTCTGTAATGGTACAGTGTAAATCTTACAAAAAAAAAAAGGCATTTTACCAYGCTTAAAAAAAGGAAAAAAAATAGAAAATAAGCTCAGGTAACTATCTTTATCCTCATGTAAATTAGATTAATTAGTATTTTTGTAATCTTTTGGGAAAAGCTGGTAATAGGAGCTATATTGTTTATGCAAATAGTATCCAAATATGAAAAATGGACATCACCAGATTATAAATTAAACTTCAGCAAGCTGATTAGCCTGATTCTATCTTTAGAAAGCAGAAAACTTCATCAAAAACATTGACTCTATATTAAAATTTWTTTTTTTTTTAATATGTGGGGATAGTATATACAGAAAATTAATCTTAACATCATTTTAAATCTTTATTTTCCTCCCATTTGCAATTGATTTTGAATCATTGGACAGTCTTCAATAAAACCTATCTTCCAAAGGATAAGCGCAGTTTACTCTTTAAATAAAATAAACCAAGTCTTTACAGCAGCTAGAAGTCGTCCGAATTCTGAGTTCAGTATTTAGTATTATCCCCCTTTCTGAAGAGAAACATAAAAAAAAATCTATATTGAAATAATTCCATGGCTTAACAGAACCAACTCATCAGGAAATATTCACAGAAGTTTATCAGCTTGCTTACTCATACATTGCCCTTAGGAGTACAGAAAAACTGGGAGATAATATTTTACTCCACTATGAGTTTTTATGCATATATGTTAAATTGTGTAAACAGTAACGATCTTGATTGGTGAATCTTGAACTTCCTATAAAATGACTGCGCTTCAGAAAGTACAAAATCATTCCTTCAAAGATTTGGATCAAAATCTCAAAATCAAGACACATTATTGAAATTTGAGATGACCAAATGACTGACCTTCAAAATCAAACTTACTTTCCTTCTTCCTTATGTCTCTTATTTTAATTTTATAAATTCCCTATTCATCATAATTCATAACGAAAAAAAAGAAATATACAGGAGTAAATAACTCACATCATGAATTGAAGGAGCTGGGAACAAATCATTCTGAACGAGTATGTTTAACACAGTGAACAAGAAATATGCCGTGCAAACTTGCATCAGCAGTGTGCCACAACTACGTGCAAAAGTTTGAGTGTCAGTATCTGGTTTTGGAAAAATTTTTGATCCAAACTCTGAGAACTGCCAAAACTTTTAAACTAGAAAAGTACAAAGCACAGCTTGATCCCCTTCATCTCAAATATGTAGTCTCATAGATGTAACCTAGGAATTGCATTTTCATTTTTGCTTGAGCAAATAGAATGAGTTTTTCACAAAGCTATAACAAGGAAGTTGTTCCTTCCTGTGTCTGACAGTTTTGTATTTCCAAATAGAGCCCTTGTGGTATCAGTGGATACCACTTGCTTGTCCAAAAAGTTACTTCAAAAAATATTAATAAAAAAAAAATAGTCTGGTGCAATAATTCTGTGAGTTTCTAAGATCAGCAGGTTTAAAATAGAGTGGAAAAGTTGTGCATCTCAGTAAAAGGAAAATAATAAAAATAATTAAAAACAAGTTTGTACCCCTGATAAGCTACACCTTATTTCAGTTTTCCATTTTCCTCAACTCTGGAAAACAAATTAGTTCTGAGTTTCTGGGGTTTTTCTACTCACAGTCCGGCATTGATTTTACCCCTAACTAATACATAAACAATTTTAGCTTGAGGGTGACTTATTTTCAGTTTTTCAAGCTAACAAGAATTGAAATCATGTTTTTCGATAATTTTTGTGCAGTCTGCTTATGCACATTCTATTTTTAGAACAAGAGTGTTTTATTTAGACTTCCATAAAATGTTGATATTTCAGACAATTTTTTTTTCATCTTGAACTGGGAAAAAATCCCAGACTACCTAACCAAAATCAATTTGGGAATGGCAGACATCTTTCCCTATCTAAACATGTTTCTTAGAATGATTGTGGGACTTAAGCATTTGGAACAGTTTTGGAACAGAGGATCAATATTGCTGTCATTATATTTACATATGTCTTTGGAAAATGTAAATGCTTTGAAAGACATGATAGGCAAAAAGACAGTAAAGAATAGAATTAGATCTAAATATGTTTTTTAAGTGATTATGGGATGTAAGCATTAGGAATCTTTGTTCAATGCTGCTGACCATTTCATTACTGTCTACCAATAAGACAATGAAATAGGAGTGAAAAAGAGAATGTGGCAAGTAACAATACTACAGCAATTAAAGTTCTCAGATGTAAGACTATGCAAGTGTTTCTCAACACAAATACAAGTTATATTTTCAGATTTACAGTGGGATGACTTGGGATGAGACTATTTGACTGCTTTTCAATAACTCAAGTACTCTGCAGTTGTACTGCCCAAGTCACATAGCATGTAAAAGTACAAAAAGGGAAAGGATATTAAGCAGCAAAGATTAGCTTCCAGTCTGGAAAGACAGCTAAGCCAAATAAATTGTGGTTTATAATATGATCGTGTTTATCCGTGACACGTGCAAAACCAGCAAGAATCAATAGGTCCATTGTACTTGCACTTAGAGGCATGGAAATAAATACCAGACCCGGAGTCCACTGGCAGCTTTCTGAAGTGCACAGTATCAAAGTGTCCTAGCACTAGACCAGCTGTATCTAATGTTACTAASTTCAGTTATGTTCAAGTAAAACAAAAAATGTATAAATTTTTACTGATAACTCCCCCATGACACAGCTTCTGGTTTCTTCAGGCAACATTTCTGATCTGTGTCTCTCTCTCTTACTGCCCAGTCTAGTATCATTCATGATTTTTGATAGTGGGCTTTTTAGGTAGTCTTGAGGCTACCTGCCCTGTCTGCCTGCCTGATTTGGTAATGAGGCTCAGTTGCCCTCTCTGATTGTGCACCAGCTGAGGAGAGAWTGATAAAATCCATCATCGCATGTGAGGTGTTAAAAAGCTTCTCTCGAGACCCTGACATCTGTCACAAATCTATACAATTGAAAGCATCTGAGGACTTCATCCAGGCTGAAGGAGAGCTTTCCTTCATGTTGGAGATGGCCAGATTGACTTGGCAAACCTACAAGATCTTTCACATCACTCATGGGAAGGATAGAACCAGCCCCTGTTCCTTCAAGAAAACATTAGCACGTACAAATACAAGATATCTAAATGTTGTGGGCAGCTTTTAGCATTTTGGAGAGTCCTCCAAGTAGGTTTGTGAGGAGCAATTCATAAGCAAATGACTTACGGATTCCCTCATCCCATCTGTAGGACAGGTAACTTGTACTCATAGTTAGGAGGTTTGTGTTTATGTACAGCATTGCATGCATTCTCAGGGTATAGGGACTTTCATTTTTGGTTGTTGGTTGGATTTTTTCTTTTGTTTTGGTTTTTTCAATCAGTGTTTTGTAAGGGTCCTAACTAGGCTTCTTGTTGGCAGACTGTGTGTATGTCAGGAGTGTGAGGCAGACAACCCTCCCTGAGCACATCACAGTTTTGATCCTTTTGTCCAGGTCGGGGGACTCACCTGAATGCAGTGCAACTCCTTCCCATTAAAAAAAAAAATCTCTGTGGAGAAGGGAGATGGCATGCACCATCTGAGATGGGCTCAGGGTGTAGCTGTGATGGACTAGGAAGAGGTTCCAAATGTCACAGACTGAGACCGAGACCTATGTTGGACAGATGGAGAGACCTGCTGATTCTAACATGTCCACTGGTTACAGAGACAGGCTTTCATTCAGAAAGACTATTAGTCACTCTTTCAGGCACTGTATTACCACAGAATGCTCCTTGAATTCATCATTCCTGGGGGTGGAGACCAAACTGTGAAAGCCTGTCCTCTCCTCTGCTGGAGAGGAACTCAGAAGGAGAATCCTAATACAGCCACTCCATTAAAAAAACTTTTAAAATTCAATGTTTAATGCAGTGGTCGGTCTAAAAGTAGCCAGTGGCTACTCATACCTGAAATCCCAATTCTTTTAGCATTGTTAGTTTCTTAGGAAGCTAAAATTATGAGAAAAAAAACCCCACAAATATGTTCACAACTTAAGATCCAGATCCTGGAAACCACTTACGATTATGCACTGAAAGACTCCAGTGAGCTGATGAAGGATCAGGAGAACATGGCAGTGGCACACTTTTCACTTTTCAGGATTTGTTAAAATGAAATTAGTAAACCATTCAACCACAAAATAGAAAGCCTGGATTCTATTACCTGCTCAGACAAGATGAAATCAGAGCATCATCTCACAGTGAACACATTAACTCGTTTTCTGGCCCCTGGAACTTTATATTCTTCAACATATACTGCCACAGCCTAATTGTATAGAAAGGAAACTAGTTTCTGTCTTGGTTCTATAATAGTTGCCTTGAGGAGGGACGGGAAACTAGATCACCTACATCTATTTGGTAAGATGGTAGGTGTATTCATCCTTAGAATTTTAAAAATAAAACAATTTGCCTTTAGTAAGATCTGTGTACTAGATGTGTTTAAAGCTCATCTACTTTATTGGGTTTGCATGGATCTAAAATGCTGCTGCTGCAAAGCCAACTTGATGGTGAATCCATCAGATGTAGACAAAGAAGTTCCCAGCTGTAAGTGCTTGTAGAGCTGGACAGCTCTTAATTTTGCACCTGGGCATCTAAAATTTGCCTTACACTGATTTAAGAAAAATAAGCCTTTCTTAATGCTGGTCCAGATTTATCTTTTTACTCAACTGTTTCTAGTCTAGCACCTCAGATCTCTGTCAAAGACAAACACAGATGGTACAAATAGGTCAGTGCTTTGTTTGACTATCACAAGACCATTTTACACTACTCCAGATTTGACAATAGAGCAGTAAAAAAGAACATTTTCTTGTCTATGTAAATTCTTTAAAAGCTTACTAGAATTGTATATAAGATCCGATGAGAATTGTTTCAAATATGCAGAAATAAACAGAGTTAACATGCTTTAGAAAATTTTACTGTTTCTTTGGGATTAATCTGCATAGAAAGAAGGAATTAAAATCTGCAGAAAGTGTTCATCATACAATTGCTAGCCAGTTAAGTCAGACTACAGGCAGTGGTGTTACGAGATGGGTAGTCAGTGGTAGTCATTTACTGATAGCCGTTTATTCTTCTCAGTTTCACTATAATTAAGACATCTAATGAAATGGAAAAGATGCTCAGTCTTTGAGTTTTCAGATTCTGATGGGAGGGTGTTTTCATTTGAGAAGCAACTGCAGGAGCATCTATCAATAGTATAAATTCATACATGTGAAATTGAAGACATCATGAGGGGAATTCCTGCTGAATACTACAAATTTTATTACAAATTAAGTTCCATCTTTGATGAAAGTTGAGATCAAGTCTGAATTAAGAACTTGTACCTTTCAGTGTTTTTTATTCCATCTGAAATAATTAGTTAGCTGGCATTTGGGAGAGTGTGTGGCGATCTAGTACATATTCTGCCATTGACAAGATGACTTCTGAGCCCTTAGCCACAAAGGAAATGTGAACTTCCACATGTAAGTTGCATGAGTACATAAAATTCATAACAACTGTAAGGTTCTTGAATAAAAACTCTGTAAATGCAAAAATAATTTCATTCTTTTTCATCACAGTCGCCTTCCTACCTTTCCTTTTCCCAAAAGAGAGAGAAGTAAAGAACCTTCCCATAGACCTAATTTTACCYGGTTTCCTCTAGGCTGTCCATTTCTTGCTAATTGAATATCTCAGTGGTCTCACTGACAGATCCTGAGGCTCTAGTAAGTAAAAGAGAAACAATTGATTATTTTACTGTTATAATAAGTTATGATAATATTTAAAGAGAACCTCAGAGCCACGTGATGCAGACTGTCTTGCCTCCAGACTGCTTGACTCTATCTGTCTCTACAGCAGTTTTGCCTTGGAAACAGCTAGCTGGAGCTGTCCATAAGAGACACAAAGGAATAAGTTAAAACATAAGTGGCATAGAGGATCAAGGGTTAAGTTATGAGTTCTTGACAGTGTCTTGACAGTGTTTGTTAGCATTGCCCAGAGTTTTGACCAGTAGTTTGATTCAGCATGGTACCAAACTTAGAAGCACCAACCTTGTAGCAAAATTTGGACTCTGGACTATGGTAGGACCTAAACCTAAGGTATAGGGTTAGATAATTTAGCACCTCATTTTCGAGTATCTGGCATCTTCAATGGGATCCACATCTTCCTACATAAGCAACCCTTCACAGAACCATAACAAAAGGACTCTCAGAGGGCATGGTGCTACAGATAGGTTTTTTTCCAGCTATGCAGAAATTCAAAATTCTGGTTTGTCTTACTGGGCCTCTAATGAGGAATTGTGGCTAGTTTTCTGCCTGATATTAGCCATGTCTTGTATCTGTGAGCATTATGAGAAATATAGAAACTGAGTGTGGCTGTGGCCATTACCAGGTGCCTGCAGTTTGGTCTTTGACGCACTGTCCTAAGGAGTCTTTGGAGCTCAAACTCTCCTCTCTCCCCCACACACCATGTTTTGGAGCTTGCTCAAAGCCTGGATACGAGACAAATTTAAACTTTAGCACAGGAGGCAAAGAAGTGTAGTAGTCATAATGACAGAATATGAGAACTAACTGGCTTCTTGGAAGATTAAGGCCACACAAATCATGTCTGACACTATTTTTCTCCCTCTTCTTGAACCCTTCTGCTTATGTGGCCAGACAAGCAATTTCTCAGGGAACTGACTTGGCTTGAAACATATTTTTTCCGCGTTAGCTTTTGACTGGCCATTTACAATCAGATGGCAAGAATCCCAAGGATGAACTTCTTTTCACTCAGATGACTAACAAAGAGAGTATAACACTGCTCTGTAAGGTGCATGCAGTCTCTGGACAGAAAGATCTGTTTATTGCATCGAACTTTCTTGAAAGCTAATTTTGAGGTAACAGAGCTAGGAAAATGAAAGCATCAGTTTTGACATCTGAAGGTAAATTGTTAAAATACCAATATATGGAAGACTATGCAGCTAATTAACTTTTACAGCCAATATATAGGCAATTAACTTTTTCACATTTACCATATGTTTATCTTTCTGCAGGGAGTATTTCCAGGAGGAAATCATAATGGGAAATAGCTCTGCTTTTATATGGGGATAAGATCTGTTGATGATAGCTACAAATTCTTACATAGCTCATGGTAGCTTCAAGAGAAGGTGCTGCTGAAATCTGAGAAGTGAAATGTAGGAATTCAGCAGMCAATTTCATGATTTCACAATGTTCATTTCCATAAGTGGTTAAGTATAAATGGTCCTTTGTATTTTCCTTAGAACAACTCAAAGCAGCCAATATCAGCAGTACTCAGAAAAGAAAAGCACATCAATTCAACAAGCCTCTAGCTGAATTAATTGTCACACAGTGGTACAGTGGGCTTCTAGCCACATATTAACTGTCTATAATACAGTAAATATACAGTCCCAGGTCATGTCTAAGCCTTTGTTGTTGCAGTGAAAACCCGTACTCAAGGTTTTGTGTTAGGACTTGTCCCCTAAAATATTGGTAAATATCTACTCTTGCCACAACTAATTGTGGCAAACTTTTCCATTGTAGCTAGTTGCCATACTGCTGGCTGGTGCTTCTGCAGTCCTCCTCTCTTCACTGTAATCAGAGAGGAACACCGCAGTCATCTTGCAAACATCTGAAACTATTAAATGCAGACAAACTTAGCTGGCATTTCATAATGCTGTCTTGAAATTATCAGTCTCTTTTTTTCCACCTGTGAYAGCAAAATATGGTTGTCCAATGGCAATTGTAAGGACTATGAGTCTATGAAGGTGCCTAGCTCTTTCCTGGACATGCAGCTGGAATATGCTGGACTCCTGGGTCTCACAGCAGGATTGTCACCTACATGGCTGGATCACTGCTCTGACAGTGACTGTGTGAGAGAAAGTTCTATTGCCATTTGCCAAAGAGCCCTTGCTGCTCTCGTGGTGATAGTGGAAAGAGAGATATTTTTGCTTGGGTGTTCAGGCAAGTTCTCAGATTGGAGGAAATGGAATGAAAGGAACGGATGATGAGGAATTAGCTACTGCTGTGGTGAATTGGTTGTTGTTTGTCACTGTCCAGGATTGAACAGTCAGTCCGTAATTAAATAAGACTTGCCAGAAAAGGTGCAGCAGTGTTTGCACACTGGGCTGATTTTATTTTTTTTTTTCAATTTATTCCAATACAATCGCTTATACATTTATTTGATTAACTATGACATTTATCCTGGAGTAGCAGTAGCAGAATATTTATTGAGAGACCTGAGGAGAAGAAAATGAAGGATTATCTTAGTTATGTCTGCCTTAGTCTTTAATCCTAGAATTGAACTGTAATATTAAAAATACTATTTAAAGTATCTGACATGGTTTCTAACCAAGTATATAACTCTTAAAATACTAATTTTACAATTATCAGTATTTAAAAATTGGGAATGTAAATCTCAACACTATGATCTGACAATGAAAATAGAATATCTAACATAAATAAGATAAGATTTTTTTTGTTATTTTCTTTTAATAGTAAATGTTTCTCCTAATAGCTGTGGGAAATACATTTACCACGGGTCAAACTGCTGTGCCTCCTCCCTTTTCTTTTTGAAACATGATAATTCTGCTAATCTGACTAATGTCATACACTTCATTTTTGTCATATGAAAATATTAGTTTCATTTTCAAGTTATTGAGCTCTTTTGGTTTTAATGGAGATAAATATCCAAAAGAAACAATATGTTAAAATTTTTAATTTAAAAATATGACATATAAATTATTTTTYGGTTTGAAGACAGAATAACTCCTTCTGAAAAGATATCTTTTAATGCTTTTTATTTAAATTAGTTTAAATTAGCAAATTATTTTGACTACTCCAAACTGTCACTTCTTGCTAAATTAAGTATTGAGGACTGACATTGATCATACATCAACACATTAATCCAATATTTCAGCAAAGTTCTTTTCTATCTCCTTTATTTAGAATATTCTCTGAATATTTCATTTTGGAAAAATAAATTCTCAATTCTAAGTGTTTAAATTTGAACGTCTTGAAACACTTGATGGTAGAAGAGAATATATCTTTATCACCTAGGAGTTTCTTGAAGCACGCTGTTAGATAAGATTTAAATCCTTAATTTTATTGATAAACTGCATAAATAATCTGGAAATTTATCCTGAATCCAAACAGGGCACAGTTCTCCATTTCTGCACTACCTTACCAAAATAAGAATGATAGCCTTGGTAGCAGTATGCAAAAAAGGATCAGGACCAAAGGTAAACAACAGTGATTAATGTAATGCACTTGCAAAAAATGTAATTATCATTATTATCAGGATATATAAATAGGAACACTGTCTCAATGGCACGGGATGTATCTCTTTCCGCTTTTTTGGTAGAATTCCTTCCTGTGTGATTGTGGTGGAACTGCTTTCACCTGCAATGTAGAGTATATAAACACCAGGTAGAGAGTGTCCAGAAGGCTGTAGCTGTAATACTCCTTTAATGAAATGCTCCTGTATTGCAGTGCAAGCATGTTAAGGTACAATTGTGAGTGCTAGGTGTGCAGAAAAACATTTTCCATCTGTTTAGTACATAGACTATATGGGGTTTAATTTTAATTTAAGATATTTACTTTACAATATGAAAATGTCCCGATTTAAACACCAAGGAAACTACAGAATCTGCATTCTGGAAATTTTAAAGGACATATTTTGGTCAGTGATTGTAGGTAGAGTTTATGGAAATTGCCTTTTATTTTAATGGAAATCAAGAACAAAACCAGAAAGATTTCTAGATACTTGTAACCAAATTTATTGCCATACTTTTCTTCTGTGACTATATTTTCAAAGGTAGCACATTAATCATATTAACAAAAACAGGCTTTTAAAAGTGTCTTGAGACACACTGAGAATAATTTTTGACATTTAAGTATGTGCTTACCCTTTTGTTCCATAACATTTACAATAAGCTTATGGTTTCCTCCTCAAGTTTCATACCTACAGTAACATAAAAGCAAATGCATTTGCTAATTATGCGTGTGTTATGTGTGTTTGTTAATTAATCTTCAAAATAAAATGGCAAGGAAACTGAAGGTCTGCAATAAAGACATTTGCAAATTGGAATTGGAGCCATCAGAGAACAGCTGTCTATATAACAGTCAAAAGCATTCTTTTTTCAATTTTCCAAGTTGATTTTAATGGCTGTGTCAGAATAAAACCTATTCATCTATCAAAAAGGCTTGTAAGAGAACTGAATTAGTCTTTTGTCATGAATTTTCTGAAATGAACTGAATGAGCAGTCAGCAGTCATGGATGTTAAGGCCCAGACAGAAAATACAATGCTCAAGTTCCAAGTTTGGGAGTTGACTGTTGTTCACCTGTCAAATAACTTGGTGCAAATCTTTCTTTAATCCTTCATAGACTTTTTCATTAAGGGATTAAACTCTTGCAGTTCTCTGATATGACAATTTGTTTGGCTCAAATATTCTTGACGTCTGTTGTCTCGAATAGCAACTCAAGACTTTGTACTAATCAAGCAAAATTTTTAAAATTATGTTATTTTTCTACTTATGTTTTAGGCAAAAAATTATGTTGTAAAAGATAGGAATATAGCTGCAGATGAACAGTCATTTTATTTTGACTGACATAATCTTTCAGTCTTTCAGCACAAAGTCATCTGCTCCATAGAATGTGCGACAAGTGAAGATTCATTTTAATTACAATTTAGCAAATATCCACATACTTGCTGTCAAAGTGTCATTAATGGACACTTAGTTTCCTGAAATAATTCTTCCAGTTCACTTTGAGACTGTGTCCACTGCTGAGCATTCAGTTGTATTAACAGCTGATTCTTGTGCTTATTTATCTAAAACCAGCTATTAATGATGAGCTACTTTAATTGCTGACAGCCTTTCTCACTACATCACTTTAGGAAAAATTGCAGCAAACTGAATAAATGTTTGTTAATAATTATAATAATAATCAAAGACACCTGGAAAGTGCACCTTTGTTTTCTGTTGTGTGGAAGATATACACGACACAGGTACAACTTTATTTAGGAAAGCAAATGGCTATCTTAATTTTGGAATAAAGTTTAATAGAATCCTCAAAAGTCACAGCATATGCTAATCCACAGGCGAATCCTGATGCTGGATTTCTTTTTTGATACATGTAGCTGAAGTACGCATCTATTATGGTTTGCATTTTCGTCATTAGCACTTGGCTTGACAAAACTAAGAGATTTTAAGTGTTGTATATCCTTTTTTCTTCAACACRCAACATTACAAGACTTGAAGATTTACTGCCAGTCTTCTTTTCATTTGTTTCTGAAATTCTTCCATCAACATGTCATACTCTTCAYATGACTTCTACTGAAAACATTCCTCAAAACCTAATACCTTGATTTAATATTACTTTCTGTTGCCTCTTTTACAGAATCACAAAAGCACAAAAGTAGAGCAGGTTACACAGCAACACATCCAGGTGGGTTTTGAACACCCTCAGGGAGGTAGACTCCACAACTCCCCTTGGCAGCCCTGTTCTGGTGCTCTACTACCCTCAATGTAAAGAAGTTCTTCCTCATGTTGAGGTGAAACTTCTTGTGTTTTAGTTTACACCTTTGCTCCCCATCCTGTCACTGGGCACCACTGAAAAGAGTCTGGCATCGTCCTCTTGGCACCCACCTTTGAGATATTTACATGCATTGATGAGATCCCCCCTCAGTCTTTTCTTCTCTAGGCTAAACAGAAGTCTAGAGAAGACTAGAGAGACACTGCCCCCTCATCATCTTTGTGGCCTCTGACAGACCCTCTCTGGAAGTTCCTTGCCTTTTTTGAACTTTCATCCCAAGGAGACTGCAGATTAGGCAGGACAGTAGAGAGAAGTCTTTGAAAAAGGATAGAGGTACATACTTTTTGCACCCAGATTTTACCAATTACTTTTTGTTTTTCTGGAGGCAATTTTATTGTTTTAAATTGGTGCATATTGTATTTATCCATTTAAATTAAGAACTAATGATCCTAGGTTAATCCTTTTTTTCATCTTATGTTTCTCTCTTTTCCATAGTTCATTCTTACTTATTAGCTTGATCTCTGTTTCTATTCTATGACTTTATAGTCACTCACTATTTGGAGACTTTATAAGTTAGAATATTTTTTTCATATTTAATTTATTTTGGTGTAATTTTAATGTGGTTATTTATGGGTGTAGTACTCTTAAAGCTGTGGTGCAATTAGTTCAAATAAGTTTATACCAAAGGCTTTTTTTTAATGTAAAAACCATGACAAGGGCATGTCAATCTTTTTTGTTTTTAAATTAGGTAATGCACAACAGGAGATAAATTTTTGGGGTTGATTTTCCTTCAGCTCTGTTGTACACCAGCTTTCCTTTATTTCTATTATTCATTTTTGAGTTGGTTGCATTTCAACAATAATTAACAGTTGTAAGCCATTTGAAACAAACATTCCCAACAATGTTAAGAAACAAACAGAAATATTTTTTAAAGTTTTGTTTGGGTTGCCTGAATGTATTGATGGGTAGGTATTCAAGATAGCACAAAATGCAGTTCAATGTACATATATAATCCTTTTAAAGACAAGTAGCTTACATTTAAGATAAAAACGGGCGGTCAGATAAGGGACTCAGAGAAGCGGGCAACATGATTTGCAAGAGCATTTAGAATGAATATTTTTTGCCAATATTGCCATTTTCAAGGAAAAAAAAGATCATTAATGAAAATGAGAGGTTAAAAAAATGAAATCAAGCTGTTTACTTGTTTTCTTTTGCAGATGGATAGGAAAGGCATCAATTTAGAAACATTATGCATAAGAAATCTGTAAGTAATAAAGGCAGCCATCTATTTATTAGCTATAACTGACATTATATCCGCTTCTCTGGCAAAAGTTGTGTCAGTTATTTCCTGTTGTACAATTGTATTGCTTTCTTCTGCCGCCTTTTTGTACATTTAGGTTTCATTATTCACTTTTGATCTTTTTATTGACCAAATGACCTTCAAGGCTCATGGAACTGGCAGAGGCAGTTGGACTGAAGTGGGAGCTGAAGATGAAATGCAGGCAGGGGCAGACCTTGGAGGCACGACTGGAGCCTTAATGGGCCGGTGCCAGGGTGGACTGCACTGGCTGCATGACAATTGCCGAGGAACTGTGCAGAATGCACAGTCTCAAAATTTTCCTCGAGGTGAACCAGGAAAGTCATTTGAAAGCAGCCTGGAACAGATACGGCTTAGAGTAGAAATGAAGCCAGAATCTGGTCCAGGGCGTGGATTAATGCAAGGCAGAATGCATTGCTTCAAGGCTGACTGGACCGTCCCAGGGATCAAATGCCAGTCAGGGCTGTAGTTAGGCGGCTGAAGCTACATCTACAATGCTCAAGAGAGAGATTAAAGATAAGTAAAGTCTGATTTATGGTTTCAGTTAGGGACATGGTTATTTAGAACCATACATAATACAACATTCTTGTTTGATGTTCCTGTCTACATTTAATTTTATTTCTGATAGTGATATCTCTTGTTGCTGTTATTCTTCCAAGCCCTGCTCATTTTTCCTTTCCTAGTCATATATAATATATTTTTGTGAGGTCCTGCTTAGACATAAATATTTTCCTTTGGTCGGTGTCCATTTTACTTAAAGGAACAGCTACAGAAATGTTCTACAGAGGTAACACTAAAGCACTGTTATCTTCTAAAAATATTTTTTGATATCATAACAGGAAATAGTTAATCCATATTTAGAACACAGCTTAGTTCTATTTCACATCTTTTAATAATTTAGCTTTGTTGAGAAAATCAAAACTTCTCCAGGTAGTTAATAGATGCCAGTTTAAGATTATTGCAGAGAGAATCCCCTTTTAAAATATGATCTGAAGACAGTTTGCATTTTACTTGAGGGATGCTAAGGGAAGGTGCCATATATTGGAAACTTTCAGATGGCAGAAACTTTTCAGTCTGGTAGAAAAAAAAGAGACTGCAAGAAAGAGAAGCTACAGAGATCAGTATAAAAGGCAACTGGCTGACTTGTCTAAATAAATTATAAAAAAATTATAAAAACAATGGACTATGTAAAGTACTGGGAGTATGTACATTATAGAATGCTTACAACAGGGATTGGTTTTTATTTTGTTGCATATTACCCTCAGCAGCATGAAATTAATCAGTTCAGTAAGACTGAATAATTATAAAAGCAACACTTGCACCTTTCTCAGTTCAGATGTCTGAAGATCAGATCTCTAAGTTGGAAGCAGTCATCCTAAATTCTTTTTTGGTGGTGATGAAAAGAAACAGTCACCTTCAGATTAATCTGACTTATCTTACATATCTGTGTTAGGGTAAGCTACATTGTTCTTTGCAGCTCTCCTTCTCTCTGCCATCAATAAAAATTGATGAGGATGACAGATTTAAATAAAATTTGGATGTCCATAGTCAGGTAAGAATAATACCCCTTGCCTCACATTTCCCACTCATATTCATAAAATAAAGACCTGTATGTAGGTCCATCCCATACTTCAAAGTGGAATATTTTCCTTCACCAAGTACATTTTTTCTTTCGACCCTTTCAAAACTGGTTGCCCCAGGAAGCACAGAGAGCACTGTGAATAGAGAGCTTTGATGGGACTCAGAAGAGACAGTTTCTAGTTCTTCAATGAACAGGTAAATGAGAGGTGAAAGAGCAGGTAAATCATCTGTGAAAATGGGATAAGCTGAGCAGGAAATAACTTTTTTTCGAGAGAGAATTGAAAAAAGGAATATTTATAAAATTACTAGAATTATTGCATTCATTTGAAAACATTGGGGTTTTTTTGCCCCCACTCCTATGGTTAAGAATGTTTTTTTCTGTGTTTATTTTTTTAACTTTTTAAATTATTATTATTTTCTTCAGTCATTTTTGGTGAAAAACTATGGAGGTAACAGAAGGAAAGGATTCTCAACAGGACATAGAACCCAATGATTAGGGTTGGAAGAGACCTTAAGGATCATCTAGTTCCAACCCTCCTGCCTGGGCAGGGATGCCATTTACTAGGTTGCTCAAAGCCCCATCCAACCTGGCTGTGAACACTTTCATGGGTGGGGCATCCACAACTTCTCTGGGCAATATGTTCCAATGCCTTACCATCCTCTGGGTAAAGAATTTCTTCCTGATAGCTTTCTAACAATCTAAACCTGCCCTCTTTCAGTTTAAAACCATTGCACCTTGTCCAGTGTACTCCATGCCCATATAAAAATTCCCTCTGCCTCCCTTTTATAAACCCCCTTAAAGTACTGGAAGGCTGCAGTGAGGTCTCTCCCTTCCTCTCCTTCAGGCTTAACAATGCTAACTCTCTCTGTTATGGTTTCTGTTAAGCCTGTTTTCATAAGACATGTCCGTGTCTTTCTTGTGCTGGTGACCCCAGAACTGTACACAGCAGTCCAGGYGGGGTGTCACAAGGGCAAAGCAGGCAGAGAATCACCTCACTCAACTTCCTGGCCACACTTTTGATGCAGCCCAGGATGTGATTGGCCTTCTCGGGTGTGAGCACACACTGCTGGCTTGGGTTCAGCTTTTCATCCATGAGAACCCCCAAAGCCTTCTCCACAGGGCTGCTCTCAATGATTTCTTCTCCCAGTCTGTACTCRTATCTGGGATTGTCCCATTCCAGATGCAGCACCTTGCACTTAGACATGGTGAACTTCATGAGATTCTTGTGGGCTTGCTTCTCAAGTTTGTCCCTCTATATGGCATCCCATCCTTCTGTTGTGTCCTTGAAGACAGTTTCATAAGGTGAAGGAGTTTTGACAGTGTTAGAGAGCGCTGCTCTTACCAAGAAATCCCTTGGTTTGGTAAAATATGTGCAGCATATGCATCTGGAATTTTTTTCTTTCTTTTGCATGTTTTTTTTTAATTTTTTCACTTTCTTTATCATATGGTTTGATTGTGTTCTCCAGATCAACAAAAAATTGTGTGATTTTGGGAGTTCTTTCCATCAGTATAGGTTAAAATAATGTTCACGTTTTCAAATCTGGATAGACTTTTATAACATTCTGGTTGGGATGTTTCAGTGCTGTGCATTAATCTGAAAGTTAGGTGTCAGGGGAAAGTTCAAATACATGAAAAAAGTTCCCATTGTGCATGAAGTTAATGAAACAAGGCTAAGCTAGCTTAGGTTACTTTACCATAAGCTAAGAGCCTGTACACAGGCAGCTACCACAAATCAGGTGAGATGTGTGAAGCTGTTGCACCACAACTTGTTCATTGGTATAAGCCCTTTCCTGCACTTTGAAAGCTGCTATATTTTGATATAGTAAACATCATAGGTTGTAAATGCATAATTAATACACTCTTTCCCTGCTATGTTTTACTGTTCAATTTTCTGTACCTGAACTGCATTAAACGACTGCATTTAAAAAAACCCCTCACACTCATGATTCAGTTATGTTGTTTTCACTTGAAGTTCTCAACTGATTTGTATTTTTTTTTTTAGTGTTAAGTCACTAATTCGTGTGTGCACTGATACATAGTAGTGATATATTAATAATGAGTCAGCTTGGAAGTAGTTAATTTATTACTCTTCAGATTGTATTTTCAATGTATGCTTTCTTTAGTGCACAGCCTGGTAAAGTTTCACATACAAGTTTTATGTAACAGGTCACTCCTTAACTCCAAGATTGCTGCCTGAACAAAGTTTAGGTCTTTAGGATGTGCCTTCTTCACACTGCTCTGATCCTGTTAACTCAGCGTCACTTATGTATTTTGTGCTGCCTGGCTGTGTTAGACTTCATGTGAAGTTTCTTTGTGTCTGCCRTTTTTACCCTTAGCGCCAGAGACAAAAGCAATTTAGGCTCTTCCACTTCCAGCACTGAACTGCAACATAGCTCAAGCAAGATCATTTTCCTTAAGTGGAGCATGATTAATTTGTTTTAAATGTTCTGGACATGGATAGTATTATGAAAGGGAAGACTRGACTGCCCTATAAGATATGGTCCTACAGAGTTTACATACAATCTACACCTACAGTCTGCATTGCCCACACTTCTGTTTCCATCAGGAGTGTCTAAAATAATGTAAGGCTATGATGCAACTCACCAGAGTGGTGTCTTAATGAGAAACTAAGGATGTTGTTGCATGCCTTGGGAAAGGGATAAGGGTTTTCAGGTATGTTTGAGGCTGCACAATGTCCTTGGATTGTGTTGGAGGATGTGAAGAGTGGAGGAAAGCAATCCTGGTATAGTCCTGTCCTTATGCTTTTGAGAAGTCACTGTATGCCTCATCCAGCCCAGGTTTAATCTTGGAAAAAAACTGTATGGGACAGTTGAATAATGAGCTAGTGGGGGAGTTACATTTATGTGGTGGGATAATCAGGAGCCACTGCTTGAGTTTGCTTCCTAGCTTCTTGTGCTTTCCAGTGTAGACAACATGAAGTTCTTTAGGACTCAGGAAAAAATAGGTGGCCTGAAGCATGCTATTAACCCATTACCTATTTGTAAAAAGGTCTGCAACCCTTTTAGGCAAATATAGTAATTCCTCAATAACTTTGACATATGCTGTCACACTACCACAGGGATTATTATCTTTCATCCCTGAGGGCCTAAGTGAGGATGCTCAGCAGATTCAGTTCAGCAAACTTCTGCTGTCATGAACCAAAAAATAACCAATCCCAAGCAATTGTTGCCACAGTTTGTTTACCATTCGGCAAAACTCTCCAGTGTTTAGGCAAATATCCTTCAAGGAGCTCAGGGTCCTGTTCTTCTGCCAGAGTTGGTAAAGAAAGCACAAAGCCTCTCCCTTCTTCCTTCTGCTATTTCTCCTTCTTTGTCTCTGTGAGGTTTCTGGAAGACATTATTAACAACTCAGTTGCTTTGTCAAACCCTGAGAGATTATCTCCAAATTGCCACACCTGCAAAGAAGCTGGAGGAAGCTGTTCTGTCTAGCTTCAGCCAGAACAGCTTATCATTAAAATTAGACTGGCATTGTCCTTGTCTAGTAAATACAGAACTGACAGCCTGTGGTGTCTTGCACTGTGTGCTGCTGCCTTCTCCTGTAAAACAGATGGTTTTTAAACACCAAATGAACAAATAGCCTTTCAAAGGCAGATTCCCTTCACAACGCAATGTATGCTGCCCTCATTATCCTCTCTGATATCACTTCACCGAGATACATATATATAATATATTTAAATTGCAATAAGAAATTATTTTGAAATTTAGTTATGAACCATAGCTTATACCAGTAAATTCTTCAGACTCTGGGAACTCTCAGGAGAGGCTGAGGTCAGCCGTAGTGCACAGCATTAGGAAGGATGAATCACTCCTATCCTCCCATTTATCAAGGCTGATACCCGTGACAGGCTGAAGGAGAACCAACAGTTGTGGGAGAATATTTAGCCTCTGAATTAAGCGAGCGTTTTGAATGTTTTCTATCACTGCCTAGACTTCACAAAACTGCCTTTCCCCCACCCTTTCTTTTGTCAATACTGAGGAAGCACCAGCCTAGGTCTGTAGCACCAGCCCAGGTTTGTTTTCATGTAATATCAGCATTACAAACTTGCTTTCTGTTTAGATATTTGAGAATTTTTAAGTTAATCTCAGAATTGCATGTTAATTATGTTTGTAAATATTAGACTTCATAAAAGAGGAAGCCCTGAGCTGAAATACTATAATGAAAGAAATTTTGGTCAGTCCTATCTAGTGCAAAAAAGACCAAGTGATCAAATTCTTAAATGCAGTTACACTTCATCTTGACAGGACATAGKATTATGGATACTGCTGCTCATGGAGTGCAGCCTGGAATATCTGTAAGCATTCAACTGCTGGGCAAGGAAATACCTTGTGTTGTTAAAACTGTGGAGTCATGATATGTATGAACCTTAAAAAAATCCACAGAGCAGGAAAAAATATTTCAGATTTGAATTTCTAAATCTTGTTGAAATACAGGCTGTTTTGAATATTGTGCAGCTTCAGGTGAATCAGGCAAAAGGGAAATCATTAACATTCTTTGTTTCTTTTGACTTCAGTTTCCCTGATACAGGTTAAGGAAGTTTCTTCTAGGGTAACAGGCCAGTTATCAGATGGAAAAAAATACTATAGGCAAACATGGCATAATTATTATGTTACCAGTCACCCAGTAACACTCCCTCAAAGGAGAAAATATTGCAGTGTTCATTTACAAGATCTTTTGAGAGTCTTGTATGATAAATGTCATTTTGATTTGGTCTGGTATCCTGTTTTGTCTTGAGATGGTAATTCTTTGCAGCTTAATTTTATTAACTTAGCAAGTTAGAAAATGGTGTTCTGGATCCACATAGTGAATTATTCATTGCATTTCAAATATTAAGTTGCCATCAAATGCTTTCTGATCTGCATTACATAAAGTCATGCTGAATCTCTAATGTCTGGACTGCCTGTGTAATGAAGAACCTCTCAGACAGTGTTCAATCAAAATACACTTGAGAGAAAGMAGACACAGTATTTTGATAAGCATCATGAGTACCCTATAGTTTTGTTTTGTTTGGTCTTTTTTGTTCCCTAAGCAGGAAGAATCCAGAGATCACCACATCTCTTCTTAGAGCACAAAAAGCTCAAAAGTTGCTAAAGCACAAAAGTTTTGACTTTAAAGCTATTATAATGACACAGTTTAGTGAGTTTCCAGAGCTCCTGTTACTGGTAAACCAGTTAAAATAATTTTTTAAACATCTCTGATTTTATCCAACAAAACCCATACTCTTACTATTCTACGTAAGAAGTGTGATGCTGTGTTCAAAACTCAAAACACCTCTGTAACATGGCCTTAGATTGCAGTCAGAAAGAGGTGCTTTTCACCACTTTTTGTGTTCTGTGAGAATGTAAAAATAAAAAAAACCCAGAACTCATATGAATAAAACCATGACTTTTAAAAGTTCAAAATATATGTAGATAAATAAGAAAGTTAAGTAAAATATTTAGGAAGTCTAAGTCAGAAGAAGGGAATGTTTGTTATTTTCAGACATTCACTGAATTTATTCCTTGATCTTTTATCAGACATGCTATCTTGCTTTTTATTGCTGTTGTTGTTATTTTAATGTCTAAATGACCTGATCTCTGTTTTAGTATTTAAGTTCCACAGGCACAAATATTGGAAGACAAAAATTTACATCATTCAGATATGTCTGATTTTTTTGCTTTGCTTCTTTGTCCTTGGAGGTCTATGAGAGAAATTGCTCTTGAAGTAAGGCTGTGCTTCATGCTCTGCATTTAGCTGTTTCCATGACCAGTTTTACACACGTAAGAGTTCAGAAACAAGACTGTCTTCGTGGTACTCTGTATTTCCCAGTGTTAATAGCTTTAAAGCTGTGATTCAGTGTTAAGTCACTAGGTGGCATGTGGCAATGAAGGAGAAGGAAGTTAATATCGGGAAGTTCTGGTGAGCACAGCTGGCACTGGGTGCCTTGGAACAAACACGTTAGAGTTAATGTATTGCCATCTGCCTCTATTTTATTCACTGGTTGGACAACAGACCATGGTTGTCTATTGCTCAACATGCTTTTACTCATAAATGATACCAAAATCTGTTCAAATATTTCCTTTCGCTAACTTTACAAAAATCATTCTGTGGGCCTGTTTGTTGTAGAAATAGAGTCTTTTCCTCCTCTCCCATCCTCTGCCTAGTAAAAGCAGACGATCTGTTTCTTCTTAACATTACTAAGGTATATAAAAATAAAGGGATAAATTAGTGAGATGTTGCTGGTGTCAGAGAGGGAGAAGGAGAGAAGGAGATATCAGTACTCTAGTGCATATATAGCTATATTATTCCGTGAAACTGGTATGATTCAAATAACATATTATTATTCCAAGCATTAAGCCTACAAAAGAAAAGTTTCTGTCCCATTTGTACATGTGATTGAAGGAAAATGGGTCTGCCAGTTATCACAGCTCTCCATCATGGAAATCTTTGTAAAGTTCTGCAGGTAGAGGCACAGGTGGGATACATTTCCCTATATAAATAAGTAATAGGAGGAGCAGACAGGTACAAAAAATTATATTTCTTCCACCTCTCAGCCTTTAAAAGTTTCTACCCATGTTCTAGGATAACATTAATTATATAAAGTTCAGAAACAAAAGGTGGATTTTTGTAACATTGCCTTAGTTCATTTAAAAGTGTCAGAGGCTGTGGCGGTCTGTGCCAAAATATGTGGGGAAGTTGAGGACTAAAAACTTTGGTCATGTATGCCATTCCTTTTCTTTAGAAAAACAGTCTTCTTATTTCTAAATTTTAAGCAGTATCTGTCTGCAGGTAGCCTACRGAAGTCAGTTGTTTAGCAATTATGTCATCCTGTCCTGTGAAATGTGTTCCCTTCTCCCACTACCCCTGAACACCTACTTATAGGCATGAGAATCTTGGGTGGTGTCTGGGTGGAATGACAGAGATACCTTTCCTGATTTTTGTTTCCTCATTTGCTGCCACATCTAATTGCAGATGTAGAGGTTACAAGTTTGTGAGGCATACAGATCAGAATTTGGGGAAGTGAAATTTTGAGGTACTGAATGCGGAGTCATGATCAATTCCAAAAACTGCCTGGTGAAAAGGAGGCTCARGGGAGACCTTATTGCTCTTTACAGCAACCTGAAAGGAGGTTAAAGTGATATGGGAGTCGGTCTCTTCTCCCTAGTATCAAGTGATAGGATGAGCGGAAACAGCCTCAAGTTGCACCAGGGGAGGTTTAGATTGGATGTTAGGAAAAATTTCTTCACTGAAAGGTTTGTCAATCCTTGGACCAGCTGCCCAGGGAAGTCACCATCCCTGGAGGTATTTAGAAGATGTGTAGATGTGGCACTTAAAGACATGGTTTCAGGGTAAACTGTGCAATGTTATGTTAACAGTTGGACTCAATGATCTTGGAGGACTTTTTCAATGTAAATGAATCTGTGGTTCTAGGATCTTGTATCTTGTTTCTGCAGAAGTTCTCATCCCTTGAAGAGGGCTCAGACAGGCTGAGAGACAAAGACCTGCCAGTGAACCCCAGCTAATCAGCTGGGAATTTACTTTCTGGTGCATCTTCTGTGATCCAATCCTTTCCTTTGGACTATTAGAATCAAGGACTATACAGTCTGGGCAGCTATACTTTTTGTGTTAGCCCCTACAGCCAGCCTTTGTCTTATCAATGTATTATTAATGCACACAAGGATTATGAGCAAAGGAAACCTCAGGGTTTGTCCAGTTTCATGGTGCACCAATTCTTACCCATCATTTGGTGTTTGCTTTTTAAACACAAAATAGGGATCATTAAAAATTATGGGAGCCACCCATATATGAGAGGAGGCAAAATGTCCTATGAATTTGGCATCATTAAAGAAATATATCAGAAGACATAAAGAAAAAAGAAAAATGGAACTTCCATTAGTCAGAGAGAAAGAAAATACTTTGAATTTAAGCAGTCAGCTGAAGTAACTGATTATTTCTCTGTACAAGCCTTGTCATTAGCTTAGCAAAAAAATAATTCCCTCTTACAATGAATTAAATGTTCTTTCTTTCTGGATAATTTAATCACAGAGTAAAGAGGTCACTTAAGGTTAAGCAAGAGATTCATAAAACGTTGTCCTGCTCTGCCTGTGTTGAGACATAAATTACCCCTGTAGCTGTGTTTTTGCTTTTACTTGGGCTGTTTGTGCGTAGTTATTTCTGCTCATGCTTGATCTGATGCATTTCATTCTGAACGTGACCTTGATGGCTGCCCCGGGTTTTTATTCTATATTATGTCCCAGTTTTTGGAGATGGCTAAAATTAAATTTCTCTTTAATAAGGTAATCTGTCTTAGCAGACATTGATTATCTACTTAAACTAGTATTTAATCACTCTTAATAGGACTGCAAAGTATCTTCATAATATAGTGAGGAATAAGGATTTGTGAAGGGAGAGAAAAAGAAAAGAGAGATGTCTTTGGTTGTCACTGCAAACATTGTGTCTGCAATTAGGAATGTATTTCAAATACAAATAAGTGAAGTAGGATGTCTACATTTGATTATTTGTCCAGACTGTCTTCATAGACAATGTGTCTGATTCAAGATGCCTATTTCTCTCTATTAACTCGAAAGTAAGCATTGCAAACTACTTCAATTGTAGTTGTCTAAATTTAAGTGAGACATATCCTACCCATGAGGACAAAATGTTTCCCAACTGAAGAAAGCCTCCTTGTTCGTAGATACTCCACAACAGGAACAGCCTAAACAGAACTTGTTTCAAACTCRCACAGGACAAGATATAGGTTTCTTAATTTTGGATGTCTAAGTTCAAGCTGAACATTTTTAGAATTAATTAATTTGGTTTTAACATTTATATTAGGGTGAGTTGACTCATGGCTCAGAGATGAGAAGAGAGAGGTATGTGCCATTATCGTCTTTCCTTATAAGAACTCTATTGTTTGATGTGAATGGTGATGGTTGCTTGCAAATTGTTTATCTTCAGGTCAGCAACAGTCCTGACTGTTTTGACTTCAATTGTAGGAAAATTGATACCCAACAGCAGTACCAAAGGGAGTATTTCCAATATTGAGATGCTCAAGATTTGAGCCCATCAAGATTTGAATCAAATTTTGCAATTTTTTTTAGTTCTTAATCAGTAGCTGTAGCTGGGCGGTTATGATTAAGCAATTACATTGTGAACACTGTATGCTTAGCTAATCTTTTGTTTTAAGGAAAAGTGAAGACAACCCCAAGATGAATGGGCTGTCTGGACAAGAGCCACCAGGAATGTGTGCTGCAGTGTGGAGCAGAACTGATCAGTAACTGGGGAAAGGTTAACTCTGGAAGGGTGAGTTCATGCCCACTGACTCAAATTGGACCTCAGACTCAAATGGAAGAACTGCACATGCAGACTAATTAACATGAGAAGCAAGAGATATAGCTAGCAAATAGGGGTTTGAGTACTAGTTAATAAAAGAGTTATATGTTCTGTAACCAATAAATGCTGATGCCTTTGTTTGTTGAAGTGTATAATAGTGTGAGGTTTTGATGATAGGTGATCTAGCCCTTTCTGTGTTACCACCCAGCTCCCTACTTCATGCCAACTAAAATGAAAAATAGAAATACCTCTCCTCAGTGTGTGAATTGACACTGCACACTCGGTATCAAGCCCACATTTGGGACAACATCTCCGCTATTGTAAAGGATAGCTCAGTGGAGACTGAAATATGACTGAAGTATTTCTCATGCGTATTTTCAAGTGTTTCCAGCGTGCAATGACTTCAATTTGTACTTAGTTCGGTGTAATGTTTGTTGTATTAGCTCAACTTTTACTCATCTCCACTGAAACATGCTCTGTTTTTATTATATTTATTTTCTTTTCTGCTCATAAGTTCTTAAAAAGTGTGCCTTGTGGCTGCTGTGAAAAGAGAAGATAGTCCAGAAAAAAACTTCGATTAATAGTCTTTTTAAAGTTTATTAAAATCTAGTATTTAGAAATAAAGTGATTGTATCTAATATAAATGTTAACATACAAATTTACAAATGGGATAGACTGCTACTTTTAGTATGTTCATTTTCACAGCTCTTGTTTTGACCTAGGGATATAGCTGATAAAATAGCCAAGAATCATGTATCACATTGTATTTCTCCTTTCCATATACATTATTTCTAACTTTATTGTCTTATTTTTTCCCAGTTACATTCATACAAACATATCCAGAGAATTTAGTCCATTGTTTCCATTTTCATAGTCTAAAAATTCTTTCCTTTATTCAAATGCTGTTTAATTCCTTCAAAACGGAACCAGTCATTAGATATTTGAAGCCGCTAAACAAATCAATGTTCATTAATAAACTGACAAAATGTCATTGTGCTACATTTCAATTAMTTGATCTTAGTTAATAATGAGCATTATCTCTTTAAAGACCATTTTTTGATGTGCAAGGTTTCCCAGTATTATCCATCATTACACACTCAGATTAACAGATCAACTCTAGTGAAATTGAGACATTAGTAGAGTTCACAATACTGTCATATGTATAAGCATTACTAATTGAAATTTTCACTTGAGATTTTTTGTAAGAATATATTTACTGTAGGACTAAATAAAACGCGCGCGCACACACACACACATGCACACACACGTCAATTAAAGAACAGTTTTAGAACGGAATGATGTTTGTTTTAGTAGTCCTGACACAACTTTCATTTTACAAACATGGGTTTGTAGCCTGCTAYAACGTTCTCCTACTGAAGGTGCAAACATCCTATTATAACCAAATTAGGGATGTACTGAGGAACATAAAGAGCTGCATAATCTAAGAAGTCCTACACCAATGAAATTATTGTAATTAACTTTTAGCACCATTAATTATATCCTTTACATGTCTTAAGAGTAAAGTATTATTTACTTGGTCTTTTATTAGATTATATCAAAAGGATCATAATTTTGTAACGTATATATCTCTTGTGCAATTAAGAGTTTAATAGATATAAATGTGTTCTAAATAGAATATAATTTATATTGTGAGAGTTTATTCTGTTGGCACAATATGACCTTGCTAATAGAGCTGAGCGAAAATGTGCAATAGGAGCATTTTGGGATGTCAGAATGCAATCCTATTTCCAGACAGAAAGAGAAGCTCCCTGCTGGGCTGCAGGGAGTCCTAGTTGATGCAGAACCACGAGCCTAAAGCAGAATCCTCAAGTGCTGCAGGCTTGACACTTTGGACATTTTGCTTCTGTTCCCCATAGCAGACAGCTGGAAGCCATACCCTGATATGTTGGGACACATGATTATGACCTGTCTGGGTAGGGTATCTGCCAAGCAAAACTTTCCAAATTTTGCCCGTAATGATACAGTTCCACAGGACAGGCATTTTGGTTGGTGAATCATGGATTCAATGACCTGTTGAATTTGTCATACATTAAAGCTTGCCTACGGGAGCATGGATATAACCAAATATGAACAATTCTATGCAAGTGACCTTGCTGTTAGTGAAATCCTTATTTTCTGAAAGTATTTAGTGAGTGTCTTGACAGGATATACTAGCAGGGRAAAATATGCATAAAAAGCTTTTTATCTGTATCAGAGACACAAATTATTACRAAGACTGCTTATAGACATCAAATATTCACCCCTGTATTTTCATATAAATGCAGAATTGAGTGCCGCTGGAGAAGAATTGCTTCCATCTGAAAGCAGATTTCACCTCTCTGTGTGCAATGGAATGCATGTTCAGTGCATTCCCAAATATCTATATCACTGACTAGAAATGCATCTTACTCCAGCTGTCTCGAAAGAAAACAATATCCAAAGCAGGGTTTTTAATCTTTCCAAACATGAAGGAAAACATTCAATGCAGCCCCAAGTTCATAAAATCTTATTGAACACAAATTTAAGATTATCAGCTATCTTTAAAATTTTGCCATAAGCCTGTGAATTAATTTACATTTGATTGGAGCCTCTGGAAACAGAAATTGTGTATTTTTTCAGTATGATATTGGTTATTTAGAAAAATATGTTCACAGTCCTGTTTCTCTCTACATGGCTGGAATAAAATTGTAGAAAGGCTTGACAGTCTGAATCAAGAAAATTCCTGTGCTGCTGAATGAGTCCCATGTTCCGAAGCACTCTGTTGTTCTCATCATTTTGAAATATCCTGAGTTTTTCCTTTCCTTTCAACCCATGATATAGCTTGCCACGTTTTCTCTTTACTACCTGACTTTGCAGCTCTGTCCGTAGAACCAGCTGTCGCACAGAGCTGCCTGCATTAAGGAACCACTGAAGAACTGTCCTGCAATGTGACATCATCTAGAGCATGATTCAATTAAGTGAAAGGTCTTCTTAAGGATTAATTTGTGCTTAGAGACACTGATCTTCATTTCTTCTTTAATAGTCAATGAAGAGAGACAAAGGCTTCTCAGCCGCTAATTTAATCTATAAAGATGGGTTCTTCCAGAGGATGATTCAAAGCAGGATTCTGCCTTCTTCTCAATCAATTATACGCGGGACTGGACTTTGTTAGCACTATTGAGATATTCACTGAAGAGTTGCCTTTTAACAAAAGTGAACACACAGTAAAATATGTAAGAGGCTTGTCAAAAACCTTCCCCTGATTCCAGCCTTTATGTACACTTCAAGATTTTCTCTCTTCACCTCTTATTCTATGAAATATTTCCTCCATGTTAGACAGTAAAAGTTGCTTATATCATCACTGGACATATTCATTCTTTTGGTACAAAAAGGTGTCTACTTTTTATTGGAGAGAATCATTCAAAGTTAGGGAAATGAAGGAAAAAATCATATAAGGGTAAAAAAGGATCAGTGTATACTGGAAAATTTTAGTCAACGGTTTTAGCCCGCACAATCCCTTCTCTCTTGTATTGGCAAAAGGATGTTCATACAGTAGGATCATCTAATCATGTAAGCAACCTTGTATTACTCAACCATCTTGGGTTCATCTCCATATCCATCTTCTTTATCTGCTTTCTCTTTTTTTTTCTTTATTTGGTCGAGCCTAAAAGTTAACTGAGGGAAGATTTTTTTTTTTTACTGGTTCTATACCTTAGAGAAATGCAAATATACAATTTATATTGTCAAAGCAGGTACACAAAACTGAGACATCAGGTGAAGTGAAAATGTAAGTGCTAAACAGCAGTGTCAAGACAGAGTATTTAGATACCGTTTCTCATTAAAAATTACTGCAGAGTCAAAACCTATAGTTTTAATTCAAACCAGATATCAATTCATTAGCCCATAAGTACCTTGTTTTTTATTTCTAGTCTTCTCAATAATCAGAGGAATACAATTTTTTTACAAATGTCAGAAGTTTATAACATTCTGCCTCTACAATTGATGAGAATACCTAACTCTTCTTAATCTAAAAATGAATGATGGTTTTAAAAAGTCAAATTATATTAGATTATTTGTATTTTTCGGCCTGGTAGTAGCATCTGAATCACTTAGACTTAGACACAGTTAAAAATTAAAAGTATGGAGAGCTAAAAGTTTTTATTTCAAGGAAACACATTTGTCACTTCATAATAAGGCATAGATTTTTCAGAAGTGATTAACTTTTATTTTAAATGTCCGTAATGCTTTTTAGAAACAATTCACCATGTTTCAAGGTCAACACAGTCACTTTAGGAAATAGGGATTCTTTCACAGTTGTTGGCCTGTACACCTCTCTTGTAACTACCAGTGTTTTGAACAGCATGAGAAAAATGACACCTTTTTATTATCATGTTGTTTTTCTTAAGATAGCAAGGTGATAAGTTCAAAGGTGCCCTAAGTGAACAGCTAATTGCATATCAACTCCTCTCTGTGCCAGCAGAGACTGTGTAAATGAAGCTCAAAGGAAAAATAGATGATCTAAAGTTCCACTAGAGAAGTCCATTGACTAGTTTGTTATCTGAAAGAAAAAAGCATACTTATAACATGCCAGTATCACCTGTCATATAACACCAAATATAGATTTTAAGTAAGCATCTTATGAATATTATTAAGTTAATTAAATTACTAGATTTTTTTGCCTTAAGAAAAAATAATTTCCATCAAAATTGTGAAAACTGTGTGATTTAATAATTAATTGTTCATTGGAACAATTGTTCAGTGGAAATAGAGAAAACTCCAGCACTTCGAATAAAACTTTAAAACCACTTCTACCTTATTTAGTTAATCACGAAATTAAAAAGTAAAGATTAAGCTATTCTACTTCTGAAGAGATAACCACCCAAAGGAAATAATATTTTTGAAGGCTCTAGTATAGTCCTGCCACAATCACTGAGTGAGTGTCAGTAGAAGCTTTAGAAGTGAAACGGGTTAGATAACTTGAAAGAAAAAACAGAAAAAATAGTAACATTTATTTTATGAGTCATTCATGGTGGGAAAAAATGGGTCAAGTTAAAAATAAGTGGAAAGTGAATGCTAAAAGGGTGTAATTTTAGGATTATGCTAAGGATTGAAGAAGATTTAAAATCTGAAGGTAAAGAGGAAATCTTTCAGATTACATCTCATCCCTCCCATACATTTGCTCACATAAAATGGCTGGATTCTCTGTTCCTGAAGAGAGAAAAACCTTTCAGTTTCCCAGATGGATGTATTTCCAGATTAAGAAAATAATTGTGGCTTTTTCTTTTTGTTTTGGGTTTATGTGGAGTTTGGATTTTTGGGCTTTTTTTGGTGCATTTGCACAGTTTGTAATATATTTTTAGTAAGTAGGGAAGTTACAGATTAAATTGAAAATTACCTTTTACAGATGGCATCATCTGACTCAATTTTCTTTGAAAGAAAGAAATCAAGGTACCTTGTTTTAAGCACCATGAAAAAATGTTAATAGAAATGTAAAAGAAAATTTRGAAAAAGTTACAAATATCAAATTAATCAGTAAAGGTAAAATCCATCTCACTAGGTTTTAACCCCCTGAAAATGACATGTTTATTTTAAACTGTATGTGAAGGCTTACATTCATAAGCGATGCACAGAGAGATCATCCAGAATGATGTATCCCACCTTTTGCATGTGAAAATCATTAAATCAGGAGGATTTTCACTGCTCTTATGAATAAATTTGGTCTGCTTTTAATAAATATAAAGGAAGAAAGGTTTGAGGCGTGGTGGCTTGACCCTGTCTGGATGCCAGGTGCTCACCAAAGGGTCTCTATCACTCCCCTCCTCAAAGGGAAAGGGGAAAGAAAACAACAAAAGGCTCATGGATCAAGACAAGGACAAGGASAGATCACTCATCAGTTACTGTCACAGGCAAAGGAGACTTGACTTGGGGAAATTAGTTTCATTTACTGTCAATTAAATCAGAGTATGACAATGAAATGGGTTTCTGCTCCACCATGGCCCTCTATGGGCTGCAGGGGCACAGCTGCCTCACCATGGTCTGCACCAGGGGCTGCAGGGGAGTCTCTGCTCTGACACCTGGAGCACCTCCTCCTCGACCTCTTTCACTGACCTGTCTGCAGGGCTGTTGCTCTCAGCAACAGTATTCTCCCTCCTCTCTCTGTCTGTGAATTGCACAGGGTCTTTTCCCTTTCTTAAATATGTCATCCCAGCATCACTGATGAGCTCRGCCTTGGCCAGCGGTGGATCTGCCTTAGAGCTGGTTGGAATCGGTTCTACCAGACATAGGGAAACCTTCTGACAGCTTCTCACAGAACCCACCCTTGTAGCCACCTTGCTACCAAAACCTTGCACACAAACCAAGTACATTCCACTCCTTGCCTCTGCCTTATCTTGAGTTCCTCATGTCCCTGTTTGTGAAGCAAAAAAGACTGTGGGATGTTGATCTTGTCTGGACCACTAAGATGCTTTATCACTGCCTTCCTCAGCAGGACAGGGCAGAGGAGAAAATAACATGGGAAAAAACACATGGTTCAAGATAAAGGCAGATTAATAAAGCAAAAGCAAAGGAGGAAGCAAAAAAACCCCAAAGGATTTATTCTCTACTTCCCAACAGCAGGTGATGTCCAGCCACTTCCCTAGAAACAGGGCTGCAGTGCACATAACAGTTGTTCTGGAAGCCAGTTAATGCCACTCTCCCGTTCCCCAAATTCTTTTCTCCTAGTTTTTATTGCTGAGCAGACACCATATGGTATAGAATATACCTTTGGCCGGCTGAGATCAGATGTCCTGGCTGTATCCTCTCCTAAGGTCCTGCCCACTCCCAGCCTCCTGGTGAGAGGGTAATGTTGCAGGTATAACCTTGATGCTGTGCAAGCACTGCTCAGCCATAGCCAGAGCACTGGTGTGTTACCAACACGTTTCCAGCTACCAATCCAAAGCACAGCAGAATGAGGGCTGCTGTGGGGAAAATTGACTCCATCTCAGCCAGACCCAATACAACAGGTAAAAGACAGATTGAAAAAATAATATTTACGCTTTACTGAAGAGTTCTTCTCAGTGGCTTTGTTGCCTAACAAAAGGTAGTTCAGAAAATTCAAACGAAGTAAGTAATTTCATTTATTTTTAGAGTCTAAACATCTACTGTATTTAGAGGCACTTTATATTCTAAAATATATTTTCAGCCTTAAAAATTATCAGTTGATTTGTTGAGGCTGTTGGTTCAAATATTTCTTAGGTTAGTGCAATAAATTCGCACCAATTTCTGTTTTCCAGCCAGATGTCTCCACCAGACTATGGAATCCTTAAAAATTTTCTCTTATGGCTGACTTCAAAGCCTGAGGTAATTGCTTTATCACAGCAGGTTAGGAAATCTGTGTCTGACACAGAGGTTGAGTCCTGAAAATAGTACAGGCTTATGTTTTATGCATATTTTGAAGACAAATTAGCTTGTTTCAGGAATTTTGATCTCAAAAGATTTAGCTCTTGAAAATATGGATGTTCCTTTATCAGTCATGCCAGCTGATGCTTCTGTAAAACATTTCCTTTTATCAGAAACTCTCTTGTAGGAATCCTACTTGCCTTAGAAGCATCAGCACATGGAAGATGTGAATAGTGGACAATCTTTTGAGGACAAAAAAGAAAAAAATAGTGAAGGAGATTTTACTATTTTGTGAGTCTGCTCTTGTCCATTGAACCAGACACATCACAGTCATTTTGAGACTCTTTTTGTCTGTCAAAACAACACTAAAATCCCTCCACAACTTAGACGTTTGGGAAGTCCCACCCCAAAATGAACCTTTGCAACTGGATGGAGATGAGCTGGGTCTCTAGAACTCTCCTTTCTCATATAACCCTGAGAGCACACAAAGAAATGAATTAGGAAAATACTCTTGAACAGTGTATCAGTCCTCTACTGGGGAATAAGTTCACTGCTTACCCAGCCACCATTCTTCTTTTACCCAGCCGATGTTGTCAGATATCAAAAAAGTTCCTCTGTGCCTGACACGGAATGAAAATAAAAAATATTATTATGTTAAAGAAAATATTACAAAAGAAACTTTAAGGCAAGAAAATAAAATTGTGGCTAACCCCTGAAGTACTTCCTGAAGTGCCTCAGTGTCTCTTAGCTAGTTCAGGATTGTGCCTGTATCTCATTTTGTTTCCAACATATTTAGCTGAAGTATCCAACTTGCTGTTACAAGAATTTGATTCCTAGTTCTCTGCGATTGGGCTCTTGGATAATCCTACTCCGTTTCTTTGTTTTTTACGCTGTCTTTTAGCTTTTTTCACCAATGTTTCCCTATTTACATTTTCTACTGCACTGTCTGATTTGTTTACAATCTTCTCAAAGGTTTTAGGCTGTTTTCTCACTCTTATCTTTCTAAAGACATGTTTGTGAAACTGTATAGCTGATGTCTCCAGAAACAGCAATTTTTTAATCACCATAGAAGACTTCAATATTAATTTTGCTGTAAGTGTTGTATAAAGACCTATCATCATTCAACAGATGGCGAATTGGGAACAGTATCATTACAGAAGTATTTAACTTCTTAAATACAGTGTTGGAGAATAAGTGCAACAAATAATGGTATTAGTATTGAATAGCCTTGGCTATTCAGATTCATGACAGCTGGCAGATTTCATTGCTAAGTCATTAAGAATCAACAAGATGCAGTGCTAAGTTTATGCTGATCTGGATATCCTTGTAAGAATTTAATAGAAAATAACCTCAAATAAGTCAATTTAAATTAATTATATGTATAAAAATCCAGTTCTGTAACAAATGCTTCTTAGTTTGAAGCGGTCAGATTTCAGAGAATTTAGGGAATTAATGATTCTGCATGGTGGATCTAAGTATATTGATTCACAGAAATTCCAGGACTCCTGAACTTTCAAAAGAATGATCAGAATCCTGGAAAAATTTTGTGGAAAGGCATTTTGGCCTTTTATGACTGAAAAATTTTCTGTAAGGCTGTCAAGAGTAAACTTGTAAGGAGGAAGAAAGAAAATAGTAGATAGGACAGAAAAGTAGTAAGTGTAGGTATAAATTTCCTGCTGTAAGTCCAAGTTAGACTGCTGCAAGCAGAATAAGAACAAAGCCCCAGGGCCATTTTAGTTTTATAAATATCTGGAAATAAGAAAACCCCAAAAAACAAAACCAAAACCAGCTTGAAAGAGCTACTTCCTACAGCAGAAACAGTCAACTGCATTAGCACTGCACTCTGCCAAAGCCCACATACTGTCCTCCTCCATTTGCTCTTAGGAAGACAGCATAAAATATGTTTGGAAGAGCACATGGAAATGTGAGCACGTCCATACATAAAGAGAAAGTCAAACCCAAAATGCAATGTCTGAAGTCAGAAACACTTCTGTCACAGGACCCTGAAAATCCCATATGAACCAGGTATCTGTAAGAGAAACATGTAAGATATCTGCAAACAGATATCTTATATTGATCTACAGAGGTAAGAGAGAAATTAGTGAAATTTTTTTTAAAAATCTGAAAAAAATTACCAATCCCAAACAAAAAGCGAATGAACAAAACAAGCAAGCAAACAAACCAAAAAACCCAACTTGCAAAACCCCACAAAAGCCATATTCAAGTGCAGGCCTATTCAATGGACTCATGTAGCATGCAGGAAATAGAGAAGTCTCAATATAATCATCCAGATGATGATTATTTGCAACAACGAGCATTATTGCATCTGCTGTACATGTTTTGATCTCTGTTGCTGCTAATGTTAACCGTTTACCCATCCATTTTATATGAAAGAAAGCTGCATAATTAGGGCAAAGTGGAGAGACATCAAAAATATATACAGCTTAAACTTGAATTTAGACATGAAGATTTTGGAAACATACATCTTTGCTGTTAACTTGTAGAAATGGGACAGTTGTTTCTTATTTTATTGTATTCAAACCTCAGTAAGAGTAATTTTCAAAGATTTTTCTCTTGACCAGTATATTTGAGTAAGATTCTTCCTGGATACAGCCCAAACTCAGCATGCGTTATACAGAGATTAATGATTTTCATTTTTATCTACTGTCATCGACTGTTTTGTAAGGAAGTAAATCATTAAAGAAGTCCAGGTAAAAGAAGAGATTAAATTATCCCTAAACTTTTTATTGTAACAGAGCAACCTCTCTGGTAATAAAAATAAATTAGAGAAATCAAAGAAAAGTAGGAATATTGGTCATAAGATTATATTTTTAAAAGTCATAGTGTCAGAAACTTTCTGGTTCATATTTAAATCAGATTTACACTCATTAGAGCCTTTCATTGCCTGTATTGTATTAACAAAAAAATGAGTTCAAGTATTAATCAAATTGAATAAATATTTCCATCATTTCTCAATTGTGCTTCCACATTAGTATTATATTGCTTGTAGGTAATTTCTACAGAAAAACAAAGTTTAAAATACAGAATAGAAAAAAAATGTAAAATTCTTTAAAGAAAAACAAAAGATAGCATTTTATAAATAACCCTGATATTCAGCTACTTTGAGTTATGCAGCAGACAAACACCCCATAGGTAACGGGAACATTGCAGAAAATGGATGCACATCTGAATGGTACAGTAAGCTCTTTGGTTCTCAGTCCTGCCCCTACCCACTGTGGACTTGGTGTGGACCTCTGAGTCCCCCGTGTGCCCTGAACGTTTGAACCCAGATCTCTCAAAGCATCTCAGGATGTTGGAGTAAAGTTACTGTTAAAAATAAAATATGAGTGAGGAAGAAGTTTCTAGATGCTGTGGGAGACATGCTGTTGACCCTATTAGTTCTCCTAGTTCTTCGTGCTCAAGTAAATGTTTAATGATTTATGTGTTCATAAAAACACAATTAGAGCAACATGAACCTCTGTGTTAAATGTATGCCTGCATTGTAAAAAAAAAACCAAAACAAACCAACAAAAAGAGACCGAATGCTTTGTTCAGGATAACATGTTCATAATGGATAATAATGGTGTTCACGAAGTAGAGTAATTATATCCAGAGTATTTGTCCAAATTTTAAAACTATTTTTTCTTTTTATACGGCTCCATGGAGATAAAACTGATATATTGCATGCTTAAAAAAATGTAATGGAATCTACTTAACATCTAATTTCTGTGTGCATCTTCTCTTGCTTACAGAAGGGAATTTTTAATGCAACTTTTGTTGTATGAACTGCCAGTTTTACACACTTTTCCAGGACATTTGCATTGACTTGCTGCTAACTCGTGTGAGGTGAGGTTGAAAGCAAAAATAGGTTCCCTTGTTCCCTTATGTCATCAGCTGGTCTACATGAATGTTGCCTACTCAGCTGATTTGGTTTCAAACTGAATTTTAGAGAAATAAGGAATCATTTACAATACCAACCATTGTGTGAGATGAATGCCAGTGCATAGGAGAACCAAGTAATTCAGTGAAAATTTTGGAAGGTTTCTCAGGCTTTTTTTCATGGAAAATATAACTAACATGAACACTGAGGAGATGGGGAAGCATTGTATCCTGGGATTTTGAAAAATCCTGGGAAAAGGATTTTTCAAAGACTTGCTACACCAACAAAGTCCATGAAACCATTACTCAGACTCATCAGATTTCATAAAATCAAATATTTTCATTTCCTATGTTCTCACTTCTGTATCGTTACCTGAGAATGTGAGCTTTTAATTAAAAAAAGGCAAGAAAATATGAAATTAAAAAAAAATTTGGATAGAAAAGCTTCAATACGTAAATTGAGAAGACTGAGGGCAAAAGGAGAACTAACAGAGCTGCTTTTACCTTGTGACTCAGAATGATTTTTGAATGCCAGAGGATGACAACACCATACCAAAAATAATATCAGATTGTTTTATCCTGAGCTGAGAAAACCAGCATGGATCATCGATAAAGGGTGAAAAGAAAAAGTAGTAGCTCTGGTAAACCATTCAGGAGACAGAAGCTGGTCAGCAGTTTTGGGCAGTGAATTAGCTACCTGCCAGGTAGTCCATTGAGCACTCCTCATGTTTTTGTTCAGGAGCTGCATTTAATCCCTGCTTCTTATTCTTCATCTGTGCAAGGAGAACTTCCTCATCCAGGAGAGGACTTCTGATCCAGCCCATGCTACTCTGCCTGAGGAAGCTCAGAAGCAGTGGTGGCTCCTCTGTCACTGTTTCTGCTCCCCACATTGGTCCCAAGACCAAACTGAGGTTGACAGAGCAGTGGGCTTTTGCTGGGCAGGACACTGCCCAGCAGTATGTGAGCAGAAAGAGCAGAGCATGACCCCTGATTGTTCCCATGGTCAGACGAGTCCTGGAGTCACTGTGAAGTCTGCAGTAGCCAGTGCAGTCTGAGGTGGACACATGAAGTCGAGCCAGCAGGTTGGCGTGGCCATACCTATGGTGTAGCTCAGGCAAGGGCCAGGACTGTGGGTCTGAGCAGAAGTGCAGCCTCGGTGCCATAGGGTGGAGGCCTCCAGCAAGGCCTCTGTGAGGTCCTTCTGCCACCTAAACTCTTCTCCCAGTGGTTTGTTGAGAGGTTAAGTGGCTGTACCACATCAACACCGGGTTTGAGCACAGACAGCCTGACCTCTAGAAGCGAAGGGGGCTACAGAGCCCTGGGCAAATTCAGCCCTGTGATGCCAACCTTGGCCTTTCCCCAGTAATGCCATTAATGAAGCAATGGCTCATGTTCATGTCAGGGGCAATGAACTCAGGGTAGCATTAAAGCACAAGAGGGGCACTTAGGTACAGTGAATAGCCAGTAGTTACCTTCTGCCCTCATTCTATGAAATCTCCAAGAAAAGCCAAGCAAAGCACTCAGAAAAAAAAAAAACAACCTACCCCTGTAGTTTAAAAATGCTATGATCTTATGCAAAAGACTAGAAAAATGAAATTTTATAGTAGAAATTAGACATGTCAAGTTAGAATTTGGGCTCTTTGATACATTCATTTTACCAACAGTTATACCTACAGGCTGGTTGAAAAATATAAATCTCACATTAACTACTGAGAGGTGTAAAACCCATGCAAAATTATCATCCATATTAGCAAATAAAATAGCTGAGACAATGAGGTCAAATCAGATGCTCAGGTCTGTGTTGAAATTTTTAGGTCAGAAATGTTTCTTAATGTACCTAAGACAAGACCTTTGTCTATTAGTTCCTAATTTGCTTTTAGGATCACCTTTGCTAATGAAGTCTCCCTTTACTATTAGGAATGTAGAAATACTGCTGTGTTTTTACAGTAAATTCTCAAAGAGCTGCTAGATTTTACTGGTCTTCACATTGCAAACCTATTAATTTATAAACTTATTGATTTAAAATTGTTTCCATGTGTTTATTTTAGTGTTGATTAATAACTCTTTTTTGCTGTTGTGAAAAGTGTTAATTACTCTCCTGAACCTTTCTGTAAGGCAGATAATAGAGATCATGGAACAGTTTAATTACAGAACATTGTTGCAGGTATAAATAGTTCATTTCAGAAGTGGTAAGTGAAACATAAGTTTAATTCATTGCAGTATTGGGACATCAAGATCAAATACTGAATTTATTGTGGAAAATAATTTATTGTTGTCGTTGTTGTTCTGAAGCCTTCTTTTTAATTCCTGGAAGAATTTAATTATAATTATTTAATCCATAATGCATCTCATCACCTTCTGACTAATATTCACAAGAAAGACTTTATTCTCAGTTGTCCCTGTACAAGTGCAGTTGCACAGAACTAAATAGTTACTGTTTTGATACATTATTTTTATCTCTAATTCTCAAAGGGGCATCGGTTCTGTGTGCTTTCAGATGTGTAAATTTTTTTTGCAGAAATAATCTGTGCATGTTTTTCCATGAAGTGGGTAATGCATATACTTACACAAGACTTTGCTATACATTGCCTTGCATATTTGAATGAAATCTGTAGGAAATATAGTAATACTTTTCAATGTATGAAATTGTATAAGATTTAAACTCTTACATCTTATTTTGAAACTACAGTTATTCAAATATTTTAAGTGCATGGCAAAAAATCAACTAGGGACTGCTTCAGGTGCTTAAAGGTATGTATCTGGAGCCATTTTTATAATCAGGGATGGTGATGCCCAGCCTGCTGTTGCCACTCCAGAGGCACAGGTCTGCACACATCCTCTACCTTCATATTTGTCTGCCAACTCTGTGCAAATGTTTCATGTAGTCTCAACTGGTAGCAGTTGTTGATGTTTAGACATATTGAATGAGTTTCAGCTTCCTGAAAAATATTAATTTTAAAATGATACTGCATGGCATTCTAAGAAACAATTGGGAAACTTTTATAAAGGTTTCAGTAGCTGCTAAGCTATTTATTACCTGAAATTATGCATGCAAAAATCTACTACATAATCATCAGTATCACATTTTTAGATTATGTGTAGAAACTCCAGTTGCTGGACCAAAAAGTTATGAACTATGTTTCCAATATTAGTGGAACAAGAACAATACTCCGTTAGGATGAAAATAAATCAAAAACCCACAGATAACTCTAGAAATGGAATATTTAGTTTGTTTAAGTAATTGTTATAAGAAAGGAGAGAGTATTGAAAGTGAACTGTGAAATTTTAGTGTTGCAATTCAAAACAATACTGACTGTCTCAAGTACAGAGATTGTTACAAGGACACCACCAGGAAACTCTGATTGGAAGATACAAATCAAAACACTCTTGCAAGGCTGACATAGTAACTGGTCGAAACAGACAGATAACAGAGTCTAATAAGGCTATTAAATATAATATAAAACATGCTGATTGAATGGTCATCTCACAGCTACAGGCACACAAAAAAGAGACGATCTGCATATTCTTGAGAAATTACTGAAGCATAATTAAAAATCTGCTTGGTCATATTCACAGGAAAGCTATTAGATGAGTTTTTCTTTTCAAATACTTGTTGCACAGTCTGGAAACCATACTTGCACTAACAGTTGTTGATTTTGAAGATTCTTCTTAATGTGGCACATTAGGGAACCAAGAGCAATGTCCATCCACAGAATTGACATTTCTATTTTCTAGGAAGAGATTGCATTCAGCAATACTATCACACTATAGCATAACATTGTCATTATAGCCAGTAGAGGTGTCAAGTCTCTCAGATGAATTGATTTCAGTCCAAGCTTTCAGAGCTTTAAAGAGAAGCTTACAAGAAGTAATACCACAGTCCGTTATAAACACCTCAGCTGGCTCTAAATGATGCAATGTGACTGCACAGTGCAGTACCATACTATGAATGCAGATTTATGCTACGTTAGACCTCGGAAGCAACATAAGCGCACTAAGGTAACCCCTGGCAGGTATAGGCACAGCACGAAGGTGCCTCCAGTTTCAGAACTAGCTGGGACACAGCCTCTGCCTGGCATTGTACTATGCTGTGCTGTGTAAATACAAACTACAAATTCTCGTGCGAGGAGCTCTGCAGGAGGACACTCTGGTTCAGCTCTATTTCAGAGGATGAATAACGTATAGTATATACTCTCTGTGCTCATGTGCTTTAAAGCTGTAGCAGGGGTTTCCAAAGTCTTCAAACACCAGGAGCAGCTGACCTATTCAGCCTTTCCTATCCTTTTGGACCCAGGTTCCGAAAGGACTGACTCAACCCTTGTCGTCTTTTTCTGTAACTTCAAATCCGGATGTGAAATGCAGGCCACAGCAACTTAGTGTTAGTCTTGGTGCATTTGTGATTTTATTGATGTTAAAATCATTGATAAACCTAATAAAAAGAAAGCACCTATACATCCCTGAAGAAAGATTTGAGCTGAATAAGTGCTAAGCCTTTGCTAATATAAAGAGTTTTGATTAGCATTCCATAATTATATATTAACAATAAAAGCAGTATTATCTAAACTACTACACTAAATAAGTATAGAGAACTAAGAAAAGCCCCACTTTTTAATCTAGAAATACAATATGAAGAAAAAAGGAAGAGAAGTTACAGATTGAATGTTTTCTAGAGTAAAATAAAAATTTTACTCAAGACTTCAGTGTATTGTATTCAAGACCATAAATTTGTCCTGAAAGGCAATAATTTCTTGACAATATATTAGTTTAACTGGAGGAATACTACAGTTAAGTGTCTCATTAAATGACAGGCTATTGTATATTCCATCAGCCAAAGGTGAGATTCATTTTTCTAACTAGACACATGCATGAAGAATCTGTCACTAGGTGATGATTTAGACCTCAGCGGGTTGGTATTTGGGCTCTCATCTATAGGCCAGGGAGAGACCAGGTGGCTTCCTTTGGAGAATGCTGCAACTCCTCCAGCCGAGGAAGGACCTTCTACCCCCAACAGAAAGGACTGGTGTAGCACAGGCTTGTCGCAGATTAAGTATGAGAGTGGTGAATCATTGGAACAAGTTGCCCAGAGAAGCTGTGGATGCCCCATCCCTGGCAGTGTTCAAGGCCAGGCTGGATGGGGCTTTGAGCAACTTGGTCTGGTGG
>JACAXG010000431.1:0-17985 GCA_018881555.1 Amblyornis subalaris
TGGAGTTAGTAAGGAGTGGAAAACTACTGGGTTTTAGGAGGAGGCACATGCATACTTCGGGTGATTGCTTATCTTTTGGGAGGGTTAGGGTTAGGGAGAAGTTTCGGCTCTGCTATTGCCTTCCCGTGACATCCCGTGATCTTCCGTTCGCCTGTCCCTGCCTGTCACACTAAGACCCCTGCGTTATTCCCCTTGGGGAGGAACAGTTCCACCCCAAACCAGAGGATCAGGACTGTATCAGACAAAGGGTCCTAATGTGTTTGCATTAGCTTGTGATTTGTATAAGGAAAAAATCACATTATATCCTGACCTCAAGGTATTATTACAACCCCCACCAGTACCAGCCCACATACCATGTTTAGTTCACCCTAATAGTTGGCACTGTAGCTGGGTCGAATATAAGTGTATAACTTGTAAGAAAAATTGGTATTGTATTGCCTATAGGCGACAACCTCGGTGCCCACAGTGCCGCCGTAGTTACAGATACCCAAATACATCCCGTGAACATCGGCATCTAACAGAGATTGTAACCCTAATTTGTGGAGGGAAACTAGCAATCCCTGATGACTGGGAAATAGCTAAGGGGGAGTGGGAAATCACAATATCTGTGTTAAAAGAATATCAACTTGACAGTCAGTATACAGCATAAGAATAATGCAGACTTCTAAGGAACCGGAGGGAGTCATTACAAACTGAAAAATCCAACATAGGCGACCTTCTTGTCCAAACCATTCCCACTTAAATCATCAAACATGGATATTGTGCAAGTGTGCTAGATGCTTGAATAAGTGGTATTGTTCCTCAACACAGAGGCATCCCCACTGTCTGAACTGCCGGAGTCGTAAAAAACAGAAAGGCCAACAAATTTTGTGCGGGTGGAAGTCACCTGCACCTGAGATTTGGGAAATTCCCGAGGAAAGGTGGGAGCAAAAATCACACTTATGTGCAGTACGATTTGCATGGAAAGGAAACAAGCGGCGTAAGTAGGGCAAGACCGGATTGGCCTCTGCACCTGCCTTAAGTATAGTCCGGCCACAAGCAGCAACCTCGGAGGGCATGGGACAAGGGGTTGTATGTCATACTGGACCTCTGATTACAACCACGGCAATCATAATTATCGCATGTATCCTTGCATGGGTAACCCCAAGCAACGCGAATCTGGCAAATCTCTGCACCAAGTGCAACTCCCTTGTACAATGGGGGAGTCGTGCTTCTTACCTAACCTGGCACACAACAGTAAATAACGCATGTTATTATGAAGCATCCCTAGAAACTTGTAATTATGGGGAACACTCACTATGGGTAGCCAAGTTAAAATCCTCAGGGGGACACCAGCTTGGACTACCGTGTCCGAAAGGACAGTATGTTTGTTTTGCCAAAGCAGGAATATAGGGCATTTCAGATGGTGGAGGTGCACAAGTCAGAATAAAAAAGGGACTCATACAGCAGCGAGTGCAAACTCTCTAAAGCGTTTCAAAACAGACCCAGTCATCCTCAACTCCCCCCTCATCCTCAACTCTCTCAGACTCCCTCTATAAGAAAGTTAAAGAGCAACTAAGAGAGACCCTACCTCTCCCTCCAATAGGCGAAAATCTGTTTATAGATTTGATGGAACAAATAGAGCAAGCACTAAATGTCAGCCACTGTTGGATATGTGGAGGTGCATTAACAACAGAACTATGGCCCTGGAAAGGAATTAGCCTAAATGTCCCCGAAATTCTTTTGTGGAATAAAACCAAAATATCTAGGGAACACCATCCTGAAGGATGGATGCTAAATTCAGGGGTAATGGGTGAGGAATGTATCAGAAGGGAGGGTCAAGCAATATATAAAACTTGGGTAGGAGAAACCCCGTGTAAAAGAACGCTGTTCACAAATGTGACCCACAGTTGGTGGTCACCAGAAACCCCTAATGGCTATTGGAAATTGAGTAACCAGCCAAATGAGAGATGTAGCACCCGGGAAAATATTACCGTATTCTGGTGTAAGGGTAACAATGATGACTTTATCAGTCCTTTTGCAGGCATGACAGAGTTACATAATTACTGGAGCCATAGTAGCAGTGTTAATATGCCGTGGGATGCCCTTGATGGACTCTTCTGGATTTGTGGGAGAAAAGCCTATACTAAACTTCCCAAAGACTGGAGAGGAGTTTGTACAATTGGAACCATTCAGCCGGGATTTTTTTCTATTGCCAAAGGCAGTAGGGAAAAATTTAGGCATCGCAGTTTATGAGGATTTACAGAGGCAAAAGCGAAGTTCAATAGAAAGTATCTGAAGATGGAGTGATAATATAGGAGGTACTCAAAGGTGGAAAAACAATGAGTGGCCACCTGAAAGAATAATAGAATATTACGGCCTGGCCACCTGGGCTCAAGATGGATCATGGGGATATAGAACCCCCATTTATATGCTAAATAGAATAATAAGACTCCAAGCGGTGGTTGAAATTATTAGCAACAAAACAGCCTCAGCTTTAGAATTAATTACTGAACAATTATCCCAAACCAGTGCAATGACTTATCAAAACCATTTAGCCCTCAACTATTTGTTAGCAGAGGAAGGGGGAGTATGTGGAAAATTTAATTCCTCTGATTGTTGCCTGCAAATAACTGATAACAGTCAAGCTATACTCGATATTGCTACAGACATACGAAAGATTGCCCATGTACCAGTTCAAAAATGGGAAACAATGCTAGAGGCTGGGTGATGGGATAAATTATTAGGAACGGCATGGTGGAAGAAACTATTTTTTTTTTCTTTTGTGTGCAACCACTGGATTGATATTCCTTCCTTGTTTAATTCCCTGTTTTATCCATCTGATTACCAGTGTTGTCCAAGGTATGCAAGTAATCACCATGCCTATGGACTTGAAATAAGCTACTTCTGAAACAACACAAAGGATAATGATTCTGAAAAAACAAAACAACATTGGGGACCCTCTTGAAGAAGCCAGATTAAGCTGTAGAAATTTCGAATGTAACAGCAAACCTTAAAGATTGTAACTCAAGCCAACATAATTAATAAAAGAAGAGGAGGGATTATGGTAAATGAGTGAATGATAATGTTGGCTTTTGCATATATATGAATTTAACATTTACCAATGATAATGTACTATGTAGAAATAGTAAAATATAGTTAAGTAAGAACAAGACTAGAGTGAATTGTAACTTTGAAATAGTTGTAATGGATACATGGTAATAAATATCTTTAAGCTAACAAGACAATTCAAGACAACAAAAAAGATAAACTGCATGCATCTGGAAGTCTGCTATCTCACCAGATCTCACAAGAATTTCAGGAAGCCTGTTATCTCATCGAAAACTCACACCTCCCAGAGAAAGTGTCAGCTACAAATTGAGTTATACTGGAGGAGGATGACAGCTCCTGATGCCTTAGGATTTTGGCTTTTATATTTTTCATATACTTGTAACCCTGCAATTCTTAGTGTGTAACTCTAAAGCCCATATAAAAGTGTTAGTTACTGCCTTTTAGACAAAACAATCCATCTTCAGGCCTGGACTTCAAGGACATCTTACTGCTTCAGGCCCAAGATATGTGAACAACCGTTGGTGAAGGGGGGAAAACCTCGGGGGAATTACTTCATTACCTGGGGCTGTAATTGGAAGAGCTAGCCCCGATAGACTAATGGACCAAACTTATAAAAGTATGGACAACTCATGACCAGTCGTCCATCTTGGGTGGTCTAACTTGGGGAGAGGACCTCAGGGGGTCCTCTTGGGGTGTAGGCCCCCCTCCGAGCGAGCTTTGACTGCCCTGGATGTACCTGAAGGCCTTCAAATAAACACCACTGCTTTTAACCTTTTAATCTTTGTCAAGTCGCTCTCTTTTAGGTAGTCCTGATAAGGCATCGCTTCCAATTCTGAAGTAATCTAGAGGACCCGAGGACCCGGGGCGGCATCGCGCTGGCAGAAGAGGGGGCAGGGATCAGGGAGGGGGGAGTTGAGTGAAGTGTTAATTACCTTTTGGGCTTAATGAATATGCAGCAGTTTGAGAAGGTACTTAAGTTCACAGTAAAATGAATGGAATTGCGCCTCTGGGAAATATTGCTATGCGCCCAGCACTGTGTTTGCCTTTGTTCTACTAATAAATATTCAATATTACGCTACTAAAATTTTGACCTACGCATTCATTTATAACATCCTCTATCCAAGGAAGGTTTCCCGCCTTCCTTGACAGACACCTGTCTTTCAAACCAGGACACTTACTTACCTTTTTCCCTTGCCTTGTGGGTGGGAATTCTGTTTGTTAACAAACCGGGTTTTTTTTCACTTTCATCTATTAGTATTCATTTCCTACTGGTGGAAAGGGATTGTTGGAACCCTTTTAGGGAAGAGGACACATTTCCAAAGAGTCCTCTCTTAAATTTGTCTCAAAACTGAGACAGGAGCCCTGAGCAACAGCAAGCCTTTTGAACAAATCAAGCAGGAGATAGTTTATGCAGTAGTCCTCAAGCCAGTTTGAACAGACCAACATGTAAAAAATGTGCTTTATAGTGGGGCTGGGGAGAATGGCCCTACCTGGAACCTCTGGCAGAAAGCACCAGGGGAGACTCAAGGTCAACCTCTAGGTTTTTGGAGTTGGGCATACAGAGGATTTGAAGCCTGCTGTACTCCAACTGCAAAGGAGATACAACTTATGAAGGTGTTCGAGCTGCTTCGGAGGTGATTGTTACTGAAGCACAGCTCCTCCTGGCACCCTGGTTACCTGTGTTGGGTTGGATGTTCAAATGGAGGGTCTCCTCTACAGATCATGCCACTGATGATACATAGAGTAAGTGGGTCACACTAATCACACAATGAGCTTGGATAGGAAACCCCAGTTATCCAGAAATCTTAGAAGTGATCATGGACTGGCCAGAAGGCAAAGATTTTGGAATGTCACCAGAAGAGGAGGTAATACGTGCTGAAGAGGCCCCATTAAATACTAAATTTCCAGAAAGTGAGAAGCAATATCCCTTGTTTACTGATGGATCCTGCCATCCTGTGGGAAAGCATTGAAGATGGAAAGCAGCTGTGTAGAGTTCCCTACAACAAGTCTGAAAACTGCTGTAGGAGAAGGCAAATCGAGTCAGTTTGCAGAGGTGAAAGCCAGTTTGCCTTAGACATTGCTGAATGAGGAAAATGGCCAATACTTTATCTCTATACTGATTCATGGATGGTGGCAAATGCCCTGTTGGGGTGGTTGCAGCAATGGAAGCACAATAACTTGCAGCATAGGGGTAAATCCGTCTGTGATGCTGCATTGTGGCAAGATATTGCTGCCCAGTTGGAGAACCTGGTTGTGAAGGTACATAATGTAGATGCTTGTGTACCCAGGAGTTGGGCCACTGCGAAAAATCAGAACAACAGGTGGATCAGGCTGCTAGGATTCAAGTGGCTCAGGTGGATTTGGATTGGCAACACAAGGGTGAATTTTTTCTAGCTCAGTGGGCCCATGACACATTGGGCCATCAAGGAAGAGATGTAACACAGGTGGGCTCATGATCAAGGGGTGGACTTAACCATGGACACTATCACACAGGTTTTCCATGAACGTGAAACATGCACTGCAATCAAACAGGCCAAGTGGGTAAAGCCTGTCTGGTATGGAGGAAGATGGCTGAAATATAAATATGGAGAGGCCTGGCAGATTGACTATATCACACTCCCCCAAACCTGTGACAGCAAGTGCCATGTTCTTACAATGGTGGAAGTAACCACCATATGGCTGGAAACATATCCTGTGCCCCATGCCACCACTTGGATCACTATCCTGGGCCTTGAAAAACAAGTCTTATTGATGCCTTATCCGGACTACCTAAAAGAGAGAGACGACAAATATTAAAAGGTTAAAAGCAGTGGTGTTTATTTGAAGGCCTTCAGGTACATCCAGGGCAGTCAAAGCTCGCTCAGGGGGGGCCTACACCCCAAGAGGACCCCCTGAGGTCCTCTCCCCAAGTTAGACCACCCAAGATGGACGACTGGTCATGAGTTGTCCATACTTTTATAAGTTTGGTCCATTAGCCTATCAGGGCTAGCTCTTCCAATTACAGCCTCAGGTAATGAAGTAATTCCCCCGAGGTTTTTCCCCCCTTCACCAACGGTTGTTTACATATCTTGGGCCTGAAGCAGTAAGGTGTCCTTGAAGCCCAGGCCTGAAGGTGGATTTGTTTTGTCTAAAAGGCAGTAGCTAACACTTTTATATGGGCTTTAGAGTTACACACTAAGGATTGCAGAGTTACAAGTATATGAAAAATATAAAAGCCAAAATCCTAAGGCATCATTATGGCATCATGGTACTCCAGAAAGAATTGAATCAGACAATGGAAGTCATTTCCAAAACAACCTCATAGACACCTGTGCCAAAGAACATGGCATTGAGTGGGTATATTGCATTCCCTGTCATGTACCAGCCTCTGGAAAGATCGAATGATGTAATGGACTGTTAAAGACTACACTGAGAGCAATGGGTGGTGGGACCTTCAAACATTGGGATATACATTTAGCAAAGACCGCCTGCTTAGTCAACACCAGAGGAGCTGCCAATCAGGCTGGCCCTGCCCAATCAAAACTTAGGTACTGTAGAAGGGGATAGAGTTACTATAGTGCACATAAAAACATGCTGGGGAAAACAGTCTGGGTTATTCCTGACTCAGGCAAAGGCAAACCCATCCATGCGTGAGTAACACGGAAGGATGGGGAAGTTATGTGTGTGCCTCAAGGGGATTTGATTTTGGGTGAGAATAGCCAATGAATTAAATTGTATGGTGTTAATAACTATCTAACACTGTATTATTACTTCTATGGTGTCTGCATGCACATCACCACACTGAGCACCTCACGGCATCGATCTTAACCACAAGCCTTCTGGGGATATGAACCTGACTTCCCTCTGATCATCACACCAATGAAGAATGAATTTTGATAAAACTGAACAAGTGCAGCAGTGCCAGAATCAGAACTGACTCAAATGTGCAACATGCAATAATACAACACCACACACCATCTTTTCTGCTTGAAAGACTGTTATCAGGGATGGAGGCCAAAGTCACGGACTAAATGAATTTAACAGACATTTTTGTGGACATTTTATAGACATTTTACAGAGGCGTTCCATAGACTAAGGGAATGATGTCTGTATGTATATCTATCAAAGTAAATAAATAGGGAAGGTGATGGAGTACTGGGAAGTGTGAGACTTGGCATGACATAAATGGTATGAAATATTGGTCAGTCAGCAAGGAAGCAGCAGTGGCAGTAGCGGTGACAGAGGTGACCAAGGTAAGTCCAGGGGTGTATTGGGTTTGCATGGCCAAGCTTTGGTAGTGGGAGGGGGGGCTACAGGGGTGGCTTCTGTGTGAAGCTGCTGGAAGCTTCCTCCATGTCCGGCAGAGCCAATCCCTGGTAGCTCCAAAGACGGATGTGCCACTGGCCAAGGCTGGGCCAATTAGAAATGGTGGTAATGCCTCTGTAACAACATATTTAAGAAGAAAGAAAAACAAAAAGTTGTAATTGCAGCCAGAGAAGAGCAGAGTGAGAATATGTGAGAGGAACAACTCTGCACATGTCAGAGACTGGAATAATTCATGCCTCAAACATTGATATAAAAATTCTGCTCATTGTAACAGAACTGTATGAAAAACCCATCCCTCCCTAAAGATGCCTGAGTGGAACTTTGGACTGGAAGTTAAACTGCTGAGATTAGATAAAGGGAAACCCATGATTCAGTCATCTCAGACCTGTGGAGAAGTAAACAAGGCTGGAAGAAAAGAATGAGAAACAACCCAGCAGCTGTGCTGAGAATCTTCCCTGGCTGGGAGTGGGGGAGGACATAGCCCACAGACCCATTTTCTGGGAGCAGGTTTGCACAAATTTCCCCCGCAACCGAGGTGGGGGGGAGCAGGTTTCAGTGTGTCGTAACCTCTGCTAAGGGGCAGTGAACCCATCCTCCCTTATGCAAACTGGCTATGGAACCCCCAACCCTGGGAAGGCCACAACCATGGGAAATTCGCATGAGAGGCAACTGAGGAGGTGTCTTAATCCATCACAGACCCCCCGAAGTGCCCCCCAGACTCATTCCTGAGGCCTTGCACCACAGGACTGCACATGACGCAAAGTGATGCAACAGATCCAAAATCTGCTGCAAAAGACAATGGCAAACTTGCTTCCCCCAGAGGAGGTGCTTGGATTTTCCTGCCTAGCCTGAACGTATATTAATCCATGGAATTCTACGTTTCTGAGGGGACCTTCACCACCACAAAGACCAGATGGAGATGATCAACAGAACATCTATTGGGATCCACAGAGTGGTGATATTTTCTTTAATCTGTCTCTTTCTGTCCCCCCATCTCTTTTTCCTATTTCTTTCTCTTCCTTTTTCTGTCTCTCACTCATATCTACTATCAAATAAAATCCATACTACTGACACTGGCATATGGTCTTGTTTGCACCTTAATTTGGGCAGAGAAATTTCTAAATAATTTTAATAATCAGACCTTAACAAGATGCCAAGGTCAGTGGAGAATTAGGGGGAGGAGGTGCTCCAGGCACCGGAGCTGAGATTGCCCTGCAGCCCGTGGTGCAGACCATGGTGAAGCAGCTGTGCCCCTGCAGCCCATGGAGGTCCATGGGGATGCAGACATCCTCTTGCAGCCCATTGAGGAGACCCACGCCAAAGCAGGTGGATGTTTGAGAGGAGGCTGTGACCCCATGGGAGACCTGTGGAGAGAGGAGTCCACGCTGGAGCAGCCTGTCCTTGAAGGACTGCATCCCATGGAAGAGTGACCCACGTTGCAGCAGTTTTGGGAGGACTGTTGTCCATGGGATGGACTCATGTTGGACAAGTTCATGGAGAACTATCTCCTGTGGGAGGGACCTGTCAGAGACTGGAAAGAGTAATCTGTTTTGAGACATCTTGGGGCGCTTGGAATGTGTGGTAGGGGGTGGGTCAGGCCTTGCTCTGGTGAGGTAGTGCCCTGCCCCCCATACCCCCAGCCCCGCAGTCTGTCAATCATAGCACACTGGAGGCAGGCCCCCACTGTTGCCTAACCCAGCCCCTGAATGGCCAAGAGACTGGAAGTCCCACCTGGGAGGAAGACCCAGGATGGGCCAAGGCTTTAAGAAGGCTGATCACAAGGCAAGCACATTGTTTAACTCTACCTTCATCTTGGAGTTTTCTATACATCGCTGGAACCCAGGAGTTGGTTGCTATATGTCTCTTTTTCTATATCTTTCTTGTCTTTCTGTTTTTCTCCCTTTCTTCTTCTTCTTCTAACTCTCTTTTCATGGAATGTAACATCGAAGGGGTTTAAAGGCTTCTATGTTGAATGGGCTAAGTCTATGCTGTGATAAGTGTTTTATGTTGTACTAAATCATTTGCCAAAGTTCCTTGATTTTCCATAGTTTGCCAGTAAACTTTTGTGTGATTTTCACCTCTTGAGAATATCTGGTGGGGATTTCTCCTTTGCCTCTACCCAGAGCAAAAGAACCTTGGTTTAGCCCTGGATTTAAGTGACTGGGGTGTAAGAGGACCCCACAATGGAGCAGGGGAATGACTCCTCTCCCTCAGCAGCAGAAGAAACCATGGGTGATGAACTGACCATAACCCCCATTCCCTGTCTCCCTGTGCTGTTGGTGGGAGGAGGTAGAGTTGGGAAGGAGGGAGGGGGGGAAGGTGTTCATAAGGTCTTATTTTACTTCTCATTATCCTGCTCTGATTTTGATAACAACAAATTCAATTCATATCTCTAATTCTAGCCTGTTTTTCCCTGTGATGGTATTTGATGAGTGATCTCTTCCGATCCTTAACTCAGGAATGCTTCGTTATATTTTCTCTCCCCTGTCCAGTTGTGGAGGGGAGTGATAGAGAGGTTTTGGTGGGTGTCTGGAATCCAGCCAGCGTCAACCCATTACACGGGGTGAGTGTTAGTTCGAGCTGTGCAGGAGGTTCCTGAGCTCAGGAACACCCGAGCAGCAACATAGAGGCCAGTCAAGACCCAGAAGCTCTTGGAAGCCAATCAGGTGTGGAGGGGGCATTGCCAGGAGCAGCAAGGGAGATTTAAATGGCTCTAGGGAGCACAAGTGACCAGAACCGTGGGGCAAACAGGGCAGGCAAACAGGATGTGGTGCATTAGAAAGATGTGGGGTGGCAGTTGGCATGACAGTTTGCATAGGCAGGGCATGTAGGAGGGAGCAGTCACCCTTCCAGCTCCTGAGGTAATTTCACCTCACCTGGTGGTTTTTCACCTGCCCAACTAAAATAGATCTAGCAATGGTTTACAGACGGTCGAAACCTGTTGCTAGCAGGAGCACGGCGACCCAGTCAGAGCTCCCCAAGAATCATGCAGCTGTCCAGGTCCCCAGCTGCAGGTAGTATTTGACCAACCTGATCTCTGTTTATGACCAGGTGACCCGCCTAGTGCATGAGGGAAAGGCTGTGGATGTTGTCTACCTGGACTTCAGGAAAGCCTTTGATACTGTCTACCACAGCATACTCCTCGAAAAGCAGGCAGCCTACGGCTTGGACTGGTGCACTCTTCACTGGGTTAAGAACTGGCTGGATAACTGAGTCCAAAGAGTGGTGGTGAATGGTGCTATATCCAGCTGGTGTCCAGTCACTAGTGGTGTCCCCCAGGGATCAGTATTGGACCCAGTCTTATTCCATATCTTTATTGCTGATTTGGATGAGGGGATTAGACATTGGAATGGACTGCCCAGGGAGGTGGTGGAGTCACCATCCCTGGAGGTGTTTAAGAAAAGACTGGACGTGGCACTTAGTGCCATGGTCTAGTTGACATGGTGGTGTTAGGTCATAGGTTGGACTCGATTTCAGAGGTCTTTTCCAACCTAATTGATTCTGTCATTCTGTGAATAATGGGTGAGTGTTGTCCTGGTTTCAGCTGGGATAGAGTTAATTTCTTCTCAGTAGCTGGTACAGTGCTGTTTTGGATTCAGTATGAGAATAATGTTGATAAAACACTGTTGGGAGGAAAGGAATAAAACCAGAAGATTTGATGAGGAGGATGATAGATTCGCTCCAAGTGACCTTGTAGCTGAGGAGGCCAAGAATATCTGTGTGGGAAACTTCACATATTTACTGCTGATTATGATGTCTGTTTTGAGAAGCAGAACTTCTGTAGAGATAATATAAAAGCTATCAGAAACTTAAGAGGCATCTCTCACAGACAAGCTTGAGCCTCCTGCTCGGAGAGAGATCAAAAAGCTCAGAGGTCATAAAAGCACACTATTGTGATAAATGGAGGTTCACATAATGGAGGTACATTAAAAAAAAAGCTGGGAGGGAGCATAGCCCGGACAGGTGACCCAAACTGGCCAAAAGGATATTCCACAGCATAGAATGTCATGCCCAGTATATAAAATTGGGGAGTTACCTTGAAGGGGGACTGATTGGGGTACGGGGACAGAGTCTGGCATTTATATAGTTCTAATTTAGAGCTGGATCACACTTTTGTTCAAAGCCTTTCTTGATGGAAAATGCAGGGGAACAGTCAAATATTATGATTGTTTAAAAAAATAATCAAAACTTTTTGTCTGAGAATTTAAAAAGAAATCCAAAACAAAAAAAGTTTTTGAAAGTACCACTGTGTTGATTTCTTCATTCCCATGATGGCTGGTGCATAAGATAACTTCAATGTACTTGGAAAAAAAAGTATCAAAAATAAACCTCAAACTCCATTGAGTCTGATCAGTCTGTCTTTTGGGTTTCTGGTTCACTGTCACCTCAGCAGCCTGTGTTTAAGAAGCCTGTCCTTTTGTGTCACCTGTGCTGGTTGGGAGTGCTATCATCCCGATTCACAGAGCTGAACCCCAAGTCTGGACCCCTTTAGCTCTGCCGCTGAGCTGTGCACTGGACCGCTCCATGTAACCCACTTTATTGTAAATCAACCTGTGCACCTTAAATGATAGAGACAGCAGGTAACTGGTGGTCTAGCTGACTTTAAACAAGTCGGGAAGCTATCACAAAGCTGCTCAGCTGGCATAAGTGAGGTGGTGGGGGAGACACTGAGCAGCTGGAAATGGAAACACCTCCATTTGATCTTGGTGCAGTTGGAAGTTGACATGTAGCTATGACCATAAGCTGTAGAGGGGTGTCTGATGTTCCAGCCTCACATCCTAGCTCAGTAATTTCATTCCCTAATGTTAATATTAGTGGACTCATTGATTTGAAATTTAGAAAAATATTGCAGTCATCTGAAGTCCTGAAATTTTGTCTAAGGATATCAAAAGAACTGCAGAAAGGATGATCATTATTTCTAAAGCTATAATTTATATACCTGAATTTAATTTGTTTTATTTTGTTTTGGTTTACATTTTTTCGTGTGAACACAAAGATATTGTGAAAGGTGACCATAAATAGATTTTGGCAATGAGAGTTTTCACCAGCCATTGTGTCTAGAGAGACTATTCCCAGGGGTATAGCAGGTTCTCAGGCCTCTTCCCTCTTCTAATCCTCAGTTCTTACATGCACTTGCCAACTTGGGTAGCACTCGGGACTTGCATGTTATAGAGATATGTTTAGTATGAACCAAGCTGAGACCCAAGAGCTTGTTCCACGTGGGCAACCAGTGAGATGTCAGATGAGTCTTTCTGTGCTGCAATCAAATCAGAAAGTTTTTCACCAGTGTCATACAAATGACAAGCTTTTGTTAGCTTAAGCTTTTTACACTCCTTGCTGTACCTAAGGACTAGGGATTTATCTGAGTAAGAAATGGTGGTGGAATAGAGGTAGGATTGAGTGCATGTCTCATCCACTTACATGTTTGCGAATGAAGCCTGCTAGTGATGATGGAGTCCATGCAAAATGTCAAAGATGGTGCCCATGGCTGCAACTCTCTCCATCTCCTGCACTCTCCAGGGCAAGAACAACCACTGACCATCTCTGATTCAGCTCATCTGCAACTGAATCTAACACAATTTCAAGGGAAATTAAAGGTGCTCAGCTTCTTGTCAAAGGGCACATTGAGAAGGTGAGTCTGAAAAAAACCAAGCCCAACACCCCCCAGTTTCTCACTGCTGGTGTGCAAGTCCATTCATTTGCTTCCTGTGATGCAGAACTTCAGGAAGGCAGGTACTGGCTTCTCCTTCCCCGTGGAAATACAGGACACAGATTAAAGACAAGGGGAAAAAGTAAATAATTTCACAGCTAGGCTGCCCCAAACAAGAAAAGGTTCCGGACACCAACAAAGTAATCAATGTCAAAAGTTTATGAGGTTAAGGTTTCCCTTCTCTTCCATTATTCCTTTGATTTTTCTCTGACTGGCTGGGACTTGAGCTCTGCCCTGGCAAGTCTAAAAATATAAAAGCCTTTTTTGCATTCCTATGGAGCAAACCAAAGATAATTTGAATACCTGAGGAGAGAAGTTAAAATCAAACCAAAGGAACTTGCAAAAAACCAGCTTGTCCAGCCAATTTTCGAGTGCTGGCCCTAAATTGGTGAAAAGTTGTAGCCCTGCATTTTGCAGTTCTTCAGTTGTGCAGTGTTTTAAGTTTGGTAAATAGTTTCTCACGCACTTTTGTATAAACATAGCTCATGTTATTGTAACCGGCCTGATGTTTTGAATTCCTAGTCTATGTGATAGACAATTCCATTGACCAGTGGACAGCAGGAGGTGGTATTCTCATCCTCCAATCCACGGTGGTTTCTGAAAACATATAAATAAAGACCGAGGGCAGAGGCCACTCTCTCTTTTTTCCCCTTTTGCTTCCTTGGCTTCTGCCCTGGCTGGTGGACCCTGATAACTGCGTCTCGTGTGCTTATTTCGTGTCTGAGAGCGACATCTGGTGGAACCCGTACGGCGTTTCGTAAGTTTGTCAGGGGTTTTCCCCTAGGTAGCTAGGGCTGTTTAAAATGGATATTACGAATCCCTCATGCGATACCTTGGCATTGAAAGTATTAGAGAGAGCGCTGGAAACAGCAGAAGTCTCAGTCCCTGGAGCGGAGCTGCAGAAACTATATTTCTGGGGAAAAGACAGAGGTCTTTTTGCAGAGCCTGGGCATGTGCTTTCGAAGGTGGCTTGGGTAGAGTTAGGTAAAGCCATCCTCGACAGCCTGGCTCTTGATTTCCAGCTGGATGTAGCTGGGTTGTTGATTTCTTGGCAATGCGTCAACAATGCTATTAGAGGCAGCAGCAGTCCGTCGGGCGCCTCCACCCCCGTGGGCTCCCTCAACGAGCCGGGAGCCCTCTCTGACCTGGAGGCGGGGGATGGGCAGGGGGAGTTCAGGTCTCAGACAATTCCCAACTCCCCTCTCCAGGCCCAGGCCGAGGTGGGGGATGAGATTTGGAACAGCCCCGAGGATGAGCTGGCCTCGGGGAGCCCCGGGGAAGCATCTTCCCCCCCCTCGGAAGCCAGGAGTTTAGCAGTGCTGCTTCCTCCCGCTCCGCGCTGTGGGACGGGGGAAGCAGAGGTGTATGCCCATTCCTTTGTGCCTTTCCAGCGCTGGGGGAGCAGGCGGAGCCGCTGACTCGCGCGATTGTTACGGCTGAATGTCTGAACTGTGGAGTGTCTACCCAGTATCCCCCTGGGGCGGCTCGAGTCCAGCTCGCACCGTCCTCTGCTGCTTCTGATGAGGAGGCGGCGGGGGCTGCGGGCGGGTCTCTGGCCAGCTCGGAGGAGGCAGAAGCAGAGTCTGTCTCGAGCAAGCCCGGAGCCGGGGACTTGATTGATTTGGATGACGCGCCGCGCCCCGGGAAGGGCGCCCCCTGTTTGGAGTGGGGCGTGCCGGCGCTTGGACTCCCTGCGCTAGGCAGTACGCTGCTTGGCGCAATTTCAGATGCCACGCGTGCCGCCCAGTCGGCGCGGTCCCGCCAGCATGCGTCCGGGTCTCTGCCGGCTCCGTGTGGGCCACCTATGCCGACAGCCCAGCCCCTCGCCGTGCAGGGGCGGGGAGAACCTGGCCGGGCCCCGCTCCGCCCCGCAGCGATCCGGTGGCGACGGCAGAAGCAGCAGCGGGGGGGGCAGTGGCGGCGGCGGCGGGGCGGGTAGCAGCGGCGCGGGCAGCGGTGGTGGCTGCCCGCGCCGCCGAGGCTCCGCGCGGCGCGACCGACACTCTGACTGGCCAGGTCCAGGTGCCGGCAGGTGTGACTGTGGCCCCACTGGATTCCACGGATTCCGGGGCGGCGGCGGGCGTGATCCCCGCGCTGTTTGTTTTCGGCACAGGCGGAAAGACGGATGGGAAGCTGCCCACTCCCCCTCCCGGATCTTGGGCTGGCGGCTCCTCCTCAGCCGCCTTGTGGACCTTACTGCCATGTAAGGTGACAGTCCGTCCCCGGGACCAGGCGAGGTTCTGGGAGGAGGTGAAAGCGAAACTTGACGAAATGAGCGATCATGCGAAGGCACGCCGCCCGCTGGTTCGTGAAGACAGATCCCCCAGCCCTGTGGTGGCTGAAGTCCTTGTGGACGCTGGGGAACAGGACGCAGCAGGTGCTGCCGGTTCATCAGGTGGACTTCAGGCTTTTCCTGTCATTGCTGGTACTCCACGCAACACACATCAGGCTCTGCCATGGAAGGCTTTGATAGAGCTCCGAGAGGCGGCTGGCAAATATGGTCTAGGGTCTAGTGAGGTGATGCAGTGTCTCAGAGTCTTTAATGCTTCCTCACTAGTGCCTCATGACATCTGGTCTCTGGCTCGGGTTCTCTTTCCACCTTTGCAATATGACGTATTTGAAACGAAATGGCAGCAGCTGGCAAATAAGACGGTAGAGCAGAATGCTATGCTGGATCAGCAGGATCCAAGACGTGGGATTGGCATTGATGTCCTGATGGGCACAGGCAATTATGCTGGCGCTCGCAGGCAGGTTGTCCTGGATGGCACGGTGCTAGATCAATGCCAGGAGATAGGCATGGCAGCAGTGATCCTGACCATCAAACTGGCAGCTCCAGCAGAAGAATTTGCAGACATTGCACAGAAGGAAGGTGAATCCTTCTTGCAGTTTGCAGAGAGACTGACCGCCTCTATCGAGAGGCAGGTAAAGGATCACAATGCAAGGATGCTATTTCTTACGCACCTTGCCAAGACTCATTGCAATGTCGAGTGCAAAAAGCTGATCAGAGCAATTCCTGGTGAACCTTCTATATGTCAAATGATTGAGGTCTGTGCACAGGTGGACGCCACTACTTCTAAAGTGGCTGCCATGGCTGCCGCCCCCCGGCCGGTCTGGTCAGGGCCGCAGGGCGGGCAGCGGAAGCAGAGGAGTGCTCAGGCCAGCAAGAAGCAGGGAGGAAGGGCACGGAGGGGCACAGGTCCTTTGTATCTCTGTGCTCAGTGTGGAAAGCCAAACCATATGGCAGATGTCTGCAGGGCGGCGGTTCGTGTTAATAGGCAGCCCACCTCGGGCTCAGGAAATGGGCAGCCGAGCACGCGGGGGAGACGTGTGAGGACAGAAGTATCCCCCCAAACCCCAGAGCCGATGGAGGTCTGCTTGGCCGGCTTGCAGCCAGCACCAGCGRCTCAGCAGGCATTGACGTCTGCACAGTGACAATGGTCGTCTTAGACTCTTGCGCAGTGCACAAAGTCCCCTTGGATGCCTTTGGTCCCTTGGGTGATGGCATGAGTGCTCTCCTCATGGGGAGGTCCAGTGCCACCGCTCAGGGCATCATTGTGCACATGAGACTGATCGACGCCGATTACAGTGGGCAGATTTATGCCATGATTTCCACACCCACCCCCCAGGTCACAATTCCTGAAAAGACTCGGATTGCTCAACTTGTTCCTTTTAAGTCTTCTGTTCGCAGGACAGAATCGAGAGAATGAGGAGACCACTGCTTTGGTTCCACTGGGCCGCCTCAAGTTCATTGGACTGCTGTCCTGACCGAACGCCATCCGGAGATGCGGTGCACCCTGTCCATCCCTGATGCCTCACCGCCAGAGATATCTCTCTGCGGGCTCCTTGATAGTGGTGCAGACGTTACGATTCTCTCCCTTGCCACCTGGCCCCCGCAGTGGGCATTGGACCCGGTGGGGAAACCTGTCACAGGCCTGGGAGGGACGAAGCGCTGCTACGTGAGCCGGAAGCCCGTGATGATAACGAACTCAGAGGGACAGACGGCCGTGATAAGGCCTCATGTTACTGAGACTGCTATTAACCTCTGGGGGAGGGATGTTCTGGCTGCGTGGGGGGTGCGCATTGGGACGGATTTTTAATGGGGACCACTGTGGTGAAGGGCGCAGAGTGTCCCATGCCTCCTATACGGTGGCTGGTGGACAGACCGATCTGGGAAAATCAGTGGCCCCTGCCTAAAGACAAGCTAGTGGCCCTTCATGAGTTGGTTCAGGAGCAGTTGGACCAGGGTCATCTGGAGCCTTCTACCAGTCCCTGGAACACTCCTGTCTTTTGCATCAAAAAGAAATCTGGGAAATGGAGGTTGTTACAAGACCTCAGGAAGGTGAATGCCGTGATGGAAAGCATGGGGAGGTTGCAGGCTGGGATGCCATCGCCCACCATGCTTCCAGCAGGTTGGCCAATCCTCATCGTGGATCTGAAGGATTGTTTCTTTTCAATTCCTTTGCATCCCAATGACAGACCAAAATTTGCCTTCACGGTGCCAGCAATTAACAATGCAGGCCCTGCACAGAGATTTCAATGGAGGACTCTTCCCCAGGGGATGAAAAATTCCCCGGCCATATGCCAAATGTATGTGGCCAGAGCCTTGTCTGGAGTTCGCAGGCAGTTTCCTGATGCTCAGTTTTATCACTACATGGATGACATCTTGGTGGCAGCGTCCACCCAGGAAGAGCTGCTGAGGATCCAGCCTCAGTTGCTGGATGCCTTGCATTCTCACGGGCTGCAGGTGGCTCCAGAGAAGGTWCAGCAGCAACCTCCTTGGAAATATTTGGGGGTCAAAATCTTGGAATGTACAGTTAAACACCAAGAGGTGCAATTTGTGCATTCAGTGCAGACACTGAATGACGCCCAGAAATTGGTGGGTGTCGTTGCTTGGTTACGTCCGTATTTGGGACTGACCA
>JACAXG010000431.1:18595-32509 GCA_018881555.1 Amblyornis subalaris
GCGCAGCCCCACCGTCTTTACGGACGGTTCGGGGAGAACCGGGAAGGCCATTGTTACTTGGAGGGATGGATCTGATTGGCAGGTTCTGGAAGGTCATGAGGATGGCTCAGCCCAATTGGTTGAATTGAGGGCTGCGCTTATGGCATTTCAGAAATTTTCCCAGGAACCTTTCAATTTGGTCACGGATTCCGCCTATGTGGCTGACATTGCAAAGCGGTTGGGGTATTCAGTTTTGAAGGAGGTCAGCAATGCTGATCTGTTTCATTTACTGAAGACCCTGTGGTGTGTCATTCAGGACCGGGTTCATCCGTATTACGTTCTGCATGTAAGGAGTCATACCAATTTGCCAGGATCCATAGCGGAAGGTAACATGAGGGCTGACAAGTTGGCTAACCCAGCCTGGGTAGCCCCTCAGCCAGATACACTCACACAGGCCACGGCATCGCATGGGTTTTTCCATCAAAACGTATATACCCTGCAGAAGCAGTTTCAGCTGACGCCAACTGAGGCACGTGACATTGTCGAGTCGTGCGACGATTGTCATGCGCTCGGGGCACCTTTGCCGGCGGTGGTTAACCCCAGAGGCCTTAAGGCTTTGGAGATTTGGCAGACTGACGTCACCCAAGTCGTTGAATTTGGCCTGCTCAAGTATGTGCATGTCACGGTGGACACCTGCTCTTCTGCCATGTGGGCGTCTGCTCACACTGGAGAAAAGAGCCACAATGTCATTGCCCACTGGAGGCAGGCCTTTGCAGTTCTAGGCATACCTTCTGCTGTGAAGACCGACAACGGTCCCGCTTACGCCTCGAAAGAGGTGAGGCAGTTCCTGCAGTTGTGGGGTGTGTCACACAAGTTCAGTATTCCTCGTTCTCCAACTGGCCAAGCTATAGTAGAACGTGCTCATGGTACTCTGAAGCGGGTTCTTCAAAAGCAAAAATGGGGAATGCAGGGTGAAACCCTGCACAGTCGGTTGGCAAAAGCTTTGTATACCATCAATCACCTTACGGTGCTGCAGAATTCTAATAATCCTGTCATTTTGAACCATCACCTCTCGTTACAGGCTTCGGACGAGGCGCAGCAGCCTCGGGCGAAGGTTCGGGTGTGGAATTTAGTCACCAAGCAGTGGGAAGGCCCCTATGACCTCATCGCTTCGGGGCGCGGGTATGCTTGTGTATCCACAGATGCTGGGGTGCGCTGGGTACCTGCAAAGTGTGTTCGTCCTGACCTGCGACCGCAGAGGCAAAATCCAGCCAACAGGCAAGGTGGAGACTGTGACCAAAGTGAAACTCATCAAGAGGATGGAACATTGAGTGATGACTCAGATGCAGATGATGTGGGTGATCACTTTGATGGTCCTTCCACAAGCAGAGGCTGAACATTGTTCATTTTTCTTTTTCTTTTTATAATGGAAAAAGGGTGAGATGTAGCCCTGCATTTTGCAGTTCTTCAGTTGTGCAGTGTTTTAAGTTTGGTAAATAGTTTCTCACGCACTTTTGTATAAACATAGCTCATGTTATTGTAACCGGCCTGATGTTTTGAATTCCTAGTCTATGTGATAGACAATTCCGTTGACCAGTGGACAGCAGGAGGTGGTATTCTCATCCTCCAATCCACGGTGGTTTCTGAAAACATAAATAAAGACCGAGGGCAGAGGCCGCTCTCTCTTTTTTCCCCTTTTGCTTCCTTGGCTTCTGCCCTGGCTGGTGGACCCTGATAACTGCATCTCGTGTGCTTATTTCGTGTCCGAGAGCGACAAAAAGGCCCAAAAAACATCTCTGCTCAAAGTGAAATGGGAAAGGCAGCTCTTCCTCCTAAAAGCAGGAAGTCTGAATTCAATGTTTTGTGTGAAGACTTCTGACCAGGAATGCTAAGGCCAAGCAATTAGCAGATCTGTCAATGGGGCATGAGTTGTGCCTGAAGGAGACAGCTAGGACCATCAGATTTGAACTTTGAATGTGTCAGTTGCCTGGAGCTCCTCAGTGCCTATACTTCTTCCCCTATGCTCTACAAAACACCACTGAGCTGTCTTGGGCAGCCACCAGTGCAGAGCTTCTAGGACTTTCCCTGACCTGGCCACCAAGAAGATAGAATCATAGAATGACTAAAGTTGTAAAAGACCTCTGTCCGGGGGTGATTCATAATGTTATTGTATTCCATATGTATCTGCACCCAAAAATTGTTACTGTATGTTTAAGACCCTGCAGTCGGGGACCTTGTGTGGGGCGGTTGCTATCCATGGGCATTTTTAAAATCTCCCCACCCAGGCGGTTTGCTGTCTTTGCCGCATGGTATTTACTCACTGGCTGCTTGGTCTTTGCTCAGACAAAGGCTTTCTTTCCCTTTTTGGGTTCTCTTGAAGGAAACGGAGAAGTAAAAGCTGGCAGTGCCTTCGATTTACAACCTTGGAAGCAGTTAGGGTTAGCTTAATTAACAGTGATTTATGCCTTTAAGTAGAGGGTTACAGATCTGTGTTTTCGTAGTGATAAGCAAGAAGCACGTTTTTGGGTGTTTTTGGTGAAGGGTTTTAACTTTATACTTTAAGTTATAGTTTAAGTTAAGAATTTAGATGTTACAATAGAGGTATCTATGAGTACGTGACGTGATGAGTGATTGGCCAAAAAACAGCCACATTGCAGAGGTCAGGTTTTGAAGAGGATAGGTCAAAAAACCATAACAACTGTCATTTTAATTACCTATTGGTTTAGGAAGTTATAAATTCTCATGTGATACTAGAATCCTGTGACATTCGCCATTTTACAATGTGTTGTTAAAATCTCATGCCAGACAGGACTGATGCCTAGTTTGTTATTTCAGCAATAAATTGTTAAAATCGCTTTTGTCCGGCTTCTCTGATCAAAAACCTCTGACATGATGCCAAGGGTGGCAAGGAAGCACCCCTGAAGCAAGATTTAAGGAGATTGTGAACCTACATTCTCTTTTCATTATTTTTTTTCCTCAGCTTGGAGAGACTGCAGTTAGCGGTTTTGAGCTGCCTTGGGGTGAATTCCACAGTCCTGTTGCCGCCCAGCAGGGCAGCCCCGCTCCAGTCCCAGCCACTCCAACTAGCCAACGGCGCATGGCTGAGAAGAGACCACCACGAGTCATCCCAGCCCAGCCACCTTGCTTTGCCTGCCCTGTCATCTCTTGCCACAAGGAAGGCAAAGTCCCTCCACATATTCTAGCCCCTGATCTGGAGAATACCAGTCAGAGCTCCAGACGTCTGGGAGATAAGCAGAGTGGGTGGGGCGGGAGGCGGAAGGCTGATGTCACCTTTCCCTTTGTCCTTCGACCCACATGGTCAGCTGCAGAGCGCCATCTTAGGGGCGGGGTGTCCCCAGCATTTTCTGGTCTCTCTTTGTTCTTGGGGGAGTCTACAAGATTTAGCAATTTTGTGTCTCGCAGTTATTTACTGTTATTTTTTGCCTGATGCTGTTCCGTTTGTTAGTAAATTGTTATTCTTTTCACTTATCTACTCGTATTCATTCCTTATTGGTGGAAAGGGATTGTTTGAACCTATAAAGGGAGACAACTCATTCCAAAGTGTTCTTCTTTAAATTGTCTCAAACCAAGACAAGCTCCAAGATCATCGAGTCTAACCGTTAACCCAGAACCAGCGTTCACCACTAAACCATACCCCCAAGTGCCACATTCACACATTTTTTGAACACTTCCACAGATGGTGATGCCACCACTTCCTTGGCCAAACTATTCCAATGCCTGATCACCCTTTCTGTGAAGAAATTTTTCCTAATGTCTGATCTAAACCACCCCAATACACCTTGAGCCCATTTCCTCTTGTCCTATCGCTTGTTACCTGGGAGAAAAGACCAATCCCCACCTGGTTACAACCTCGTTTCACTTAGTTGTAGAGTGATATGGTCTCCCCTGACCTCTCCTCCTCCCTCTTGCTGATACAGGCCAGGATGCCATTGGCCTTCTTGGCCACCTGGGTGTCGGGACTCTGAAATTAAATAATCATAACCTTTCGGTATTAACAGGTGATGAGTTTCAAAAGCACACGGTATTTGATCTGAGGCCTTGGGAAAGACTCCCCTTATCTAATGATAACACTAGAATTACTACTGTGTAATTAAAAAGCAACTTGTTATATCACTGGGTGAAATATGTAGAAATGTAGAAAACTAAGTTTATAAGTTTGTAACAAGATGGAAGATTTTGAGTGTGAGGTTATACTTCTTCTTCCTTCTTCTTCACAAATCTAGGTAGTTTAACCATTGGTGCAAAAAGTCCGCATTGCGGATGCTAAATGGACAGTCACTGGATTATAAGTAAAAACATGTTTGTTGGCAGTCTATAATTGGGTAAATAAAGCTTTAAATAACCTTAGAACTCATGGTTCGAGGCCATTTTCCACCTTCCTAACTTAGAGAACACTGCTACTGTGCTATAAATAAGAACTTAATAAACAACCGGATTAGAAAGACATCTCAGCGCCTCCTGCGTTTCATTCCAAACTCTGAGCAAAGAACTCCCAATATAACAAAAGAAGAAACAAAAACAGTAATTTCAACAACTGGTACCACCGTGTGAGGAATTAGAGGTTGGAGACAGACAGAACTTAACAACTGGCACTCCCTTGCGCCAGGCTGGAATACTTGACTACTAGGACACCCTGAAGAAACACAGATAAAGGAAAAGGAATATTCCCTGGGGAACAGACAAACTCCATGCTGCTGGACAGTACTGGATGGCTTGGTGGCTGAAAGGAAGCCGGAGCTACTGAAAAGAAGCAGGATTACCAGGTTTGCTGAAAAGAAGCAAGAGCTGCTGAAAAGAAGCAAGATTGAGGATTTTCTGACGACAAAAGTCAGGTATGAACTTGTGTACTCAGGGGGGAAAATCTTAGTTATTAATAATGGGGAAACCGATGTCTAAGCCGCAGAGAGATGCACTTATTAAGTTAGAGTCTATGATCAAAAACCATCCCATAACAGTACCAAAAGAGCAACTAAAATATTTAATATTTTGGATAAATGACCAGTTCCTGAACGCAGAGCTGAGTTCCCTCTTTACTCCATATCTTTGGGACTCTGTGCATCTTAGATTATACGATGCTGCTTCCCATGGACATAGCTCTGCAGCGAAACTCCTTCCAGTTTGCAGAGCTCTGTACGAAATACGAAATTATACTGCGTAAAAATCCTGATAAAAATCTTATAAAACAGCACAACGAACTACCGGTAGCCTCTCATGGCGATGCGGCTTGCGTGCAGCCTCCGCTGCAAGTGCGGGGGGAGGAGGTGGCCCCGCCCCTCGCCGGAGCCCGCGCGGCTGAGGTTAGAACTAAAACAACCTAGGCGGAACAGAAGGAGTTTGTAACAGGCTGCGAACTACCTGAAACACTAACCGCAGTTGCTGGCGCAGCAGATACGGCACCGGCGAAGCAGATAACAGAAGGGATGCAGGTAAATGCGGGCTTGTTCCTAGCCACCCCACGGTCCGCAGCGTGGGCCGGCCCGGGACCGGAGCCACTCACTTCCGCCCTACAGCAAAATGGCGGTGCCCTCACTTCCGCCCTACAGCAAAATGGCGGTGCGTCCACTTCCGCCTATAGTAAAGATGGCGGCGACCATGTTATTTCCGCCGTACAACAAAATGGCAGTGCCCATGTTACTTCTGTAAACAATGCCTGCGTACTTCCGTCCACGCCATCTTGTGACCAACAAGCTGTTTACCCTCTGGCTACAGCGCCACCTGTGGCTGCTTCTATTAACGCAGCCTCAGAAATATATAATAAACAGATACAACAACAGAATTTTCCCACGATGGAAGACAGCATGAATGCAGCCTTAAAGCCAGAAGAAAAAACACTTTTACAGGATATAAATCTACAAAATACAAACAACCTACGAAATACAAATAAAGATTTAACTACATTTTCTTCAAATTTGGGACAATTTTCAAATAACAATTCAAATAATCCTTCAGAGAATTCATCTAATCTCACCGACTGGACAGAGATTAAGAGAAGAGTGTTGAAGGAAGGAAATTTTGATATGGCAACAACAGGACTGATGGCAATGCCAGTAAAATATGATAGAAGAAATGCAAACCCCAAATGGATACCACTGACACATGACCTCATCAAAGACTTAAGACAAGCAGTTAAGGACAGTGGCTTAAGTTCCCCATATTTCAAACAGCTATTGAAGGAATTATTTGGGAGCTGTGATTTGGTACCATATGACTGTAAATACATTGCATCCATGGTGCTGACAGACTCACAATACATATTATGGGAAGTCAAATGGAGAAGGACTCTTAATCAACTGATACAAACTTATGCTGGAGGTCCGCATGCAACTCTCACCTTAGCAGAATTAGCAGGTGATGCACCCCACGACAAACCACAAGACCAGGCAGACTTGCCTCGAGATGTGATTRGAGATATCAAAGAAGCAGCTTGGAAGGCGATCCTGCAAATCCAACCTATTGGAGTTCCAGAAGGCATTTACACAGAAGTAAAACAAGGAATATCTGAATCATTCACATCATTCGTGGATCACCTTACCCAAGCAATTGAAAGGCAGTGCAGTGATGAAATAGCACGTCCCCATCTACTTTGAAGCCTCACTTTTGCTAATGCCAATGAAGAATGCAAGCGCTTAATCACTGCCTTGCCACATCCACAGCCAACCCTGCCTCAAATGATAGAGGCCTGCAACAAAATAGGCACTCCTCAGCATATAGCAGCAATACAAGTGAACGTCTTAGGAGAACAATTTGGGAAAATCCTTGAAGCAGCAGACCAAAGACTCGCAAAAACCCTTGCTACTCTCCGTGTAAGTCCTCATCAAGACAACTCCACAGAAGTGATGGCAACAGAACTTGCCAGGAGACCATGTTTCAAATGTGGGAAATTTGGACACATCAAAAGGTATTGCCCAGAGCTTACAGAAAATACAAAAATACTAGGTCACTGCCCAAGATGTAGAAAAGGGAGGCACCTTGCAAGCCAGTGTCGTTCCAGAACGGATATAGACGGAAGACCCTTACCGATTCCGGGAAACTCCAAAGGGAGCGCAGAACGCCAATGCGCGAAGACACAAATCGTGGCGACAACCTCTCAGCCCGAGATCCCTCTAGACACACAATATATGGGGAACCTCAATCAGATACTTTACGCAAAACCATCTGCCATTTTCCCAGCGATTCAGAATTACTACCCCCAGGAGCGCAATGTGAATTGGCAGCTTCCAAATTAATGTACTTTATGAATGACAGTCATGCAGTAATACCCACAGGAGTCACTGGAACTTCATGGAAGAGACAAGATTTTTTAATCATACGTAAAGACAGAAGTAGCACTTTAGGACTCATTATTTACCCATCTGTTACCTCAGCGAATCATAATGAGGAGTTAACAGTTTTAGCCCAGGCTTTGAAACCCCCATTGGTTGTTCCAGAAAATACTCCAATAGCTAAAGTCATTGCCTTACCATCTAATACAAAGCAACAAGCCATGCCAATAGTAAGTCAACAAACATCATCTGAAAATGAAGACATGGAAACTGACGTCTTCTGGATAAAACAAATAAGCTGTGATCGACCACTAATAGCTTGCAATGTGACATATGACAGCAAAACGATTGTGATAACAGGCATGTTAGACACTGGTGCAGATGTCACGGTCATCTCCCATGATTTTTGGCCCAGGGAGTGGAACTTAGTTATGCCTCTGAAGACTCTTACAGGAATAGGAGGGACTACAGTGTGTCTACAAAGTCAAAACCCACTTATCATTACAGGGCCAGATAGAAAAACAACAATCATTCGTCCATTTGTTGTGCAAAAGCCCATCATGGTATGGGGAAGAGATATCCTGTCACAGTGGGGAACAAAGATAGAAGTGGATTTTTAATGAGGGCCACTGAAGCACTCACCACCCTGAAATTGACTTGGAAGACAGATAACCCCGTTTGGGTGGACCAGTGGCCCCTAGAAAAAACACGATTGAGTGCCCTCAAGCATTTAGTGGAAGAACAATTACAGAAAAGCCACATTAAGCCTACAAACAGTCCCTGGAATTCCCCAGTGTTTGTGATTTGCAAGAAAATTTCTAACTCATGGAGATTACTCCACGACCTCAGAAAAATCAATGAAGTCATTGAAGACATGGAACCACTTCAATTGGGACTCCCTTCCCTCTCCATGATTCCGAGAGAGTGGCCACTTGTAGTTATAGATCTAAAAGATTGCTTTTTCAATATTCCACTTCATCCAAAAGACGCTCCCCGATTTGCGTTCTCTGTCCCAAGTATCAACAGGCAAGAACCTTTGCAGAAATACCATTGGGTAGTCCTTCCTCAAGGACTTAAAAATTCACCAACTATTTGTCAATGATTCGTCACTCGAGCTTTGTCTCCCACTCGGAAAGAACATCCTCGAGCTATAATCATACATTATATGGATGATTTGCTTATTGCAGCACCAACACTCAAAGAAATGCGCAAAGCTCGTGACAGCGTGATTACAGAAGTTCAAAAAGCAGGACTAGAAGTTTCTACATCAAAAATTCAAGAAGTATCTCCATGGAAATATCTGGGATGGAAAATCACAGAGCAAGCAATCAAACCACAGAAAATACAGCTTAAAACCCATGTTAATAATCTACAAGGTTTACAACAACTTTTGGGAGAAATTAACTGGATCAGGCCTATTTTAGGAATCACAAACGATGAACTGGTGCCACTTTTCAACTTACTAAAAGGGGACTGCAACATCAAATCTCCTAGAACCCTTACACCTGAGGCTCAAAGAGCCCTTGAAAAAGTCACTGACGCTTTTCAGCAAAGACAAGCACATCGCTGTGTGATGTCACAACCATTCTTTCTTGTAGTATTAGGAGAAAAAATGCAATTATAAGGCCTCATGTTTCAATGGGATATTTCAAAGAAAGATCCTTTGCTAATAATTGAATGGATTTTCTTACCTTACAGGTCTCCAAAAACAATTTTTACAACACTTGAGATGATAGCTCAAGTCGTAATCAGAGCCAGATCAAAACTACTATCGATGACAGGCAAAGATTTTACAACAATTTATCTGCCATTGAAGAAAGAATATTTTGATTGAGCATTGCAAAAATCAGAACAACTACAAATTGCATTATTAGATTATCCAGGTGTTTATTCAATTCACTTTCCAAAACATAAGTTGTTGCAGACAAAATTAAGTTTCAGAGAAAAACCCATGTTAAGTGAGGTACCTTTAGATGCAATAACATTATTTACAGATAGTTCAGGAAAAACACACAAGTCAGTGATAACATAGCGGAACCCAACAACAAAAACATGAGAATCAGACGTTCAGATAGTGGAAGGTTCTCCTCAAATCATAGAATTAGCAGCAGTAGTTAGAGCTTTTCAGTTATTTCAAGAATCCCTCAATCTAATAACAGATTCAACCTATGTAGCTAGTGTGGTCAAAAGAATAGAAAAGTCACTCAAAAAGTGTTGATAATGACGATTTATATCATTATCTCACATGCATACAACAGGCTATACAAAACAGAAAAGACAAATACTTTATCTCTCATATCAGAGCACACTCTTCTCTTCCAGGATTTTTAGTGGAAGGGAATGCAGAAGCAGACAAATTAACAATACCCATTACAAACACCCTGCCAAACATTTTCAAACAAGCAAAATTGAGTCATGCATTTTTTCATCAAAACACACGAGCACTCAGACGAACATTTCAAATTAACAAAGATCAAGCAAAGGCAATCATAAATGCTTGTCCTGACTGCCAACTCGTGCAACCTCCTGTATCTACAGGAGCAGTCAATCCGAGAGGGTTGCAGAGTCTGCAATTATGGCAAGCAGACATCACAAAATACCCATCTTTTGGGAAACTCAAGAATATCCATGTATCAGTAGACACATTTTCAGGTGCAGTTTTCGCCTCCTTACACACAGGAGAAACTGCAAAACATGCACCGTCAACATTTTCTGCAAGCATTTGCATCATCAGGTGTGCCTCAAGAAATAAAAACCGACAACGACCCAACTTACATAGCAAAAGACCTACATAAATGCCTAATGAATTGGGGTGTACGACACTCCTTCGGCATTCCTCATTCCCCTGCAGGACAAGCAATTACTGAAAGAACACACCACACTTTGAAATCCCTTTTAGACAAACAAAAAAGGGGGGAGGCAGAGGCTACGCCTCAAATGCGCTTGAACAAAGCACTATATGTTTTAAATTTTTTAAACAACTCTTTTGCAGAACCAAACCCGCCAATAATCAAACATTTCTCCAACACTACACAAACAAAATTAAAGGAAAACCCTTCAGTTCTGATTAGAAATCCAGAGACAGGGAAAATAGAAGGCCCATTCCCACTAATAACTTGGGACAAAGAGTATGCTTGTGTTTCCACAGGTGCTAGTCCAAAGTGAATTCCTTCAAAAAACGTGAAGCCCTACAAACCACAGGGATATGCAGATGCTCCTGAAAGCAGAGAAGCAAGCACGCAGACGTGAACTGCAGAAAAACCACAGCTGATGACAAACATCTTTTATCCCACATATAGAAGCTGTGAACCTTAGGTTTTGTGCTAGCAAAGAACTCCCAATATAACAAAAGAAGAAACAAAAACTAATTTCAACACCTGGGCACACTGCTGGCTCATGTTCAGCTGACTGTCGACCAGCACCTCCAGGTCCTTTTCTACTGGGCAGCATTCTAGCCAGTCTTCCCCAAGCCTGTAGTGCTGCATGGGGTTGTGAACCACATGAAGGACCCAGCACTTTGCCTTGTTGAACCTCATAAAATTGGCCTCAACCCCTCGATCCAACCTGTCCAGATCCCTCTGCAGAGCCTTTCTACCCTCCAGGTCAACACTCCCACCCAACTTGGTTTTGTCCACGAACTTGCTGAAGGTGCACTCGATCCCCTTGTTCAGATCATTGATAAAGATATTAAACAGGACTAGCCCCAATACTGAGCCCTGAGGAACACCACTAGTGATTCGCCACCGACTGGATTTACAGAATCACAGAATATTCCGAGTTGGAAGGGACACACAAGGATCATCGAGTCCAGCTCTTAAGTGAATGGCCCATTGTCAGAGACTGAAATGTTATAATATATGGCTTAAACATTTTCATGAAGGACTTTTGGTATTATAGCARAACTCTACAAAAGCTGTAGAGAAGACGACCAAAAACCCTGAATGGGGCCCTGACTGCCCGCTGATGAAGATAAGATAAGTAAGGGCTGGGGAGAAGAATACATTCCCAGAGGGATCACGCTTAGCACCTTTGGGGTGGAGACCACAGCCCCAGGGCTATCAGCTGCCAGGCCAGCACAGACCCTCACACCAAAGGGTGGGGGGAGAAGAGAGGTTTTGGGTGAAAGCCCAACCTCCGCTGTGCAGACCAGTTCAGCTGAGGGGCCCTGCATCCCAGGAAAAGCTTATCCACAGCAGAAGGGGGTGTCACGGCCCATCAAAGGGGCCTCCCCCAAAGGGGTCCCCAGACCCTGCACCAGAGATGATGCAACATATCCACAGTGTTGCAAGGGACAGTGTCAAACCTAGCCCCCTCGGGAGGCACGTGGGCATTCCCATCTGGCCCAAAGCATATATTAATCCACTGGATTCTATACTCTTTGGCGTGGCGTGGCAGCAGTGGCGGGGGACCCTCACCACCCAGAAGACCAGATGGAGGGGAGCCACGAGACGTCATTGGGACCCCCAGAAGGGTGATATGTTTCCATCTAACCCCTGTCACTCTCTCTCCCTGTCCCCCCCAGCACCCCATGCACACTTCTTTTTCTATCTCTTTCTTTCTTTCTTTCCTTTTTCTTTCTCTTCGCCTCCTTTACTATTAAATAAAAATATATCAATTCATTTTTTGGCATCAACATTTAATCTCGTTTGGTTTTAATCTCGTTTTTAGGAATATTTTGAACCTTCTAAGTTCCTTCTGGTTTATACACAGAGACTTAGTTTCCTCTGCTCTTCTGTGCTTAAACTGGATCGTAACACCCATACATGGATCAAACCCACGACCTTGGCATTATTAGCACCATGCTCTAACCAACTGAGCTAATCTCTTAATTTAACTCCATTGACCACCACTCTTTTGTCCTGGACATCCAGTCAGTTTTCTACCCAGCCAACAGTGCACCCATCCAAGCCATGAGCAGCCAGTTTCTCCAGGAGAATGCTGTGGGTGTCAAAGGCTTTACTAACATCCAGACAGACAACATGCACAGCCTTCCCCTCATCCACTAGGCAGGTTGCCCTGTCATAGAAGGAGATCAGGTTGGTCAAACATGACCTGCCTTTCCTAAACTCATGCTGGCTGGGCCTGATCCCTTGGTTGTTCTGCACAACCCGCATGATGGCACTCAAGATGATCTGCTGATGTTCCCCAGCACTGAGGTCAGGCTGACAGGCCTGTAGTTCCCCAGATCCTCCTTCCTGCCCTTCTTGTAGATGGGCACTACATTTACTAACTTCCAGTCACTTGGGACCTCTCTGGTTAACCAGGACTGCTGGTAAATGATTGAAAGTGGCTTGGCTAACTCTTCTACCAGCTCCCACAGTAAGCTTGGTTGGAGCCATCTGGCCCCATAGATTTGTGTGTGTCTAAGTGGCATAGGAAGTCTGACTATTCCCTCCTGGATTATGGGGGCTTCATTCTACTTCCTGTCTGTTTTCCAGCTCAAGGGGATGCATACCCTGAGGACAACTGGTCTTGTTATTAAAGACTGAGGCAAAGAATGCACTAAGTACCTCAGCCTTTGTCACTGTGTTTTTCCCCATATCCAATAAAGGATGGAGATTCTCCTTGGCCTTCCTTTTTTGCTGATGTATTTGTAGAAACATTTTTCATCGTCTTTCACAGCAGCAGCCATATTAAATTCTAGTTGGGCTTTGGCCCTTCTAATTTTCTCCCTAAATAACATCAAAACATCCTTGTCCTCCAAAGTTGCCTGCCCCTTTTTCCAGAGGTGATAAATTCTTTTTCTCCCTGAATTCCACCCAAAGCTCTCTGTTCAGCCAGGCCAGTCTTCTTCCCTGCCGGCTCATCTTTTGGCACATGGGGATGGCCTTCTCTTGCGCCTTTAGGTTTTCCTTCTTAAAGCACATTCCCCCTTCCTGGACTCCTTTGCCCTTCAGGACTGCCTCCCAAGGGACTCTCTCAGCCAGTCTCCTAAATAGGCCAAAGTCTGCCCTCCAGAAGTCCAAGGTGGCAGTTCTGCTGGCACCTCCTCTTACTTCTCCAAGAACTGAAAATGCTATAATTTCATGATTGCTTTGCCCAAGATGGCCACCAACTGTCACATCACCCACCAGTCCTCCTCTGTTCACAAACAACAGATCTCAGCCTTCATAGAGTCTTTTCCACTAGAACCTATAGCATGCAAAATGATTCTTAAGCCAGACGAGGAATATTTATAAATAATTCCCTTGGTATGGAAGCAAAATGGCAGAGGATATGAAAATATCAATTGCTAGAGCTGCATTGGAAATGTTGCCAGTCCCTGTCTTCAAGCTCTCTGCACTGAACTTTGCTTGGCAATCTTTTAGTGGAAAAGGCAAGGCTGGTCCCTCCATCTTTCCTGTCCTTAGGCTTTCTGTTGGGCTCTGTGCTACTTTAGTGCGTATGTCCCATTCCCTACCAAGGTCTGACAAACAGGGATCATAGCTGCGGCATAAGCTTCTCTGATGGATTCTGCTTCTGCAAAATTAAATTTAGATTTCAGCAAGGAAGCCCTAATTTTGTGGTATCAGTAGAACAAATGACATCTGATAATTGCTAACTCCTTTTGCTTATTCTTTGCTCTGTTCATGCTGTCAGTCTCTTCATATTATATTTTCAGCTGAGTTTAATAAATATCATTTATTAAACTAACACCAGGGTTCTGCTTCGG
>JACAXG010000431.1:40994-82744 GCA_018881555.1 Amblyornis subalaris
GAGCAGCGCAGGCAGGCAGGGTTGACTGGGGAGCGATGGATCTCGGTATCACTCACCGACAGACCAGCAGAAGGCAGGAAACAGCAGAGACGAGCAGCTCCAGCTGGAGGTTGGTTACAGCGTAACTCTGAATCCTGTGCCGCCGCGGGACCCTCGGAGATATCACAGTGTATCCGTGCTCTGGAGCCAGCTGGCGGAGGCGTCACAGTGTAGCAGTGTTCCCGGAGCGAAACCGGCACTCGCTGCAGACACAACCGCCCTCACCGAACGCAGAGTGGGGAGTGAGGCAAGCCCCGGTCTCCACCCACCTCTCGCCCAAGTCTCTGGCAGTCCTCTCGGGATGTTCCAGCCTCTGAGGAAACATCCCCCTTCAGTATTTCCAAGTCTTTGTTTTCTTTAATTGAGGGAATTGTCCTGGCTTCTGGGCTGGGCAAGTGGTCCCTTTTGTCCTTAAGTACCGTCCATTCTGTGTCATTACCGTGGAATACAGCTGAAGAGATAACTCCCTTTTGTTCTTAAGTATCGCCCATCAATTCCCGGCCAGCCCCTCCCCAACTACACAGCCTCCCTGGTACCCCAGGGGAAAGGAAACAAATTTTCATTTCTTTTTTTTTCTTTTTCTAACCCATAACAAAAGCCCTGCACTTTCTTACACAAAACAAGCATATCTTAAGGGATCTCAATAATGTTACAATATAAAGCTATTGCTTGGTGCCAAACTAGGGATACACTCGTTCCTTAATCCCTTTGTAGGTGTTATTGAAAAAACTCCCCAACAAAGACAGTCCATGCTTTAACACAATTGCATGCATGCATCTCCCACTCTCCCCCAGGAAAGCCTGCAGTAAAAAGACAGTGTAATGAAGCAAAAAAACATTTGAATATGGAAACATACTTGGGTTTCAAGCTTCCAAGAGGTCTTGTCATAAGCAAGGAAAAAAAAAGTATTTGAAAAGGGAAAAATCCATTGAGAGTTATCTTCATATAGTCACATATAAAGGAGAGTCTAAACTATGGAGGCTGTATCTTGTATATGCACCTAATGCTTATTGAAAGGTTTCTTAATCTGCTTCATTTTGTCTTCAGTGCAGCATCACTTTCAAAGACATTTTGATCCCATTCCTTAATTATCAGTAGAAAGGATATTGCTCTGACAACCAGAACAATGTGTTTTTTCAAAGATATTAGTGATACCAGTGAAAAATTAGAGCACTTCATTTGTGGAAGTTCTTTGGGAAGGCTGAAGATAAGGATTTCTTTTCTTTCTCCGCCTTTATTTCTTTCCTTTCTTGCTTTGTTTTGGCAAAGTACGGCTATCATATTGTAACCTGTACTCCTCCATACCAAAGTTTGTTGCGGGAATTGGGAGCCTGTTGAAGTGTTGTAAAAGTTAAGGGCTTGCTAGCCAACACTTTTGAGACTAAATAGTGGGCTGGTTGATGGAATTAAGGTGATTATATAATAAAAGCATAAGAGCATAAGAAACATGGACTAGTGTCTGTTCAGCCCCCTACTGAGTGGGTCGTGACACCTTCACTGATCAAGATAACCTTTCCTTTGCCTTCCACTATTCACAATGAAGAGAACTTGATATACCTACTGCTGCTTCCTTATTATGGCAATATAAATAAAATGTGAATTTAATAAGTTCTCCATTATGGTATTCATTGGCATGAATAGCTTGATTTTTTGACAATTAAGCAATATGACGAGCTTTATTAACTGGCCATTTCTGTAGATTTCATGTTGACTCTGCAGTTGAAAAAAATGAACACTGCTGCTTTCCTAACAAGGATTCCATAAGTAGTTTCATACCTTGCCAGCAAATCATCCAATCAGCCATGGAGTGCATCCAGCATAGAAACACTCAAAATGACTTAATATTGTATCTACAGGCTACATAAAATTACATTCTTTGTCTCAATGGAAGACTTCATTTCTGGGAATCCAAAGAGCAAAGATAAGCAATAACCATGCTGGATGAAATGCATCTATCGCATTCAGCTTTAGGAGGTTTTTTAGTATGAGTTTATTTCTTCCTTTTTTTTTTTTTTTTTTTATGCTAGCTCCAAGAAGTAGCCTCATTTGCCCAGACTGTATATGACTTTATCTGGAATGACCAAGTGTCATGATTTATAAATGGTATTCCCCAATTTCGTGCTCCCACTAAAAAAAGAAAACCACAATCTGCTCCCCTCCTCCCTCCAGTGAGAGACAAAAGGCAGAGATAATGGGTTGAGATAAGAACAATTTACTGGAAACAGTAATGAGATAAGAAAATGAACAGTGACAACAACAGTACTAATAACAACAGTGTACAAAAGAGAGAGTGATTTACATGCAAAATGCTCACCTAGCCGAGACAATGAACAACAGTGGACAGACCTTACATCCACCATGCTTGCTCCCCCAACTGGAAACGAGAGCGAGTCCCTTACTTCCGCCCCTCCCAAGTGACATGAGATGGTATCAAATAACATTAGGTCTGGCCATGCCCCCTTCTCGACTACTGTAAAAAATTAACTCTGTCCTGGCTGAAACCAGGACATTATCCACCCCTTATTCTATACCATCTACCCATGCCCAGATCTTCCACTTTCCAACTATATACATATAGATATATAAATATACACAAGCACAGGTATCATTTCCATAGTCCATAGGCATCCCTCCAAGATGTCTGTTGACAGTCCATGACTATGTGTCCCATGTGTCCTAGATGTCTTCCAGGGCAGGAGAGCTGGTGTGCTGTCAGCTGGTTGCTGCATCAGGAGCCCATGACAGGTGTATCTGGACTACTCATTGTCCATGGTAGTTATGGCACACAGTGGCAGTGTCATTCAGCAACCAATATCATACTATTCAATATTACAGACTGTTCTCACCCAAAAATCAAATCCCCTTGAGGTACACATCGTGTTTCCCTGTCCCTCTGCATTACCCACCAAGTGCACCCAGGTCCTTGAGCAAAAACAATCCCATGGATGGGTTTGCCTTTGCATGAGGTAGGAATAATCAGACTGTCTTCCCTAAGACATTCCTCAAATGCACCACGGGGACTTTATCCCCTTCTACGGTACACAGACATTTGGATTGGGCAGGGCCAGCTTGATTGGTGGAGCCTCTAGTGTTAACTAACCAGGTGGCCTTTGCTAAATGATTGAAGGTTCCACCACCCATTGCTTTCAATGTGATTTTAACAGTCCATTGTACCATTCAATTTTCCCAGAGGCTGGTGCATGACAGGGAATATGATATACCCACTAAATCCCGTGCTCTCTGGCCCAGGTGTTTATTAAGCTATTTCTGAAATGAGTCCTGTAGACTGACTCAATTCTTTCTGGTGTGCCATGTCGCTACAGGCCTTTCAAGGCTCAAGATGGTGTTCTGGGCAGTGGCATGAGGCACAGGATACGTCTCCAGTCATCCAGTGTTTTTTTCCACCATTGTAAGCATGTAGCGCTTGCCTTGGCGGGTTTGCGGGCATATGATGTAATCAATCTGCCAGGCCTCCCCATATTTATATATCAACCATCATCTACCATACCAGAGGCTTTACCTGCTTGGCCTACTTGATTGCAGCACATTTCAAATTTATGGATAACCTGGGATAGAGTGCCCTTGGTTAAGTCCACCCCTCGATCACGAGCCCATCTGTATGTTGCATGTCTTCCCTGATGACCTATGGTCCACCAAGCCAGAAATAATTCACCCCTATGTTGCCAATCCAGATCCACTTGAGACATTTTGATCTTGGCAGCTTGATGCACCTGCTGGTTGTTGCAATGTTCTTCAGTAGCCCGACTCATGGGTACATATGCATCTACATTATGTACTTTTGCAGCCAGCTTCTTTACCAAAGCAGCAATGTCTTGCCACAATTCAGCAGCCCAGATGGGTTTCCCTCTGTGCTGCCAATTGGTCTTTTTCCATTGGTCCAGCCACTCCCACAGAGCATTTGCTACCATCCAGGAGTCAGTGTAGAGGTAGAGCGCTGGCCATTTCTCCCATTCAGTGATATCTGAAGCCAGCTGGACAGCTTTCAGCTCTGCAACCTGACTTGATCCACCCTGTCTTTCAATAGCTTCTGCGACTTGCTGCATAGGACTCCACACAGCAGCTTTCCATTTTCGATGTAGCCCTATAATATATCGGTAAAGAGGGCATCGCTTTTCATTTTCTGGTAGCTGTTTATATGGTAAGGCCTCCTCAGCATGTGTCACCTCCTCCTCCTGTGATGATGATGATAATCCGAAATTTTTGCCTTCAGGACAGTTCGTGATGACTTCCAAGATCCCTGGGTGATTGGGGTTTCCTATTCGAGCTTGCTGTGTGATCAGAGATCCACTTACTCCACATAGCGTTGATGCCTTAGGATTTTAGCTTTTATATTTCTCATATATTTGTAACCCTGCAATTCTTAGTGTGCAACTCTAAAGCCCATATAAAGTGTTAGCTACTGCCTTTAGACAAAACAATCCATCTTCAGGCCTGGACCTCAAGGACACCTTACTGCCTCATGCCCAAGGTCTGTAAACAGCTGTTAGTGAAGGGGGAGCAAACTTGGGGTGAATTATTTCATTACCTGGAACTCTAATTGGAAGAGCTAGCCCTGGTATGCTAATAGACCAAACTTATAAAAGTATGGAGAACTTGTGGCCAGTCGTCCATCTTGGGTGGTCCATCTTGGGGAGCTGATCTTAGGGGGTCCACCTTAGGGTGTAAGCCCCCTGAGTGAGCTCGGATGTACCTGAAGGCCTTCAAATAAACACCACCACTTTTAACCCTTTGATCTTTGTCAAGCCTCTCTCTTTTAGGTAGTCCTGATAAGGCATCATCATCAGTGGCATGATGTGTGGAAGGGACTTTCCCTTTGAACATCCAGCCCAGCACTGGCAGGTGGGGTACCAGGAGGAGCTGTGCTTTGGTGCCAATCACTTCTGAGGCAGCTCAAACCCCTTCATAAACTGACAGTATCTCTTTTTCAGTTGGAACATAACAGGCCTTGGATCCTTTGTATCCCCAACTCCAGAACCACAGGGGTCATCCTAGAGTCTTCCCAGGTACTTTTTGCCAGGGACTCCGGGAAGGACCACTCTCCCTGGCTCCGGTGTAGAGCATGTTTTTCACATCTTGTCCTTTCCTGACTGGCCCAAGGGCTACTGCATGAACAATCTGCTGTTTAATTTGTTCAAAAGCTTGAGCTGTTCAGGGTCCCACTTGAAATTGTTCTTCCGGTTCACGATAGAGAGGTCTTACAAGCTGTAATCTGGAATATGAATCCTCCAAAAACCCACAATCCCTAGGAAAGGCTGTGTTTCCTTCTTGCTGGTTGGTGGGGACATAGCTGCTATTTTGTTGACCACATCCATTGGAATCTGACAATGTCCATTTTGCCATTTTACTCCTAAGAACTGAATTTCCTGGGCAGGTCCCTTAACCTTATTCTGTTTTATGGCAAAACCATCTTTCAGAAGGATCTGGATTATCTTTTCCCTTTTCTCAAAAACTTCCTCTGCTGTGTTGCCCCACACAACGATGTCATCAATAAATTGCAGGTGTTCTGGAGCCTCACCCTTTTCCAGTTCAGTCTGGATCAGTCCATGGCAGATGGTGGGGCTGTGCTTCCACCCCTGGGGCAGTCAGTTCCAGGATGCCCCTCCAGGTGAAAGCAAACTGTGTCTTGCACTCTGCTGACAAAGTAATGGAGAAAAATGCGTTTGCAATGTCAATAGTGGCACCACTTCGCTGCCTTGGACTCCAGTTCTTATTGAAGTTCCAGCATGTCTGGCACAGCAGCACTCAGTGGTGGTGTGACTTCATTCAGGCCACGATAGTCCACTGTCAGTCTCCATTCTCCATTGGACTTACACTCTGGCCATATAGGACTATTAAAGGGTGAGTCTTGCTGACCACTCCCTGGCTCTCCAGTTCACAAATCATCACATGGATGGGGATCAGAGTCCTGGTTGATGTGGTATTGCTGATAGTGCACTGTTGTGGTAGCAATTGGTACCTGTTGTTCTTCGACCCTTGGCAGTCCCACAGCAGAAGGGTCCTCTGAGAGACCAGACAAGGTATTCAGCTGTCTAATTTCCTCTGTCTGCAAAACAGTTATCCAAAAGCCCAACGATGCCTTTTTGGGTCCTTGAAATCCCCTCTCCTGAGGTAATCTATGCCCAGGATGCACAGGGCCTCTGGGCCAGTCACAATGGGGTGTTTTTGCCATTCATTCCCAGTCAGGCTCACTTCAGCTTCTAGTATAGTCAGTTGTTGGGATCCCTGTCACCCCAGAAATAAAGATGGATTCTGCCCCTACATATCTTGATGGCATTGGGTACACTGTGTGCTGGTGTCAGCTAAAGCCTTATACTTTATACTCTTGTGGGTCTGATGTGCCAGGCCATCAGATCCACACAGTCCAATGATCCAATTGTTCCTTTCTTCCACCTGGCTGAAGGCAGGACCCCTCTAGTTCTGGTCATAGCACTCATAGCTCGCTTCCTGTAAATATGAACTGGCAGTCCCTTCAAGAGGATCAGAAATAACATCAGCCCTTCTATTCTGTCTGAGGACTTGCCCACTGGAAACTGGAGTGGCATTTATCCTTGAAGAGTTTCCTGTGGTGGTTGTTCTTCCTCTCAACTCATGTCCCCATGCTGCTAAGGCAGAGGTGGGTTTCCCATCCCCCTTCCTCATGTCTTCTCTGTGGTCATGCAGGAAAAACCACAGGTTACCTTGTGGTGTGTGCCCTCTCTCTCAAGCAGGGTGGAGCTTGCTCCCAATAGCAGAGACTCTGGTCCATAATGGTGGGGCATGGGACACTTCTTTAAATTGATGGTGGTCCTCTTTAAAATGCTGGACGTCCTTGGACAGTCTTTCCATGAACAAGACAGAGGCCCGTAGGGGGGAAGAGAGACTTTCTTCTTATAGCTGGAGTTTGGTAACCAAATTATACACTCTGTTCTCCTTCTTTCTATGACATCACCGACAATGAGTTGGCATATGGAAATGGCACACTCTGTAGAAACTTCTGTCACATGGTTTGTGTACACTGGGCTTCATCTGGATTTATAGGGGACTGCTCATTATTTGAATCCTTATAGAGTACCTCCAGCACAGCGAATTCTCTCAGGTATGTCATACCTTGCTCCATGGTGTTCCACTTGTCTTGGTGCACTAATAGATCATCCTTCTAAAGATACATTTCCCTCATGCTTGACAGGACTCACCTCCAGAGGCCAAGAGTTTCTGTCCTCTTCCCAATCCCCTTGTCAATGCCTGCATCCTGGGACAGGGATCCCAGCTGCTTGGCTTCACTACCATCTAGTTTCATATCGTGGACCATGATATCCCAGCATCAGAGCAGCCAGGTCACCAGGGGCTCACCCAACTGGCGGCTGAAATCTTTTTGCATATCTCGCAACTCACCCAGGGATAGGGATCGGGTGATTGGCTCTGCCTCTTCCTCCTCTTGTGTGGGCCCTACTTCCTCTTCATCCCTCACTAAGTGAATTGATTTTGTCTTGGATTTCTTCTTTTGTATAGGGGTGACTGCTGCCCACATGGGTTGTTCCTCTGGTTCAGCTGCAGTTTGAGTGGTCACAGTGCCTGTTGGTCTGCTTTCCTCCTCCTCTTGAGGGTGCTGTCTAGTGACGAGCAGTGTCCAATAAATAATAGCCAGGGCCCAGCACGTTGCATAACTTTGCTCCTGTCTGGAACTGCCACAGCATTTTTCCTTCATGTATTTTATCAGTTTAACAGGGTCCTGTAGTTGTTCAGGGGTGAACTTCCAAATCATTGGAGAAGTCCTCCAAATACCGGCCCATGTCCTCCCACATTCCATGCCACTCATAACTATCCACCCTTGTAAAAATAGAGCTACATAGAGTTCCCAAGCAGGTGCAAAGGAGAGCTCCTTTATTGCAAAAATCAGGCCTTTTTAAGCAGTTAGGCCATTATCAAAATACATACCAAAGAAACACAACAAACAATAATTCAACCAGTCACCATAAGCCACGAGATGATCATGTGAGGATTATGTTGATGCCTCTATCTGCTTAAAATCAGAAGCTGGACGATTGTTATGAGGGTAGGGAAAGCAGTTACCTTTATTTGAGGTCCTCCCGGAGTACAAAGCACACACTGATGAGTTTTGTGTCCCATCCCAAGTGTCCGTTCTCCTTAGATGTTTTCGTGTGTGCACCCATAGTATTTTTATAGGTTTACATTAAATTAAAATAGTTTATAAAAATCTTCCAATTAGAAATATGGTTAATGAGGTGATCCCCTTTGGCTCAGCCTCCTACCAGAATTCCCGCCTAATGTTGCTAGCTACTGTTGTTTGGACTTTTAGGAGACATGGGACAGAGAAGTGTCCCTGGTTCCCAGAACACTAGTGGTGATAAGGTTGACATAGGAATCTTATTTTGACTATAGGGATAGGGACTAGGGGATAGGGAAAACTACTAGCTAGGAATTTACAAGGTTAGAGGGTAAAGGCTACAGGGCTACTAATATACTACTAATATAGAAAGCATAAAAGCAAAAATTTCTTTGGCATCAATGTAACTTGTTTTTTCTAAGTCAGATGAGCTCGTTCCCAGAGGCCTTCTCTCCTTAGCTGAAGTAACAGAAGTGAGCCATGATTTTACGAGAGTAACAAGGCCTTCATTTTGTAAGGTTTTACCTATCTGCAACATCTCCCCCTTTCTTTGTTTTTTGTGGGAAGGGTTTGTGTACCCGAGTGCCAAAACAGTCCGCATCTGTAAAGCCATTATCTTATTAAGACTATTATCGATCATTTGTTGCACACAAGATAAGATACATAGAATACAGATCACAATCAATAAAAACCCGTCAAAAACAACCGTGTCACTGACAAGGAGACCCACAGCATAGGAAAACAAAAATAGTGTCCAGTGTCTCCAGAAAGAGAGCTGCTTCTTCTGCACTTGGAAGTAAATGGCTACTGTTCTAAAGCTCATATGGCTGGAGCTCAGGGGCTGTGATGTTTAGGCAGGAAGGAGTCCGTTAGGTGGAAACGCTGACTTAACATTACCCGAATTTCCTTCTCAGCTACGAGGGCTGGATGGTGATTAAATAATTTTTCCTCTCACTGTGCCTCATCTTCTTGGAGGCGATCGATGTTTGTCCAATCAAGCAGGTAACCACTTTAGACCTGTTGGCAATAAAACACATGCGTACCTTCTCCCCTGGGTTAGTAAACCAGCTGGGCCTTGCCATTGCACACCCAATTGTGGATCCTTACATAAAACTTTTAGAAATTGGTTCCTCACACGCAAATCTTCAGAGCAGTATCACTCTGCCAGGGATCAAAATTGATGATCTGCCTGCAAAACCTTAGTGTAAATAGTGCATTATGTAAATGTTTCTGAGGAGCCACATTCCCCCTTCTTTGTTGTTTTTGATAACATACGCGTCTCTCACTATGAACATGAAGGCACCATAAAACAATACGTGTAATAAAGCAAGAAACTCACACTGAGCAGAAGTAAGCAAGTGTCCTGGAGTGGCTTTATGATGCTATATATCCCACTTGCCTGCTTAATGAAAAGTATTAACTCTGTGTCTTTAAGCTGGCTCGAGAAGCCAGGAGCTATGTTTTGGTTTTCTTCGAAGGATATTTACATTCTTTCACCTTTATCAGCTCGCTATGTTATGGTTCTGAGGAGAGAACATCTCGGCAGTCGCTTTCTATAGTTGAAGGCGAAGGGACACTTTTTTTACCTTTACCTTTTCCTTGTGAGCTTTCGCCTGGTTTTTACTCAGCTGAGAGATATTCGGACGGAGTTAAAACTTGCTTTTAGTTTTTTCCCTCCTCTGCTTGAGGCAAGGGAAGAAGACAGTTTCTTTTCCTGGGACTGTATTTTCTTTTTCTTCTTCCTTTGGAACTGTACAACAGATAACGGGGCTCTGTTCTACATACCATCTCTCTGGGGCCTACACCCCCTGGGCCTGGATGGGGCCTGCTCCGTCCTCAAGCAGCTAGCTAGAGACAGAGCAGAAGACCACACCTGCCAAGGACTCAGGACTTTGATTCATTCAGGTTATCCTCCTCACGAGAGGTTTATTATCTAACATTATTCATTTTTATTTTTATTTCTTTTCCCTTCCCCTGGTGCCTGCGTGCACCCCCCCAGCAGCTGGGTTTTACTAAATAAAACAGGTTTTTTTCACTTTCCTCTGAGAAATTGTTAAAGGGAGGGGAAGGGAATTTTGAACCCTATCTTTTGCAGAGGAAGCTCTTCGAGTCTTCCTCCTAAGTTTGTCCAGACCGTGACAGCAAGGTAATACATGTAATCATTAGCACATGAGAGAAAGGATAGTGATTTAGAACAACACACCATCAATTGCCTAAATACTGTAGCATCGCCCAGTGTCTGCGATAGCTGGCGAGCCCTGTGTCACACTGAGGACCTGGAGAACCTTCCCGGGCAAGGCTTCCAAGGGTACCTCAAAAGGGGATCCAGCTTTTAGAAGGCTAGATCGACAAACCAAAGTGACTTGATTACATTTTTAGAGCAGAAACATCTGGGTCTGCTGGCATAAGTCTAACCAGTGAAAGCCAGGGCTTGGCCAGAGCCAGAGCCTTAACTGGAAGGGCTTCCCTAACATATCCTACAAACCTCTCTCAATGGCAGTTGGGAAAGTTTCTTGAAAGTATATAGTCCTTGCAAATAACTACAGCATGGTATGTAAAAGTCTGTACAGTATCCGGCTTTGTCATTTATCTCTAGCTAAGCAGTCAATGGTACCTCGAACAAACTGCAAATAAACAAAAGGATGCATACGTGTAACATCAAATAACATCGTGGGGATAATGCCCGTTATAAAAGGTCAGGGGATTCATGCCATGACATTAACAACACAATCAGAATCGTTAATACAGCAACAGTAACTGCTCTAAAAAGTCAAGAGTATATTCTTCCACACATCTATGCATGTATAACAATTAAGGCAAAATAAAAGCAAGAGAGAAAGCACTAAACAGCTTACAATTAATAATATCCATAACTCAGAATTGTTACTCATTTTCCTGTGTCACCTGTGGAAGATTAAACAGCAAAGAGTGTTATAAATAATTATCTCAAGTGACCAATGTAGAACACTTACACCCATAGAATTATCAACGAAAATTAAGGATCTAAGAAACTGCATCTTCACATGTTTTTACACAACTCATTATCTTATATTCTGAAATAATTGCTTACCAAGTCTCCATCATAATTGCTTCAGTCGGTTCCATCTTATCTCTATAACAAAAGAACTGTATCTTTCAAATTAAATGAGCAAATTTCAACAGAACTTAACATCACTCAAACAATGTCACTTAAATTTAGCAACACTTGAACTGAACAGAATGTAAAATTAACATCATTTAGACTTTGCCGAACTTAACAGAACTTAGAATTAACATCATTTAACAAAACTAAAGTCAGAATTGAGAGTGTTCCTTTAAAAGTTTCAGATACAACAGAATTTAACTCATCCTGGTTCCATTGTTACAAGAAAGGTACTGAAAATTTGTCAGACAACAGTTAAACATCAATGAACAATATGCAAGCAAACAACTGATTAGTAAACGAAATAGCAGCAACAGGGATTTACTGGAGAGATTATAAAGGTGTGGCAAATATGCTGTGATTTTACAGAATTTAGTTGTGAGAATAGCTCATAGTAACTGCAAACATTATTGAAAAACATCCATTCACAGTCAGTACTTTTCTAGTATAAGCACAATTTTGCATGATTTTCCAAATTGCAGCTGTACTCCAAAAATGACAACATTGCATGCCTTGGCAAATTGCATTTAAAACTAGATCAGGTAGGACTGCTTTCCTGTAATTGTCATTACAATAGATTTGACCTTAGACTATTAAAGCTAATGGGATACAAATATTCTAAGGATAAAGCATCGAGGGCCTAGTTATATAATACTGCCATAAGTTTTGCACATATATCCGTGTTAGATCAGTGGGCATATAAGACTGACACGTATATGTAAAACAGCTACAAAGTCATGGTTTCAGATGATTCTTACGAGTGTGGTAATGTTTGTTCCACCTGTGATCTATCAGTGTACTTAAACTGTTCTGATATCAAGCTCAATTTCAATTCATGAGTGGCAAGGAAGAATGGAATCTACAGTTGAATCACTGAATAGCTCTATCTACTCAAAATGCTGTCACGTGTCTTTGTGGTGAAAGAATCACAATAAAATTAGACGCAAAGCTAGCACAATCCTGCCTGCCTTCCACAGTGGAAAGTTGTGAGCTAATTATATATAAACTTTGAACAGTTTTTGCAGATAACAGTAATGAGGAAAGGAGCAACGAAATGCTGTAATTAATGAGTAGCTAAGCCTGCCATTGGCCTCACCTGGCTAAGTGAGCCCAGTTATTGTCATCAATCATGCAATGCTTTGACATCTGGGCTTTAGAGTTAATTGCTGTGTTTCATATTTTGTTTCGTTAGTATCTACGCTAAACATTTCTAAGGAGAGGCCTACAGCATTTTTCCAAGGGGCCACAATATCTTACAAATATGAATCTTCCCATTTGCAAACTAAAATGTTATCTACCTAGCAAGGAATGATGCTTCTGAGGGTTCTCAAATATTTTCCCAGGTATACAAGCTGCTAATTTTCCTGATAAAAGCCAACAGCACTATAAGTGAGCAAAGAATCAGTATTAATTCCACCTAATCAGACATCCAAATCAGAATTTTTGAAAAGACAGCACATATACCACACCAAAAGTCCTACGAATAATGCACACACAGTCACCTGTTAACTGAATGACAAACACAGGAGGTTGCATTTGTTGTTGTGCTGGTTTGGCTGTAAACCAGCAGGGGAAATTAACCCCACACAAAATACCTTGAGAGATTTTAGGTCAAAATTACAATTTTAATAAAAAAGGTTAAAATAAATGCAGTAATACAGAAACACCGGCTTAAACAAACCGACAGAGTCATGATAAAACCTGACACCCTGTTGACCAGGGTAGTAGCTGTGTAGTCCAGTTAGGCACTGGTCCTGCAGAAAGGCCTGCTAGTCCAGTCCCGGTAGTGGAGCGGAGTAGCTGAGTCCAATTGCGAGGAGTGGAGTCCAGTCAAGTCGAGTCGAGTCAAGAGTCCCGTCAAGAGCGGAGTCCTGAGAGCGGAGTCCCGTCAAGTCGAGGGTACTTTCTCATATCCAAAACCCTTGTTTTATGCTGTGTTTCTTGGCTGGCACCTCCCCCAGGGGCAGGGACTTTCACAATGGAAGAGGATTTTCCTGATGTTCTATTGGTTGCTTCGGTAATGAGCTTGGATGGTCTTGGCCCTCTGAGCTTGGATGGTCCTTATGGTGTTCTGACATTCCAACTCCAAGATCGGACCCTTAACCAGGATGGGTGGTGCTAATGGTCCAGAGTGCTTATCTCAGTTGAGATAAGGAATCCCTCAGGAACTAGGTGTGTAACTATGAATTTATCCTGCTTTTGTGAGTGGTAATAGAATATATGACTAACCCATGACAGTTGTAAAGCCAACCAAAATATCTCCATGTTTTAATGCGGAAATCTTGGCATTTTTGATATCAAAGTGCCGTACTATGAGGATTCCTTATGAGGTGTAAATCTGTCATCTAGGTCGTAATTCCCAAGCCAGGATGGCTATCCATGGCCAGCTGCATCTGGGCAAACGGGGGCTGGCAGGGTGGGGGGTGCTTAGAGAGGCCGAGGGCGGGGGGGGCCGCCACTAGCAAAGCAGAGGCTGGGCGGAGCCGGCATCACGGCTGTCAAAGGAACCACTGGCAGGGGAGCTGGCAGGGCAGAAAGCATTTGCAGGGGAGAGGCTGGAGAAGTGTGCTGCAGGGCAGCTGCTACAAGGGAGGCAAAGGGGGAGAGCCATGCTCCGAAGGGGGGGGCCTACTCTGAGGGGAAGCACCTTGCTCCGAGGGGTGGAGCCTTGCTCTGAGGGGGGCCGTTGCCCGGGGGGTGCACCAAAGGGCACCGGGGGCACCGAGACTGCTGGGGCTGCCGAAAGGACCTGTGGGCAACGAGGGGGAACTGGGGCTGCCAAAATAAGCTGTGGGTGGTGGGAGACCATCGCTAGCGCCCATAACGTAACACGTGTTGTGAGTTCATTAGTCCAAATTGAGGATCGATCCTTTCCCTGGATCCAGTTCTTGGAACCCTGCCCAGGTTCGTTACGGGTAGCTATTCTAGCAGTCCCTGGCGCAGGTATGCGTGGGGATTTTAATATCAAAGTGTCTCTCATGTAGGAGACAGTTACAGGGTTCTCTAACTCGTAATAGTCTCTCCAATGTGGAGGATTATCGAAGTTAGGACAGACACACATCGCTGCTGAGTGCTTAGCAAGGAACCTTCTTTATTCTAACAAGCTGTGCTTTTTATCTCTTGCTTAAAACAGAGCTGCTACAACAGCTCTTAGATTGGTTAGTGCGAAAAATCTGCTGACAGTTAAGGCAATACTTTTTTTAGCAAAGTCCCTGTTCAGGCATGCTGACCATCTGTTGTGGTTTTCCAGACCGCATCCTCTCCTTGTCTGCTGTCTGGATCCAACTTCCTCAATTCTTCCGTTCGCTGCATTTCTCGCCTGACAGTCTTTTTCTGTATTGCTTAAGGGTACACTTTAATTATTTCATCTGATGGATAAGGGTCAATAAGGCTAACAGGCCAGCCGTCTCCCCCCACGTCCCCCTTTTTTACTTTGAATTGGAAAGGCCGTGTGTGTTACCTGCTGCAGGGCCCTTTGCAGCAGATAACACAGACATGGCAAAAATAACAAGATAAGAATAACTACCAACACAATTAAGAATCCTGTCTTCACCAGTTCCTTGAGCCACCCTGAGACATTCCACCCCCCCATCAGGGAATCAAACCAACCACTTTCTTGTTGTAGTTTTGCAACTCCTGCCCGCAACTGATGCTGGCAGAGACGGATTTTGAATGGGCAGAGAGATTCATACAACACATTCCTTCAAAATCCTCACACCCATGTCCATGAGCTAAAAGCAGAAAACCAATTGCAACACGATTTTGCAGCGAAGCATGGCGTTCTGATTTAACATCGGCCAAAAGATTGGTCAGCACTGAAGACGTGGCATTTGTGCGCTTCATCAGCCAACAGCCTAGTCTATTAAGGGTCGCCAAAGACTTTGCTGCAGCCATGTCAGGGCAAAAAATAGAAGCAAGCATGTGTTTTTCCATCCCCCAAAAAGTAGCATCATCCTTGCATTCAGGCACAAACTCTGACAACCTCCTTCGGCAACAGTGCAATGGGGAAGAAAAATGTTTCATTATGGTCATGTTTGGTAAAAATATAGTGAGGTGGCCAAATGCACAGGGGCCCCCATCTATTCAGGACGGGATACCTGCCCATGCTCAATTGCCACAAATAAGAAACATCCCATGTGGTAACTGACGAGGGATGTGTAGGTTCTTTCCTCCCATACCTATTGTTTGGTTGCACCATGCCAAGTCATTGCGGTACCACATTTTGGATGGAGTAATAGACCAGGAGTCTTTTTGGGACCAGCCGTAGGTCACGTTCTGACTGAAGGCGAAGCATGCCGCCGTCCTCAGGGACCCCAAAATATCAAGCTCCTGTGGCTCCACCAAATTCAGCATCAGCGGGAGCCTGTCAGAGATGGATTCTCCCCCGTTCTTAGACCTGTTGGCCCACCACTTAACAAGCGTCTGATTAGCAATTGGCACAGCCACCGAGTATGTTTGAAAAGGCGATTGCGGGGTAGCAAGCGACAGACATATAGATGACTGATTCAGGGCCTGGGCTAAGGTTAGCCATACATTCCCCTTTCGGGAGCGAAGGCACTATCGACGCTCCTGGTCCTGCACCGCAACACAGCATCATAAGTATGATTCTAAGTGCAGGATCCATCCTTATCGTCCATGGGATGGTCACGCCGTTGCAGATTAGGTCTCACGCACTGTGCCGGTATCCAACAAGGACCAGTATCTGTGGAAACACAAGCATATCCACGTCCCCAGGTAATAAGGTCCCATGGGCCTTCCCACTTACCAGTGATGAGGTCCCGTATCCACACCTTTCCACAGGGGAAAGCCAGTGCCCTGTCAGATCGTAGCGAAAGAAAATGGCTTAAAATAACAGGGACATCGGAATCAGAAGGTATCGTGAGATGGTTGAGCATATATACTGCTTTCTGGACACGGCTCTGGGGAGGCTCCCCCAACATTCTCCTTTTTGGTTTTTGCAACATCCGTTTCAAGGAGGCATGCACTCGTTCAACAACAGCTTGACCAGTGGGTGAATGGGGAATGCCGAACTTGTGTTCAACGCCCCACAGGTGTAAAAATTGTTTCACTCGAGCAGAGGCGTAGGCAGGGCCATGATCAGTTTTGACAACTGCTGGAACCCCCAGCGCAGCAAAAGCCAATTGCCAGTGGGCAATGGCATCACGGCTCTTTTCACCAGCATGAACGGATGCCCATATAACAGAAGAAAAGGTATCGATTGAGACATGCACGTACTTGAGACGGCCAAATTCTGATACATGGGTGATATCTGTCTGCCAGAGTTGCAGCGCCTGCAAACCCCTGGGATTAACACCCATGGGCAAAGGTGCGGCAAAGCCCTGGCAGTCAGGACAGGCACTGACAATGTTGCGGGCCTGAGTTGATGTGAGTGAAAATTGTCTTTGCAAAGTGCGTGCACTCTGGTGGTAAAAATCATGTGACGCCTTGGCCTGTGCCGTCCGGTCAGGCTGGGGCACACCCCACGCAGGGTTGGCAAGCAGGTTGGCTCAGGAGTTACCTTCGGCCACAAAACCTGGGAGTGAGGTGTGACTGTGAACATGCAAGACATAGTAAGAGTGCTTCTGCTTCTGAAGCACATCCCATAAGGATTTCAATAACAAAAACAACTTAGCATTGTCTACTTCCTTAACAAGCGAACAGTCCAAATGCTGTGCAAGATCTGTGACATAAGAAGAATCAGTAACAAGGTTCAGTGGTACATGACAGAAATGCTGAAATGCCATAATTACAGCTCGTAACTCAACGAGTTGAGCAGACCCAGGCTCATGCCCTTCCAACACCTGCCAACCAGATTCATCTTTCCATGTGACAATGGCTTTCCCAATCTTTCCCGACCCATCTGTGAAAACAGTTGGTCCTGGTACAGGCACATGACTGTTCCGTGGCCATAGTGATAGAGGAGTTGACTTTGCCAGTTGCAACAGCTTATGGCTAGGTAAGTGATAAAAAATTTGGCCTGTAAAATCCTGCAGCGCTGCCTGTAAAGGGGCACTGTTAGCAAAACTCCACTCAAAATAGTCTTGTTGTATTGGTAATACAATCTTTATGGGATCTCTGGCCATAAGCTGTAAGCAGTGCTGGCAGCATATTATTACCAGCTGAGCAATCAACTCAATGTAGGGGCTGTCTTCCTTAATTGATGAGGAAGAAAAATTCATTCCAAAACATGCAGTGGGTCGGGCCAGTAGTCATTCCATTGTCCGAGGATGCCTGTGGGATGTAAATCTGGCATGGTGACAAAAACAGTGGTATCAATAGAGAGATCTATTCTGTAAACTTGTCGTGTGGAAACAGCTTGCTGGACTTCATCCAGTGCTTGCTGGGCCTTAGGAGTCAGAGTTCGAGGCGAATTTAAATCTGGGTCTCCTTTTAATGTATCAAACAAAGACAAAGGAGACAACTGTGCTGTGGTCAGTCCCAAGTAAGGACGCAGCCAATTGATGATACCTAACAATTTTTGAGCATCATTTAAGGTTCTAATAGAAGTTTGAAATTGTATATTCTGATGCTGTATCGTTTGTTCCAGAATTTTGACTCCCAAATATTTCCAAGGAGGAGACTGTTGGACCTTTTCCAGAGCCACCTGCAATCCATAAGAATGCAAGGCAGCAAACAATTGAGGTTGTATCCTCAACAATTCCTCCCGGGTCAGTGTTGCTACCAGTATATCATCCATATAGTGATAGCAATATGAGCCAGGAAATTGTTCACGAATTCCAGATAGAGCTTGTGCTACATACCATTGACAGATGGTGGGGCTATTTTTCATACCCTGGGGTAAGACCTTCCATTGATACCGCTTTACATGTTCAGCATTGTTAATCGAGGGTACAGTAAAAGCAAACTTCGATACGTCCTGAGGATGCAAAGGAATTGTAAAAAAACAATCTTTTAARTCAATGATTAAAATGTCCCACCCCACAGGTAACATTGTAGGTGATGGCATCCCAGCCTGAAATGTCCCCATGCTCTCTATCACCGCGTTGACCTTCCTGAGGTCGTGTACCAGCCTCCATTTTCCTGATTTTTTCTTTATAACAAAGACGGGCATGTTCCAGGGACCGGTGGAGGATTTGATATGTCCTCGCTTTAATTGTTCTGCCACCAAGTCCTGCAGGGCAGCTAGTTTTTCCTTACTCAGGGGCCACTGGTCAACCCACACCTGTCGTTCTGTGAGCCATCGCAGTGGCAATGTTGCAGTGCTGCCCATCTGCGCAGTGGCCCCTACTAAAAGTCCATGCCAATGCTGACACCCCAAGCTGCAAGTACATCCCACACCCATAGGTTCAGTGGTGCCATTGCAACATACTGTGGAGGTGGCTGAGCCTGCAGCAGAGAATGCTGCGGTGTTTGGGCCAGCCATAGGTGAGGCCGATGGGCCAGAGGGCCCCAGAGCCATAGAGGTCCAGTGAAGGGACGGCTCCGAAGTCTGTGATCTCCCCATGGGTTGTGGTGAAGGAGGTGGTCTCTCCATCAGGCCTTGCCAGGTTATATTAATCTGCCCGTTTGGTTGGCCTGTAGGCCTGTCCACTCCTTGTTCCCTTATAAGGTTCAGTTCTAGAGTGTTCTCCCTTACTCGGCATCCCATTTATTCCTGTACCTTGCTCCTCCCCTCATTTGCCCCTATTGGTTGAAGTTGTATTACCCCGCCTTCTCTCCGCCCCCTGACCCTCAACCCATTGGTCCCTGTTGTCTCTCCGCCCCCACTACCCCTGGGGTAAAACCCTGAACCCTCCATTGTTCTGGATTCTCCTTCCCTGACGATTCATGGAATAAACCTATTTCGTGGAACACATAAGGAGAACCCCTCCAACTCTTTTCCTCTGACTAAGTACGCCTTTGTGTGTGTGTGTGTGCACCGCCGAACACGTCAGGCACCGCCGGACAGACACCACACTTTCAGGAAGACTGGGGGACCCCAAAATCCATCCTGTATCTTACAACAACATATGGCCGAATTGTAGCCATTTGGCCCTCCTTGTTTTTCACCAATACAGGGTGTGTGCTGAGGTGGCTCTGTGTTGTGCCTCCTAGGCCCATGATGGTTGATTCCACCATGGTTAAAGGCCATGCAGGAGGCCATGCGGAGGAAGAAACAATAGAAAAGTCAGCACCTGTGTCAATCAAACCTCAAAGTCGTATCTGTAATGGGCTGGCACCGGGTAGGATGAGAGTACATGTCACGTGTGGTCGCTGATCGGAGAGATTCCGGGCCCAAAGAACTTGGGGGGCCCCAGTAGATGCAAAGGCTCCAGTTCCCTGGGATCGTTGCTCTGTCCTAGGGACACAGGACTTAAAAGGCAGAAGTTGAGCGATGCGGGTTTTTTCAGGGATGGTGACTGGGGGTGTAGGGGTAGAAACCATAGCACAAATTTGTCCCATAAAGTCTGCATCAATAATTTCGGGATGCGCAAAGATACCTTGTAATGTAACACTTGATCTTCCCACTAACAATGCACTTAAGCCATGACCTAAGGGTCCATGCACATTCAAAGAACTTTATGCACCTGGTGGGAGTCTAAAGTTACTGTTGCTGCGGTGGATACATCCACACCGGCAGATCCTTTTGTGCTTCCACTGAGTTGGCTAAGCAAGCCTGTGTTTAATGTTCTGGGGAAGTGCTTGTGTCTGAGCGCTCTTCTCCTTCGCGCTCTTCTTCCCATTTCCCGAGTTTCCCAAAGGCTGGCCATTTGCGTGAAATTTGGATTTACATTGTTTCGCATAATGGCTGGGCTTACCACAACGATTACAAAAGAAACCCTCAGAACTGCTGCCCCCCTTCTGCCTTTGTCCTGACTGTCGTTGTTTACAGTCTGCCTTCAAGTGTCCTTGCTGCCCACATGCAAAGCACTTTTGCGGTGGCCACAGGACAGCTGCCAAAGCTGACATTTTATGTTCTATTGATCCAATTTTTGAACAGGCAGTGACCATATCATTTAGGGAAGGGTCTCCTGGTAAATTCTCAATTACCTTGCAACAGTCTTCATTAGCATTATCTCGAGCTAACCGTTTACACAACAGCTGTCGCAAATTATCATCATCAACCTGCTTTTCCAATGCAGCAGCAACTTTCTCGACAAATTGCAGAAACGGCTCTTTCACTCCCTGCACGATTTTTACATATCGAGGTTTGGGAGAAGCCATTTCTATGGTTTTTATCAAAGCCCCTATTCCCAGTTTTTGACACAGCTCAAGAACTAGGGGATCCCATTGCGCCTGCAGGTCTGGGTTTGCGAACATGCCAGTTCCCATCAGAGCTTCAACCCTGATCCCCAGGCGCGGGTCCCCCTGCGCTCGTCTCATGTTCTCCATAGCTGCCTTTTCAGCCCTCTGTCTCCAATTGCTCTCAAAAACTCCAAACTGCACTGGCTGGAATAAAATCTGTGCTAAGTGTTTAATATCAAAAGGAGCCAGCAAATCCGTGTTGATAACACGAATGATTTGCATGACCTCCGAGGATCCTAGACCATACTTTGTGACCTGTGTTTGCAAATCCTGAACCACTCGCCACGCTATTACGCTATGGCTGTCCACCTGATTTGTGCCAGGGGCTGCCTTAAAAACGGGGAAGGCTTTGCAGCTGGGGGTATTTATACACGTGTCCTCTCCCCCAGTCTCCCCAGTGCTATTCATTGTTCCCTCGGGCTTACCCAAATGCTCCAATAATTCCCATTCCCCACATTCCAATGCCTTTTTTTTCACTTCATCCCAGAACCGCCCTGGTTGCTGCGGCTGCACAGTCACTTTGCAAGGAGGTAGCGTCCAGGGGCCCGCCAATACCTGTTTCACACGGCCACGACTGCCCACCCCCTCCCACCATTCATGAGTCTGCATGATTGGTTGTTCGTCCTCCTTGTCCTCAGAGTCTTGTGGCAAGGGTGGATAATCGAGCCTGCTGAGGCTCTGAGAATCGGGGGATTCTTTGTCCAAAAGTGCTAATTCCTCTAATTGCTCTGCCGGGGACGGGTATTTGGGCTTAACAAAGTCTGATGGGGAAGGATATTTTGGCTTGACATAGTCTAAAGGGGACAGATATTTCTTTGATGAGTCTGTCCTCTGTTTCTCTGCTGGATTCAGGGAGCTCTGTTGTTCAATTTCTTGCAATTGCCCCTCCTTCCCAGACTTTTCGTCCCTTTTGTCCTGCTCGGCTTTCCATTCCTTTAATGTCTCATAGAGCAGTTGCCATGTAGTGGCCAGACTAGAAGCGTTCTTATCGCCACTTGACACAGTGTCCCACATTTTTATGCCCACCGCCTGCCAGGAAGATACACTGAAGGCAGTTCCTGCATCAGGGGAAAACCCCTGTTCTCTTGCCCAGAAAAGGGTAGCGCTTAGGGCTTCCTCCGTGGTTTTAATGCCCCTTCGAAATAACAACGCTTTCCAAGTAGATACTAGTCTTTTCCTCAGCAGTCAACTGGTTCCCCATGACTGCAACCAGTCACTGGCAGCTCACCTTAGTCCAAGGTGTCGACACAGGTCCGGACCGTGAACGGACTCCTCCGCCTCTTTGCTATGCCAGTCTCTGTCCTCACGGCGCATCGTCCCGTTGTCTCCTTGCGACATCTGCGGCTGTTTTGCCTGTCAAGTCGGGCTCACCACGTATTGAAGTTAGGACAGACACACATCACTGCTGAGTGCTTAGCAAGGAACCTTCTTTATTCTAACAAGCTGTGCTTTTTATCTCTTGCTTAAAACAGAGCGGCTACAACAGCTCTTAGATTGGTTAGTGCGAAAAATCTGCTGACAGTTAAGGCAATACTTTTTTTAGCAAAGTCCCTGTTCAGGCGCGTTGACCATCTGTTGTGGTTTTCCGGACTGCATCCTGTTCTTGTCTGCTGTCTGGATCCAACTTCCTCAATTCTTCCATTTGCTGCATTTCTCGTCTGACAGCCTTTTTCTATACTGCTTAAGGGTACACTTTAATTATTTCATCCGATGGATAAGGGTCAATAAGGCTAACGAGCCAGCCATCTCCCCCCACAGAGGATGTTTTGCAATATCCTTAGGGTGGACTGACGCTACCAAGACACCCTCCGGGGTCTGGGATACTCACAGTCCCGTGGTTCTTTGTCCAGCAAATACCAGTGACCTAACCTCGTAGGCTATGCTGGCATCTTGCTCTCCGTCGGATTGTAGTTCGCAGATAAAAGTCCTCTGTTGCTGTAGCATGGCCTGGGCTCTGCTTTCTGCTTGCAATGTAGGGGTCCAGGGTCGTAGGGACCGCTTGGCTGGATCGTGGTGCATTTCTTCATTGGAATCTGATGTCCCATTGTTCTGGGTCCGTGAGGCTTTGTCCCTGGCCGCAGTCCAAGCCTTCATGGCGATCCGATATTCCGATGTTCCTTGTTCGGGCGCCAGATGTAACAATAGAGCGACACAGAGTTCCCAGGCAGGTGCAAAGGAGAGCTCCTTTATTGCAAAAACCAGGCCTTTTTAAGCAGTTAAGCCTTTATCAAATACATACCATTACAACAAACAATAATTCAACCAGTCACCATAAGCCACGAGGTGATCACATGAAGATTATGTAACTTTCTTTTTCTACTTCTAAGTCAGATGAGCTCATTCCCAGAGGCCTTCTGTCCTTAGCCAAAGTAACAGAAGTGAGCCATGATTTTACAAGAGTAACAAGGCCTTCATTTTGTAAGGTTTTACCTGTCCGCAACATCCATACCACAACATTAGGACTGTTTTGGGTTAAAAAGTCATACAGTGGTCTGGCTAAAATAGAAAAATCCTCAATCCATGCTCTGCAGTATCCCACCAGTCCTAAAAACTGCCGTAACTGTATTTTAGTCTGGGGTAGAAGTACTTGTAAAATTCCTTGTATCTTTTCTGGATCAATACACCGTGAGCCTCCAGTCAAAATGTGTCCCAAATATTTAACCTTTTTTGCTACCAACTGCACTTTCTTTTCAGAGACTCTAAGCCCCTTTTCAGCAAGAAAATTAAGCAGCTTCACAGTAGCCTCTTCAACCACCTTTTCCTGTTCCCCTGATAAAAGCAAATCATCCACATAAGGCAACAACCTAACTCCTGAGGGTGAAATAAACTCTCAATATTTTCTGCAAGGCTTGCCCAAACAAACCCAGTGACTGTATATCCCTGCAGGAGGACTGTCCATGTCAACTGTTGTTTTACCATTTTCCCTTCTTCCTCCTGTTCCCATTCAAAGGCAAAATACTGTTTACTGTCCTTTGTAATTGGGCATCCCCAGAAAGCATCCCTGAAATCAAGTACTGAATAATACTGATGTGAAGAAGGGATCTTATTCGGGATGGTATAGGCATCTGGAACTGTGGAATGCCTTGGTTTGACAATTTAATTTATTATTCTTAAATCTTGTACCATTCTGTAGGTTCCATCTGATTTCTTAACTGGCAGGATAGGAGTGTTATAGGGAGACGTACATGGCTCCAAGAGTCCTGCCTTTAACAGGGACTCAATAACAGGCTGTAACCTCTTCCTCCCATCCCTTGAAATAGGGTATTGCTTATAGACACCACTTGTCCTGGTTGCTTCAAAGTGATTTGGAGAGGCTCCATATCTAATTTTCCATATTTCCCTGGGGCTGCCCACACTTCCGGGTTCACTTCAGCATAGGCCTTCTCAGACATTTTACACAAAGTTATAACAGTGTTAGCCTCTGTATTACCTTTTATACTACTAATTTTCATTCCCAATTTAACCATCAAATCCCTTTCCAGTAAATTACAATCACAATTAGGAACAAAGAGAAATTAATGCATTTCAAATCTATCTCCCACATCTATTAATGAGGGTTGAATAAAACACATACCTTCATCTTTTCTACTTACACCCTGAATAATTAAAGGACTTCTTGACAATTTTCCCCTTAGGTAAAAAATTCAAAAGGGATTGAGAGGCCCCCGTGTCTACTAGGAAACACACCTCCTCTCAGTCCAGACCCACCCTAAATGTTATCAAGGGCTTAAGTGTGGTGGGTATCTGGTATAATGGGAGCCCCTGACACCCCTAACAATCCGTCTCCATTAACTGCTGGACTTCCTTCTCCTGAGAATCCACCTCTGTGGACACTCCCACTTCCATTGTCCCTCTGCCCTGCAGATGGAACCCTGATTTCTTCCCAACCGCTGTTTGGGTCAGCTCTTCCCTGCCAAGGAGGGTGATGCCTCTGCCACATCCTTGTGGCCTACCCCATCCTCTCTGTCCTGGGGCCTCCCTTGGGCCCTGCGGGGCTGTAAAGACAATGCCATCACCTTTGCCTTTGCCTTTTCTTTGTACATACACTTGCTGTATCTTTCTAATCAACTCCTCCAGGGGCTTATCCATCTCCCCACTATTGTCTGTGGGTTCTCATTTTCCTACAGCTGCTAAGCGTTCTGCAAAATCATTCATTTCTCCAATGACCCAAACAAAATACTTAAAAGAAAATCTAAATCATTCCACGTACAATCCGCATTTCCCAGACATTCCTTCCTCATCCTCCTGTGCTTATCCTCCTCGCCATACACCGTATACCAGAGCCGGTCCCCGTCCTGCCGCAGTGTCCAAACACAACCCCCCCCAGCACACCCAGCTGGCATGGCTGGCAGTGCCACAGAGACGGGCAGGCGGCCGGGGCATCCTGCAGCCTCATAGGGGCCGGGGGGCCACTGCTGCCCCTTCCCCTGGGAGTAGCGGGGTCAGGCACTGCCTGGTGCTGAGCCCCCGGCTGCCCCACAGCCCTGGCCCGGCCCCGCGCCTCCCCACAGGCCCCCAGCCTGTGCTCCCGGTCCTGCCGCTCCCCATCGTAGAGAAACACCTTTAAATCCTAACTTCCTTGTTTTCCCTGTCCTGGAAGCCGGGGATACAAAGGACCTGCAGCTGGCCCTGGATCAGCTGGCAAATTTTGAGGATAGATGCCTCCTACTGCTACTTGCCTTAACCATATTCCTCCACACTCCAACCAATCCTTTCCCAACATACCACCACCATCTGTCCCTTGTTGCCGAGGCCCCTTCTCGACTTTCCCCTTATTGCCCCCCCCGGGTGTGTGTTGAAAATTATATAAAAATAAATAAGCCGGAGGGCTTGGCTCCGGGGCGCCGGGCCGTGCTCCTCACCGATGCTGGGACCTTAACCCAAGGGGCTTTGCTACCCCACCGGGAGGGGGTGGTTGTCTCACCCAGAGGTTGTCCCACTCAGTAGGAGTCTGTCGCCGGATGCCGATGAAAGACAGGAGCCAGAGGTGAAGGGCAAAGGGAGTGGGGTTTCCCAGCTCTCTCCTTTATTAGGGAGGGAACAAAGGAACAGGGATCTGGGCAGGAGAAAGCCTGAGGAAGAATCCCCCCGGAGCTCAGGGTAGCATCAGCTTATAAGGGAAGACCAAAGGGGAGGAGTAAAGGGGTAACAACCAATGGGAAGTGAGGTAAGGGGAGGATCTGAGGGTACAACAAATCAGAGCAATAAGGGGGTGGATACAAAAGACTTCAACCAATGGGGCGTCGAGTATAACAGAACTTTCCAAAACAGGGGATAGAACTTAACTTAAAACTGACAGTTCTGCCCTTGCTCTAATGCACTCGCAAGGGGAGAGAGAGAGGGGGTGGGGATCAGACGTCCATCTCATCCTCCGACTCCTCCTCCTCCGAGAAGGAGGGCTCCACATCGGAGGTGATGTCATCAAAGCTGGCCATAGCCACTTGTGGAGAATCACCCACCACACCTTTCTCTCTAGCTTAGAGAAGAGGTTAATATTTGCAGAAAATGCCTACAAAAGTATTTATAACAGTTTACATGCTCCCATAAGATAATGCAGCTGTATGAGGCTTGCTTCCCGGGCCCAAGGCTCTTTTCCCCCCCCCCATACTGCTTCTCTGCACTGGCAGCCATCCAAATTTAAATAAGTCTCTTGGCTGCTAATTAAATCTCTTATCTACAACAGCAAAGTCACTCTTCGGTCTCCCCCATCCACCTCCGAAAAGGGAAAGGAGGATTTTTTTTCTCTCGGCCTTTTTCTCGGCTTTCTCAGCTTGGCTTCTCTTGGCTTGGCTGCTTTCCTTTCTCTTGGCCTTGGTCCAGATGGCAATAGACCAGCTCCTCTCAGGTCCGAACGGCACGGGACCATGGGGAGTGAGGCCGGGGCCCCTGCCGGCCCCCTGGGCCACGGGCCCCTGGCACGGGGGGGCCACTGCTTGCTAGTGGTACAGCAGGGAGCAAGGGAGCAAGAGAGGAAGTCAGGTGTCCCTTCCTGGGTGGTTTTTACAACATTCCTTCCACAGAGACATCACATGAACACTAAGTGGTCTATATAACTGTCCTTCACCTGTTTTAACCAATCAGATTTGTCTCACACCAGGTCAAACCATGATAGAGACTTTGGTCAATTATATTAATTTGCTAAACTTATAGAAGTGTCGGAGTCCATTGGGGGGTAATCATCATGTGCTGCTGGGTGTGGACGGTTTTTGGGTCGACATTTCCCACCTGGCCCTAAGTGTATATTAATCCACTGGATTCTATACTCTTTGGCGTGGCGGCGTCAGGGGACCCTCACCACCCAGAAGACCAGATGGAGGGGAGCCACAAGACATCGTTGGGACCCCCAGAAGGGTGATATGTTTCCATCTAACCCCTGTCACTCTCTCCCTGTCCCCCCAGCACCCCACACACACTTCTTTTTCTATCTCTTTCTTTCCTTTTTCTTTCTCTTTGCCTCCTTTACTATTAAATAAAAATATATCTATTTTTTGGCACCAACATCTAACCTTGTTTGGTTTTAATCTCATTTTTGGGTATATTTTGAACCTTTTGGGGTTCAGTCCTCTTTATTCGCAGAGACTTAGTTTCCTCTGCTCTTCTGTGCTTAAACTGGATTGCAACAGGTCCTCCCACAAACAGTACCAGTTATTACTGAACGAAATCACTATATTGGAAAAGAAAATACACCACAGATATATTACAAATTAATTACACGATTTGTTCTATTTTCTTTAACAACAAAAACAACAACAAGTTGCAGTAATTCAACCAGACCCGTATTTTATATTGTATTTCAGGTTATCACCTGTGCTGCTCCAGACACTACTTTCATTGAGGTACAAATCTATATACTTCCTGAACACTGGAATATACTCAGAGTAGTTGACAAGGTGTTACGAACAAGTGTTTGAGATGGCTTAAAAAATCATTGGCAAGAGTATCAGCAAAAACCAGATTTAATATTAAGCGACAGCACGACAAAGTCCGCTGGCAAGATTCACTCTACTACTTACAGGACAGTTAAGGCACACCAAGGAAAAACAAGCAACAACAAAACCAAATAAAATCCAGGCAATCAAAATGAACCGAGAATTATCTAGGGGGGTGTATGTGTGTGTGTGTGTGTGACAAAAGGATAGTGAGGGCAAGGATAAAAAGGAATATGGCTTTAAAGCTTAACAGCACTCAAACTTAACAGTACTTAAACTTATACCTTAAACCTAACAATTTAACAAAGGAACAACACTTAACATACCTAACTTAACTTATAACTTAAGCTTAACTTAGGAATAACACTTAACAGTACTTGACCTAACTTATGACTTCAAAGTCAAACTTAGCAACTTAACAGAAAAACAACACTTAGCAGCATTTAACTTAGCTTATAACTTATGACAACCTTATAGGCCTGACTTACTTCAATATCTAAGACACTTAAACATCTAAGAAAGCAGCATTTCCCCCAGATTTACTATAGCATATGTGCACGTTTATGCACCCAGACACAGAGTCAGTGCAAGGTACCTGTGAAAAATTGCCCTCAGAGGTCTGTGAAAGACTCACTTCGGATGCCTTTGCATCTTCCGGCGGGTGAAGGGTTGGGCCTCGAGGAGTGAGGGTATCGGCCCAGGACTCATCGCTTTTCGTCGATCCTCCAAGTACAGCAAATGTGGGAGTTTGCCGGCTCTGAGAGGCGTCCCCCTCAGAGGGACATTGCTGGTCACAGCCCGCTGTGGCCCAGGAGAGCTCAAAGGGTCTCATATTGGACCGCTGTTTATAGGGCCCCAAGAGATGGGCTTCAGTCATAAGTGTTTTCTCCTGGCCACAGTTTTGGGTTGGCACTTTCTTTGAAAGTCTGAGAACAGGGATGTTATGCCATTCAGGCAAGAAAAATAGTTGCCAAGGCTGTTCATAAGGAAAACAGGAGCTCGTTAGACAGCAGCAGTTCCTGGGAGCAGACAGTGTCTCTGATAAGCTCAGGAAGAGCTGAGCCCAGGTGCTGTTTTTCAAGGCCGAGGCCTAACGAGCATTTCCCAGATCACAGTGTGGCCTGGAAAGAATGGGGGGGGGGATGCACCAGCTTACAAGGTGGTGTTAGGTCATAGGTTTGATTGGATGATCTCAAAGGTCTTTTCCAACCTATTTGATTCTGTGATTCCATGTAATTATTATTTCTTTCCCTATTATTATTGCAAGAGCTTACAAGAAGTTATAAGAGATGTCTCCACATTGGAATCAAAAGGCTACAAAAGGCCTCACAGGAACTGGGAGCTGTAGCTAGAAATCAGAAATAACCTTTGATGCCAAAGAGATTTTTGCTTTTATGCTTTTTATATATTAGGATTTTTTATTTCATACTTTTTATATATTAGTAGTCCTGTAGCCCTGTAGTCCTGTAGCCTTGTAGCCTTTACTCTATAACCTTGTAAATTCCTAGCTAGCAGTTTCCCTATCCCATAGTCAAAATAAGCACGTTATCACCACTAGTGTTCTGGGGACCAGGGACGTTTCTCTGTCCAATGTCTCCTAAAAGCCAAAACAACAGTAGAGCCAGCAGTTTTGGGGGGCTTCAGTAGGAGGCTGAACCAAGGGGGGAATTACCTCATTAACTGTATTTCTAATTGGGAGATTTTTGTCAACTATGTTAATTTGCTAAACTTATAAAATATGGCGGTACGGTGTGGTACGTGCTGCTGGGATTGATCGATCATTGTGCTTTGTATCCTTGGAGGACCTCCAAATAAAGGTATCCGCTTTCCCTATCCTCTTAACATCATCCAGCTTCTGATTTTAGGTAGAAAAATCCCTTTCCCTGTGATCTTTCACCCACCTCTTCCGGGCTTCTTTGTCTCCTTCAACCTGACAGACACCTGTCCATCCAAAAGGAGGAAAGTGCACTGTAAATATGAGTCTCAGTTGCATCTCTTGATCATGTCCATGATGATTAAAAAGATGTCACTGTCTCTAGGCCTCATTCTGCAGGAGGCTGGGTTACTGCTGAAGACCAGGAGAGAGAAAAGCACTCTGTTTCTGGGAAGTTCCCAGCGCCCGATAGGATTAGTCATGCCTAATTAACAGTGAGGAGCAAGCAACACAGAGCTGAAAGGAGGGACCAAAACCCCCTCAGCTGCAGCCAAGCCTTGTGCGTGCACTACCAAGCCAGCTGCTTCAACAAGAGAAACTCTTGATATAGCACAATACCTTCTCCAGCCACGACATCCCCCAAGCACACAGATAAGAGATAGGTAGCAGAGGTACCCATACACCTCCAACACCCAGAGAAAGCTGAGCTCTGGATGCACACCAGACCCTGGGGGACCCTTCTCCCCTTACACACCACATGCCTTGGGGCTGGAGGACACGGCTTGGCAAAGTCCTGTGTGGAGACAGTCCATCAGTCACTGGGACATCAGGGTTGGGTTTTCCCCTGCCTTTCTGGTACTCACACTGCACCAGCGTGGGATGAATCTTCACGAGGCACTATGCCTCCTGTCACAGCAGCCAAACACACATCCACCACACATCGAGTATGTTTGATGCAATTAAAGCCTGGACCATAGCAACCTGCCACCTTCAGTGCATGCTCTCAGACCAGAGGGTCTAGTTCAGGTGAGGAGTAAATAAAGAAGACCTAGAGCAAAGGCAGCCTGCCTCGGAGGAGGGAAGAGGGACACAAGGAATGGGGCCAGGGACTTGCCAGGCATGCTGACACCAGCTCGGCTGTGTGCAGATTTAGCTGTGTAAGCCCACGAGTCTGTATATATAGATGCATAGAGCACATACAGACCCATACAGCTCATATATACCCATACAGATACAGCATGTACGGACCCATGCAGCACATATAAAACTGGGAAGAAGCAAATGTCTATGTATTCACTCACCCTCTCAGGCAGTGAACCTATGCTGTAGGGCTCCCACGGATTTTAAGCCCACTGTTCCATGGAAGGGGGGCTCCGGCAGGCCTGGCGGTGGCACCGGGACTATTCTGTGCCGGGATAGGCGGAGCCCCGGGGAAGGGTGAGGCAACACCGACACCACCGGCGGTTACAGGGACGGCTCCCCCCAGGCGTGTCCCGGCGGGCTCCCCAAGGCACGGTCCCACACAGGGCAAGAACCCGCTCCCCGAGCCCCAACGTCACCGCCGCCCTCTGCCCGGCTTACCCTGCACCGCTTCCCTCCTCACTGCTGGCCTCCAGCAGGCTCAGCCCTCAGCACTGGCACCGCTCGGTGTAAGCGGGAGCAGCGCTCAGGCGCGGTGAGGGCAAGAGATAGCGGGGCGCCACACTTCCAAGGCCAGACCGCACCGCTCCGCCGTGGCCATGGCCTGGCCCGGTTCGGCACACCAGCACCACGCGCCCGCCCCCGCAGTGACGTCACCCACCAGCCTCAGCTGCTGCGTGGGGGCCACCTACCGGGGAGGGATGGAGAGGAGCAATCCCCAGTGAGGAGCCGCCTGAGGGGATATGGTTCCCCCCTTCTGCCATAGCCCCTGTGAGGAGCCGCTGATGGGGATCCTGCCTGGCCCCCCACCTCAAGGCGTCCCTTGCAGCAAGGGTGGTGGACTGGAGGTGAACCCCCTTGTTAGAATTTCGTTTTTGTTTTTACTTTTACTATTTCGAGAGTTCTTTGCTTAGAGTTTGGAATGAAACGCAGGAGGCGCTGAGATATTCTTCTTATCAGGTTGTTTATTAAATTCTTATCTATAGCATAGCAGCACAGAGTGTTCTCTAAGTTAGGAAGGTGGAAAATGGCCTTGAACCGTGAGTTCTAAGGTTATTTAAAGCTGAATTTACCCAATTATAGACTGCCAACTAACATGTTTTTACTTATAATCCAGTCACTGTCCATTTAGCATCTGCAATGCAGGCTTTTTTGCACCAATGGTTAAACTACCTAGGTTTGTGAAGAAGAAGGAAGAAAGAAGWAGTATAAACCCACACCCAAAATCCTCCATCTTGCTACCAATACATTACTAATAACTCATAAACTGAATCTTCTACATTTCTACATATTTCACCCAGTGACATAACAAATTGCTTTTTAATTACAACAATGAAAAACTGAAATTTAGGGTTCCGACACCCCCTCACTTTGAACACTCAGATCCTCCTTTCTGGGCTTTCTGCCCTTTCACTCCCTGTAAGCCACTGTTTACTTGTTTATCGATATGAATGTGTGGGTTTCCAAGTCTGCATCAAGCCAGCGACCCTGTGGGACCGTTCTGGGACCCGCTTTGGCCCTGGTAGCCCTGGAACACGTCAGTGTCCTCACGTCTGTCTGATCCTGAGATCTGTCCCTGCTGAAGCAGGGCCTTCCCCATGGAGAAAGGTGTAACGGATTTTGGGTAGTGCCCCAGGGTGCTGAGGGTCGGACCCACTCTCCATGAGTTTCAAGCTCCTGCTCCAGTTCCAGCCATGCTGTGACCAGGAGGGATCAGACCTGCTCTCCACAAGTTTCCAGCCACTGTCCCCAGTTCCAGTCACACCGCACTGTGGAGGGGTTGGCCCTGAAACTGCTGGGAAGTTTCTTCCAGTGTTTTGGACAAAACTAGATTTTTTCCAGTTTATGTTTTGTCCTTGTCCCCTGTTGATTGTTGTTTGGTGTAATAAATAAGTGAATGATAATGTTGGCTTTCGCATATATGAATTTAACATTTACCAATAATAATGTGCTATGTAGAAATAGTAAAATATAGCATGTAGAAATAATAAAATACATTTAAGTAAAAACAAGACTAAAGTGAATAGTAACTTTGAAATAGTTGTAAGAGATACATGGTAATAAATATCTTTAAGTTAACAAAACATGGTAATAAATATCTTTAAGCTAAACAATTCAAGACAACAAAAGATAAACTGTGTACATCCTGGAGTTTGTTTTCTCACCAGAAAAATCAGGAAAGACTTATTACACCAAAACTCCCAGAGGAAGAATCAATCACAGATCAAACAAGAAAAGACAGATACCTGAATTCCTGAAATAACACAAGACTACACAATGCTTGGACTGACGTCACCCTGGTGGAGCGGTGGGAAAGGAGGAAATGAGTAAAGTGTAAATTACCTTTTGAGCCTCATGAATATGCAACAGTCTAAAGATACTTAAACCACAGTAGAATGAATGAATTGGCGCCCCTGGCAAGATTTGCCAAGCACCCAGCACTGTTTGCCTTTGTTTTACTAATAAATATTCAATATTATGCTATTAAAATTTTGGCCTACGCATTTGTTTATAACATTTGGGGTGTGAAAGGAACTAAACAAAGAATTTTGTATTTTTGCTTAGTTTGTAGTCTGTTTTGTAATTTGCTTAGTCTTTTAAACTCATATTATAGCTTTGTAACTTTCATATTGTAACTTTGTTTAACCCTTCAATTTAATTGGTGTTAACTTACATAGTGTAGCTTTGTTTTGCCCTTCTGTTTAATTAGTGTTTAAATCATCAGCCTGTAGCCTGTAGGAAAACATTGATAACAAGGGACTAAGAAAATGAGCAAAACTCGCCAGCTGTGACTTGATCACAATGACCTAAGACCCTCAGAGTACTTACTAAGTGGATACCTGTCCAGATAAAAGAATTCTAGATCTCACATGGCTACAGCTCATTGCATGAATCTCACATTACCAAGATAAGACGTAGACAAGTCAGCACAGGTGGACGGCGCATGTGCTAGCATGGAAGTTCAAACAAAGGATGTAATGAGGAAGACAATGGAATAATATAAAATCAAAGTAAACACCCCAAAATCCCAAAATAAGTGCTGCAGTTCCGAACAATGAACAGTAGATGAAAATCTTGCTCCACGAAAATATAAAGGATCAAATATCCATAAATTCTGAACTGATGCACCACTTACGTACCAAGGGGGACAGACTTTGGGCGTGGTTTGGGGAATTCCTTGAATATTCAATGTATATAAACCTGAGGGAACAATGCCTAAGGGAACGTGTTTATGGAAGGGACACCCTCAGCATGTTCCCTGATATCAGAATAAAGGAATGCTTTCTTAACAGTTTATGCTGTTAAGTGATTTTCTTTGAATCGGGGGAAGGGAGTGCTAGAGCCTCAGAGCCTCGGTTGCTGTGTTGCTTTTTCCTTTGTGCTCTCTCTTGGATGCATGGTCCAGAGAAGGGGGCTTCTCCGCCATATTGTCTTTGTCTTCTGGTCAACACGGGCTGCTACGGCAGCTGCCATCTTGTTTTCTTTGTTACCAGGGGAGGGGTCACATGACTCAGCACCTTTGTATCTAGTGGTTATTGCTGTTATCTTGGTTGTTGCTGTTTTTTTCTTTTTAGTAAACATTATTTTTTCACTTATATCTTCTCATATTCGTCTCTCCTTATTGGTGAAAGGGGAGTGGTTAAACCTAAGGGTAGGTAAATGTTGTGGGTTTGAGTTTTTCAAATAATTTCTCTCCCATATGTTACCTGACAGGGAGACCTGTGCTGGGAGGGGGTTGCACAGGAGATAAATGGGCAATAATTAAGAAACAAAAGGACATGGTCAAGCACTCCCACATGCCACAATGATTGCCCAGGGAGAGAAACAGAGCTGAGGAGTTGCAGTGTGACATCGCAAGAGAGGAAGACACTCCGAGACTTGGCTGGAGGGGTTGGGGGTTGGGCTCTGCTCTTTTCAACTCTGCAGTCGGGGAAGGCAGACGTGCGTGGTGCAGGGAGCGAATGCCAGTTTGTCCCGAGAACACGGCTACATTGTGACTGGGTGCCGATCGAATCTCCTGTCTCTGCGGGTCCTGCCACAGCTCAGGGTACAGTGCTATGTTGTGACTTGTTGCTGATCGGGGATCAGCTGTCTCTGCCATCCCTGCCGCGGCTGGGTTTGCTGCTACACTGTAGCTGGCAGTCTGCCCCCTGGGGTCTGCCCACCCCCCCGCTGTTCCAGCCGCTGCTCCGAGGATACTGCTGCGGTTCAGCTCGCTGGCCAGAGTGCTCCCTGTGAGTTTTGCTAGGGGAGCCATCTCCCCTCCTTCCTCTTGCCTGAGCCACCATTTGCCATGTGGAGAGGTCGCTGTGCTTGCCCCAACAGCGCCCCCTGCAGCCACGGGGAGTCACTGCAGCCTCTCTACCTCAACACGAGGCAACAGCACCCCCTGCCGGTTGTGCCCATAACTACACAAAAAAAGAAAATTGCTCAACAGGTGAGAAAAGGCTGTTATTGGATTTTCTGTTTTTTTGTTGTTGCTGTTTGTCTGTCTCATTTTATATATCCTAGTAAATAACTGTTATTCCTTTTCCCATATCTTTGCCTGAAAGCCCCATAATTTCAATGTTATAATAATTTGGAGAGAGGGGGATCATCTTTCCCATTCCAGGAAGTTTCCTGCCTTCCTTGGCAGACACCTGTCTTTTAAACCAGGACAGTAACTAATTTGGGAGTCTCTGCCCCTTAAATTGACTTAAACTAAGACAATTTTTTCCCCATTTCATGGGCTTCCTCTGATGCCTAAAGAGTTTTAGTTTTTTATGTATTCTTCATGTATTTGTAGCTTTGTAGTCTTTTAACACATAGGTATAACTTCTAGTACTTTTCCAGCTTTCTTTTCCCACAGTGAAAAAACTCTTATTGATGCATTCTTGAAATTCTATTTAGTCTTGCCTTTTAGTGTACTAAGGACATTTTGTTTTTGTATCATGTATCATAGACATAATAAAGGTAGAGGGGGCTCAAATGGGGCAGAACCCGGGGGAGATTACCTCACCAACCGCCCTTTTAATTGGACAATGGTTGCTAGATATACTAATAGCCCGATCTTATAAAATTGTACTAATCTAATTCCAGGCATGTTTTTTTGCCATATTGTGTACCTGAAAGCTTTCAAGTAAAGGTTTGCTTTTATATTATCATTCTAACGTTGTTTGGGAAAGTTTTGTTCTATTGTGGGCAACACCTCCACCCCTCCAGATGTTCAAAAACAGGCTATGACTTGTGCTCCATTCCGTCAAGATGGCGGCTCAGGACAGGAGAAGCATCCCACTTGATTGATGGCTACTGACACTGTCCCTGCCCAGGTCATCATTGCACTCTCCTTGCTCCTCGCAAAATTCACTCTTCATGGTTTCATATCATTCCTGCTACTTTACTTCCTGCAACATACAACTCACACCACAGAGTATTTTTCCCCCAAGGTTAAATCTCCTTGAGGCACACACCGGGTCTCCCCATCCTTCTGCATTACCCACTAAGTACACCCTGGTTCTTGAGCAAAGACAGTCTCACGAATGGGTTTGCCTTTTCCTGTGGGAGAGGAAATCCACACCGCCTTCCCCAGCCACTTCCCTATGTGTACTACAGGGATCTTAGCTCTTCCCACATTATGTAGGGGCTTTGTTTGGGCAGGACCAGGGTGGTTAGCAGATCCTCTGGTGTTGACCAGCCAAGTGGCTTCTGCTTAATTTGCATCTCCATGCTTCCATGCCTCATTGCCTAACTTTCTTAACATAGTCTTCAATAGTATTGGTTTTGCACAGCCTGGTTTTTGGTAGCAGGGGGGCCACAGAGGTGGCTTCTGTGAGAAGCTGCTAGAAGCTTCCACCATGTCCAGCAGAGCCAATCCCTGATGGCTCCAAAGATGGACATGCCGCTGGTCAAGGCTGGGCCAATTAGAAATGGTGGTAATGCCTCTGTGATAACATATTTAAGAAGAAATCAAAACAAAGGTTGTGGCACAGTTTTAATTCCAGCCAGAGTGGGAGTGAGAATATGTGAGGAGAACAACATGCAGACACCAAGGTCAGTGCAGAAGGAGGGGGAGGAGGTGCTTCAGGCACCAGAGCTGAGATTCCTCTGCGGGCTGTGGTGAGGACCATGGTGAAGCAGCTGTCCCCCTGCAGCCCATGGAGGTCCATGGGGATGCACAGATCCACCTGCAGCCCATGGAGGAGCTCACGCCAGAGAAGGTGGATGCTTAGAGGAGGCTGTGACCCCGTGGGAACAGCTGGAGCAGCCTCTCCTTCGAGGACCGCACCCTGTTGAAGTGACCCATGCTGCAGCAGTTTGAGGGGTGCTGTTGACTGTGGGATGAACTCACATTGCAGCAGGTCGCAGGGCACTGCTGCTCATGAGATGAAGCCACGTTGGACAAGTTCATGGAGAACTGTCTCCCGTGGGAGGGACCCCATGGTGCAGCAGGGGAAGGACTCCTCTCCCTGCGCAGTGGAAGAAAACCTGGGGTGATGAACTGACCATAACCCCCATTCCCTGCCTCCATGCACTGCTGGGGTAGGCAGTAGAGCTGGGAAGGAGGGAGGGGTGGGGGCAAAGTGTTTTTAAGGACTTATTTTACTTCTCATTATCCTGCTCTGATTTTGTTAGCAATAAATTCACCTTATATCTCTAAGTGGAGCCTGTTTTGCCCTTGATGGTAATTGATGAGTGTGTTTCTCCTAGTCCTTATCTCAACTCATGAATCCTTTGTTAAAATTTTCTCTCTGTCCGGCTGCGGAAGGGGAGTGAGAGTGACTTTCGTGGGTGCCTGGCATCCGGCCAACATCAAACCATGACACCATTATACCTCTCAATCTTTCCAGAGGCTTGTGGATTATAGAGGATGTGATATATCCACTCTATGCCATGTTTCTTTGCCCAAGAGTTTATAAGGTTATTTCAAAAATGAGTCCCATTGTCTGATTCAATTACCTCTGTGGTACCATGTTAAAACAATAGTGCAACATAGATTTCCAAGGCAGGTGCAAAGGAGAGCTCGTTTATTGCAAAAACCAGGACCTTTTAAGCAGTTAGGCCCTTATCAAATACATACCAAAGAAACACAACAAACAATAATTCAACCAGTCATCATAAACCACAAGGTGATCACGCGAAGGCTATGTAACTTGTTTTTTCTACCTCTAAGTCAGCTGAGCTCATTCCCAGAGGCCTTCTGTCCTTAGTCGAAGTCATAGGAGTGAGCCATGATTTTACAAGAGTAATAAGGCCTTCATTTTGTAAGGTTTTACCTATCCGCAACACCATGTCACCACAAAATGTGTCTCAAGGCCTAAAATGGTGTTCTGAGCAGTGGCATGGTTTACAGGGTATGTTTCCAGCCAACCAATCATTGCCTCCACCATGGTGAGTATGTAGAGCTTCCCTTGGCATGTTTGTGGCAGTGGTCCAATGTAGTCAATTTGTGAGGCCTCATCATATCAAAAACCCAGCCACCACCCTCTATTCCAGGGAGATTTTTCTTGCATGGCTCACTTGATTTCAGCACATTTCACATTCATGAATGACCTGTGTGATGGCCTCCATGTTCAGATCCACCCCTCAATCACAAGCCCATCTGTATGTTTCATGTCTTCCTAGATGTTGTCCTGGGTAGCCCAAAATGTTATTGTATTCCATATCTATCTCTGCTCAAAAATTTTTATTGTCTCTTTAAGACCTGGTGGCGTGGCCGGAAATGGAACCACAGGGCCGGGGAGTGCCTTGTTTTTTTAAAATTCGGGGCACTGATACTGAAATCAGCCAGATAGAAACTTTCTGACAGAATTTTGAGTATTTGAAAGTGGGCATTCTTTATTGCAGCACTGGTCAGTCAGAGAATCCTTCCTCTAATTGAGTGCTCCGAGCATTGGGTAAACAGTTTTTATCATACACACTCATTGCATATTCATTAGCTATTCCCACTTACTTGATGTATATGTATTACTTTATTTTACATAGTCACAACCATTATCGTAAGTCCTTATATGGTTCTTTGGGGTCTTCTTTGGTGGTCTTCAATGTCCAGTGTCCTTTTTAGGTAGCTGTTACTTGTCCCCTGCTTTTGAGTAAGCACAATATCTTTGTTTTGCATAACTTCTGCTTTGTCAGCCTTGTAGAGCTGAGCTGGCATCCTGCTTGTTTTGCATGACTTCTGTTTGCCTAAGTTACATACTTAGAGTGAATTTTGCACCACCTATCCACAGCACGAAGCTGGAGCTGGGCAGGGTCAGGCCACCATTCTTTGGTACTCGGGAGTCCATTTTCTTCCTCCCCTCCATAAAAACAAGGATCCGAGACAGCGGCTTGGAGGCTGCAGTGCTGACACTGGCTTGATCCAGATGGCTGAGGAAGAGGCAGAGAGGGAGATAGAGTAAGCCTGCAGAGCTGCCACACTTCAGCCTGCTCCAGCTCCCTGGCAGCATTGACTCTTTTTGGACAGAAATAGTTTTTCCAGGTTTTGTTTTCCCCTGATCCCATTGTTTGTTTTGGGGGGAGGGAGGGAGTTTTAGAACCACAGAGGCTTGTTTGCTGTGTTGTTTCCTTTGTTGTCTCTCGGCTGTGGGGCCAAGAGAGGGGAGTCTGTGCCATTTTTTTTCTATGTTCCCTGGGACAATTAGGGGGACCTCCTCCGCATTTGTGCGTGGGGGTTCAACCATTTTCCCTTTATCTCAGAACATCCAGTTGTCTGCAGAGGGCGTCATCTGGGGGGAGGGTTTGTCTGCCATTTTCCCTTTGTCTTTTGAACCTTGAGGTAATCTGTGGAGGGAGCCATCTTGGGGGAGGGGTTTCTCTGCCATTTTTGTTTCTCTTTTTCCCAGGGATTCGGTGAGATTTAGCAACTTTGTACCTAGTTATTATTTACTGCTATTTTTTGGTTGTTGCTCTTTTGTTTTTAGTAAACTGTTATTTTTTCATTTATATCTACAGAATTCGTCTCTCCTTATTAGTGGAAAGGGATTGGTTAAAACTAAAGGGGAGGTAGCTCATTTTGGAGTGTCCGCCCCTTTAATGGTCTCAAACCAAGACAGATATCCTGATGTTTCATGGGCCCATAGGGCTATAAATAGCTCACCCTTCCACTCTCAGTCTAAGTCTACTTGAACTATTCCAATCTTGGCAGCCTTATCTACCTGTTCATTGTTCTGATGTTCTTCAGTAGCATGGATTTTGGGCATGTGAGCATCTACATGACTATGGGAGAATTCATACCAGAAGAAGGATGGCCTGTTGATGAAACAATTAAAGTGTATCCCTAAAAGTGTGATAATGTAGCAATAATGCAAACACAAGGCTTTTCAGCTATTTTAAAAATTGAGGAACTAAAAACCACATGAACAAATGCAGTCCCAGGAAAACCACAAAATGTGCGGCTGGAGATAGTGTTAAAAATGTGTCTTTGTCCTAACCCTCAGCAGAATTTTGTATTAGCCAATCAAAGTCGCTGTTGCAACAGCAGTGCTTTAAGCATGATATAAAAAAAGCTTGTAAAAATAAAGAAGGTAGAAGCCTTTTTTGAAAAGCACTCGGTGTGTGTGTTTGTCTGTTCCAACAATTGGATTATCGATATATGGTGAGCCCGACGTGATCGGCGGAACAGCCGCAGACGTCGTGGGGAGACAGCGGGGCGAAGCGCTGTGGGAACAGAGACCGGCATAGCAGAAGAGGCGGAGGAGTCCGTCCACGGTCCGGACCTGTGTCGACACCTTGGATTAAGGTGAGCTGCTGGTGACATTGACATTGACATTAGCTGCAGTCATGGGGAACCAGTTGACTGCTGAGGAAAAGACTGTAGTATCCACTTGGAAAGCATTGCTAGAGCGAAAAGGCATTAAGACCACGGAGGAAGCCTTAAGCGCCACTCTTTTCTGGGCAAGGGAACAGGGATTTTCCCCAGACGCGGGAACAGCCTTCAGTATATCTTCCTGGCAGGCAGTGGGAACGAAAATGTGGGACGCAATCTCAAMTGGCGATAAGACTGCTTCCAGTTTAGCTACTACGTGGAGATTGCTCTATGAGGTATTAAAGGAATGGAAAGCTGAACAAGATAAAAGGGATGAAAAATCTGAGGAGGGGCAATTGCAAGAAATTGAACAACAGAACTCCCTGACTTCAGCAGAGAAACAGAGGACAGATTCATCAAAGAAATATCTGTCCCCTGTAGATTATGTAAAACCAAAATATCCTGCRCCATCAGATTTCGTTAAGCCCAAGTACCTGTCCCCGGTGGAACAAATTGAGGAACTAACAATTTTGGACAAAGAAACCCTTGACTTTAAAAACCACAGCAAGTTAGACTATCCGCCCTTGCCGAGGGAGGAATCGTCTGAAGACAAGGATGAACAATTAATCATGCAGACTCATGAAAGGAGGGAGGGGGTGGGCAGTCGTGGTCGTGGGCGGCGGGTACCGACGGGCCCCTGGACGCTACCTCCCTGTAGAGTGACCGTCCAACCGAGACAGCCAGGGCGGTTCTGGGATGAAGTGAGAAAAAAAGCATTGGAATGTGGGGAATGGGAATTGTTGGAGTGTTTGGGTATACCTGAGGGAACAATGAATAGCATTGGGGACACTGGGGGAGGGGGCGCGTGTATGAATACTCCCAGCTATGAGGCTTTTCCAGTTTTCAAAGCAGCCCCTGGCACAAATCAAGCAGATAGCCACAGTGTGATAGCGTGGCGCGTGGTTCAAGATTTGCAAACAAGAGTTGCACAATATGGTCTAGGATCCTCAGAAGTTATGCAAATCATTCATGTTATTAACACAGATTTGCTGGCTCCTTTTGATATTAAACACCTAGCACAGATCTTATTCCAGCCAGTGCAGTTTGGAGTTTTTGAGAGCAATTGGAGACAGAGGGCTGAAAAGGCAGCTATGGAAAATATGAGACGAGCCCAAGGGGACCCACGCTTGGGGGTTGGGGTTGAAGCTCTGATGGGAACTGGCATGTTTGCAAACCCAGACCTGCAGGCGCGATGGGATCCCCTGGTTCTTGAGATGTGCCAAAAACTGGGAATAGGAGCTTTGATAAAAACCATAGAAATGGCTTCTCCCAAACCTCGATATGTAAAAATCGTACAGGGAGTGAAAGAGCCATTCCTCCAGTTTATTGAAAAGGTTGCTGCTGCTGTGGAAAAACAAGTTGATGATGATAATTTGAGACAGTTGTTGTGTAAACAGTTAGCTCGAGATAATGCTAACGAAGACTGTTGCAAGGTAATTGAGAACTTAGCAGGAGACCCTTCCCTAAATGATATGGTCACTGCCTGTTCAAAAATTGGGTCAGTAGAACATAAAATGTCAGCTCTGGCAGCTGTCCTGCGACCACCACAAAAATGCTTTGCATGTGGGCAGCAGGGACACCTAAAGGCAGACTGCAAACAGCGACAGTCAGGACAAAAGCAAAAGGGGAATAACAATTCTAACAGTTTTTTATGCAATCGCTGTGGTAAGCCAGGTCATTATGCGAAACAA
>JACAXG010000431.1:84604-96271 GCA_018881555.1 Amblyornis subalaris
GCTCAACTCGTTGAGTTACGAGCTGTAATTATGGCATTTCAGCATTTTTCTCATGTACCACTGAACCTTGTTACTGATTCTTCTTATGTCGCAGATCTTGCACAGCGTTTGGACTGTTCGCTTGTTAAGGAGGTGGACAGTGCTAATTTGTTTTTGTTATTGAAATCCTTATGGGATGTGCTTCAGAAGCGGAAACACTCTTATTATGTTTTGCATGTTCGCAGTCACACCTCGCTTCCAGGTTTTGTGGCCGAAGGTAACTCCTGAGCTGACCAGCTTGCCACCCCTGCGTGGGTTGCACCTCAGCCTGACCGGACGGCACAGGCCAAGGCATCACATGATTTCTACCACCAGAGTGCACGCACTTTGCAAAAACAATTTTCACTCACATCAACTCAGGCCCGCAACATTGTCAGCACCTGTCCTGACTGCCAGGGCTTTGCCGTGCCTTTGCCCATGGGTGTTAATCCCAGGGGTTTGCGGGCTCTGCAACTCTGGCAGACAGATGTCACACATATCAGAATTCGGTCGCCTCAAGTACGTGCACGTCTCAATTGATACCTTTTCTTCTGTCATATGGGCATCTGTTCATGCAGGTGAAAAGAGCTGTGATGCCATCGCACACTGGCGATTGGCTTTTGCTGCGCTGGGAGTACCAGCAGTTGTCAAAACCGATCATGGCCCTGCCTACGCCTCTGCTCGAGTGAAACAATTTTTACACCTGTGGGGCRTGGAACACAAGTTCGGTATTCCCCATTCACCYACTGGTCAAGCTGTTGTTGAAAGAGCACATGGCTCCTTGAAACGAATGTTGCAAAAACAAAAAAGGGGAATGCTTGGGGAGCCTCCCCAGAGTCGTGTCCGGAAAGCAGTGTACACGCTCAACCATCTCACGATACCTTCTGATTCTGATGTTCCTGTTATTTTAAACCATTTTCTTTTGCTCCGATCTGATGGGGCACTGGCTTTTCCCCGTGGAAAGGTGTGGGTAAGGGACCTCATCACTGGTAAGTGAGAGGGCCCTTGGGACCTTATTACCTGGGGACGTGGATATGCTTGTGTCTCCACAGATACCGGTCCTCGTTGGATACCGGCACGGTGTGTGAGACCTCATCTGCAATGGCGTGGCTGTCCCCTGGACGACAAGGATGGATCCTGCACTTAGAATCATGCTCATGATGCTGTGTTGCGGTGCAGGACCGGGAGCGTCGATAGTGCCTCCGCTCCCAAAAGAGAATGTGTGGATAACCTTAGCCCAAGCTATGAATCAGTCATCTATATGTCTGTCGCTTGCTACCCCGCAATCGCCTTTTCAAACATACTCGGTGGCTGTGCCAATTGCTAATCAGACACTTGTTAAGTGGTGGGCCAACGGGTCTAAGAATGGGGGGGAATCCGTCCCTGACAGGCTCCTGCCGATGCTAAATTTGGCGGAGCCACAGGAGCTTGATATTTTGGGGTCCCTGAGGGCGGCAGCATGCTTCGCCTTCAGTCAGAATGTGTCATTCAGTTGGTCCCAAAAAGGCTTCTGGTCTGCTACTGCATCCAAAGCGTGGTATCGTAATTCCTCGGCATGGTGTAATCAAATAATAGGTATAGGGGGAAAGAACCTACACATCCCTCGTCAGTTACCACACGGAATGTTTCTCATCTGTGGCAATCGAGCATGGGCAGGTATCCCGTCCCTATTAGATGGGGGTCCCTGCACATTTGGCCACCTCACTATGCTTTTACCAAACATGACCATAATGAAACATTTTTCCTCCCCATCACACCGTCGCAGAAGGGAATTGTCAGGAATTATGCCTGAATGCAGGGATGATGCTAATTTTTGGGGCATAGAAAAACACGTGCTTGCTTCTGGTTTTACCCCTGGTGTGGCTGCAGCAAAGGCTTTAGCAACCCTTAATAAACTAGGCTGCTGGCTGACAAAGCGTACAAATGCCACATCTGCAGCGCTGACCGATCTTTTGGCCGATGTTAAATCAGTACGCCAAGCTTCGCTGTAAAATCGAGCTGCTGTTGACTTCTTGCTTTTAGCTCATGTACATGGGTGTGAAGATTTTGAAGGAATGTGTTGTATGAATCTCTCTGATCATTCAAAATCCATCTCTGCCAGCATCAAAGAACTGCAGGCAGGAATTGCAAAACTACAACAAGAACGTGGGTGGTTTGACTCCTTGTTGGGGGGGTGGAACGTCTCAGGGTGGCTCAAGGAACTGGTAAAGATAGGATTTTTAATTGTGTTAGTAGTTATTCTCATCTTGTTATTTCTGCCATGTTTGTTGCATTTGCTGCGGAGAACCCTACAGCAGGTGACACACACAGCCTTTCCAATTTTAAATAAAAAAGGAGGAGATATGGGAGAATTCATACCAGAAGAAGGATGGCCTGTTGATGAAACAATTAAAGTGTATCCCTAAAAGTGTGATAATGTAGCAATAATGCAAACGCAAGGCTTTTCAGCTATTTTAAAAATTGAGGAACTAAAAACCACACGAACAAATGCAGTCCCAGGAAAACCACAAAATGTGCGGCTGGAGATAGTGTTAAAAATGTGTCTTTGTCCTAACCCTCAGCAGAATTTTGTATTAGCCAATCAAAGTCGCTGTTGCAACAGCAGTGCTTTAAGCATGATATAAAAAAAGCTTGTAAAAATAAAGAAGGTAGAAGCCTTTTTTGAAAAGCACTCGGTGTGTGTTTGTCTGTTCCAACAATCGGATTATCGATACATGATGTACCTTCAGAGTCATGTTTTCTAGCCAGGCAGCGATGTCCTGCCACAGTGCAGTAGCCCAGATGGGTTTACCCCTGTGTTGCCAATTGGTCTTCTTCCAATGCTGCAGCCACCCCCATAGGGCATTAGCCACCATCCAGGAGTTAGGGTAGAGTACAGGCCACTTTTCTCGTTAAGAAATCTCTAGGGCTAGTTGGACAGCTTTCACTTCTGCAAACTGACTTGATTTTCCTTCTCCTTCAGTGGTCTCAAAGACTCATCGTGTGGGACTCCACACAGCAGCTTTCCACCTCCGATGGTTTTCTATCACACAGCAGGATCCATCAGTAAATAGAGCATAGCCTCTTGTTTTCTGGTAACTCATTATATGGTGGTGCTTCTTGAGCATGAGCCACCCCCTCAGGCAATGCTCCAAAATCTCTGCCTTCTGGCCAGTCTGTGATCTCTTCCAGGATTCCTGGGAAACTAGATTTCCCCAGTTGAGCTTGTTGAGTGATCAATGCTATCCACTTACTCCATGCAGCACTGGTTGTGTGATGTGTTGAGGGGATGTTTCCTTTGAACATCGTGTAGCATGGGCAATTGCAGTGCCAAGAGGAGATGCTTCTGTCCCAACAACTTCTGAGGTGGCTCAAACCCCTTCATATGTTGCTAATATCTCTTTTTCAGTTGGAGTGCTGGGCTTCTGATCCTTGATAAATCCAGCTCCAAAACCCTAATGGTCGACCTCAAGTTTCTCCTGATGTTCTTTGCCAGAGGCTCCAAGTGAGACCATGCTCCCCAGCTGCAGTGTTGAAAATGAACTTCATCCTAGCTAGACCAAATACAATCCATAAGTATTCCCACCTCGAATGTGGAGGTTGTGTCTGGACTAACACAAGCAGAAGCTGTTAGTCGAGCCATAGGTGAAAGCACACACAGAGTTTTAAAACAGTGGTTTGTAGGGGAGGACGGCTGGCCCGTTTGCCTCACTGCCCCTTACCCATCGGATGAAATAATCAGTGTACCCTTAAGAAATACAGGAAAAGGCTGTGGAGGAGAACTGCAGCGAGCGATGGAGGAAGTTGGAACCAGACAGCAGACAAGAACAGGATGCAGTCACACAAAACCACAACAGATGGTCAGCGACACCGGGTCCTAGAACTTTGCTAAAAAAAATATTGCCTTAACTGTCAGCAGATTTTTCGCATTAACCAATCTTAGAGCTGTTGCAGCAGCTCTGTTTTTAGCAAGAGATAAAAAGCACAGCTTGTTAGAATAAAGGAGTTCCTTGCTGAGTGTAGAGGTAGCTGAACCTGCAGCAGAGAGTGCTGCAGTGTTTGAGCCAGCTGCAGGAGTGACCAAGCAGCCTATTATTCCTTGTTCCTTTATCAGGTTCAGTTCTAGAGTGTTCTGCCTTACTCAGCATCCCATTTATTCCTGTACCCCACTCCTCCCCTCGTTTACCCCTATTGGTTGAAGTTGTATTACCCCGCCTTCTCTCTGCCCCCTGACCCTCAACCCATTGGCCCCTGTTGTCTCTCCGCCTCCACTGCCCCTGGAATAAAACCCTGACCCCTCCATTGTTCTGTTCTCTCCTTCCCTGACGATTCATGGAATAAACTTATTTCATGGAACACATAAGGAGAACCCCTCCGACTCTTTGCCTCAACTAAGTACGCATTTGTGTGTGTGTGTGTGTGTGTGTGCGCCGCCGAACGGGTCATGGCACCACCGGACAAATGCCACGCTTTCAGGAAGACTGCAAGGAACTCTAAAACCCATCCAGGATTATTATTATTTTTTTTATTTATAACAACAGCTAAGTACTCAGGAGTGATGTGTGTCTGTCCTAACTTCTACAGTGGTTCAGTTATTTACCCAAGCCTAGTTGCATCCAATCAGACGATGGCAGCCACTTTACTTCTGGGGTGGTACAGGAGTGGGCCAGAGGAGAAGGGATTAATTGGATCTTTCACACTCCTTATTACCCACAGACAAATAGCATAATGGAAAGGACAAATGGGCTACTGAAGTCAGCCCTAAAACCTCAAAAGTCATGATGGGCTACTTGATTCTCAGAAGCAATATCAAAAATTAATGGCTGTTGGGGAAGGAACTTCTATCCAAAATTGATTGCCTTTTGTCCTATTTCTCCTTTGGTGATCACAAGGAAAGGGGAAGGTAAAGAAGCCTAAGCACCACCCAGGACAATCAGTTTTACTGGATTTAGCCACTATTGGAGAAGTGCCCCATATACTTAAGATGCCTTTGGGCAGTTATTTGTGGGTAGTTACTGATGCCCACGATAAAGAGCATTGTATCCTTACCAAATGTATAGTGCCTTCTTTTTAACCACTGGATCAGGACCGTGCATTTTCCCTTTACAGCAAGTACAATGGAGCAATTAACCTTACTGGAGATTGACATTAATATAAGGAATTTTGATTGTTTGTTGTTGTTTGTAACTGTTTTTATAATTTGCACCTCACTATCGGCAAGGATTCATGATACTCTGGGGACGTCAAGATCAAGTACTATGTATTTCTTTACCTCGAGCAGCTGGAGGAACCAAGATTTTTCATGTTGCCTGTAAATTGGACATTTATTTTTGATATAACTAATGCGACTTCTCCAATACATTTGTCTACCCATTGGGCAGAGGGGTCTGTGCTGGATTGTCTGGTGTGAAATCCCAGAGTTACAGTATCCTATGTATCAAGAATGGGGATGCCCCCCCAAAACATGGTTTATATTTTGTATTAGGACTTTGAATAGAAATATTTATACTTGTTACAATTGTAATAGGACAAACACCTCATACATTTTTCAGTGTGGTACCCCATAAATAGAATTGGCCTGGATGCAGTCACAAATAATTATCCTAAATCTTACTGACACCTATAATTTTAGAAAAGCAAAATATACAGCCCCTTTGGAGTTGGCTTGAGGGTGTTCAGATGGAAAATTTTATTCCTATCTGATGCTAGAATACCATACCATGCTGGATTGAAAAGTAGTGTTGGAATTCCTTCCCTATGTCCTACCAGAGTGTGGCGAGGCAGTCCCAAACCCAGGTCAAGAAGGTTATCTTCTCTTTTGCATAAACCAGAAAGATCTCTCCCTTTCCCATGGTCTCGCAGACCCATCGATGCCAGGCTGATATGACAGTGAACAGCTGCTGTAGAGAGATTATGCTGCTTTTTATGGCTCATAGACACCAAACTTTACAAGGTATAAAAGATTCACTCTGCCTCACACAAGTTGGAAAAAATCCTTTATGCACCCCAAGGTGTGAGAGGAAAAACCCCTCAAGCTGGGACGCTGGCTTTGAGTAATTCTTCTCTTCTGGAAGTTGAGTGAGAGAAGCCTCAGCACACCATACCATAATACTTCAGGTTTGGTAAGTCATATGAGCTTCTAAACTGTACTATTCCTTGGCTAGCCATAGTATTGATCTATATCGTGCACTGTATATTTATATTATAACTCACTAGTGGAATCTCTTGTTACCCTGTGTAGTTAGTGATTGGCATATTTGAGCCTATTACCGACGGTGGTACAGTGTTTATTAATATCTCCTTTGTCTGTCCTGTGTAGAGCATAGTTTGTTAGACTCTTATGTCTGTTGTTTTTGTGTCTATTGAATAAATAATTCATTTTTAATAGACGAGATCGGCCATCATTAAGAATCTATAACAAAAGTGATTTTACTCTGGCTAAGGTGCTGGCCGTCTTAGCAAGAACTGCTATAAATCTGAGCAGAGACAAAAGCCTGGTTTAAACCCTTATCACCTTCGTAAAATCCATTCATAACACAGAGTGTTCAATTTTACTACCCCTCAGAGACACATGTGCTGCAGCATACCCAATTATTGAACAAGGGGTATGTGGGATGGTCAGCCTCGCTAACAGGGAGTGCTGTGTCACCATCCACAATGCTACAACTTTGATTGAAGAGGCACGAGCAAAGATGTAGGAAGTTGCTGACCAGACAGCTGAACTATTCCGATCACTGCAACCAAAGGACTGGTTCCATGGATTGAGCCTTGGACTGTGGATTTCTTCCCTTTTGAAATCTTTGGGATTCACAGGGTTGGGAAAGTGGTTAGCACAAATTGGGATTACGACATTGGTCAGATTTCTGTTTTTAATTATAGGTGACCCTTATTTGCTGTATGATTCGCCACTTACTATCTTCTACTTCCTCCCTATTCTCTCCTGTTGAGGAAAATGACCTGTCAATCAGTCTTCTGGACATGGATGTAGATGCAACTCCTGTATATCCTTAAGAAGTTAGTTAGGCCCATGAGAAACTTGGTCTGTATCCGTGAGAAGCTCATGCTGTATCCGTGTGAAACTGTGAAACTGTAGAAGCTAAAGCATAAACAACAGAAAGATAAAACTGCACCTGGACTAGGGAGTTCTTCTTAGCTGGTATGTGTTTTAACAATAGGCAATCAGTAGGTCTGTAAACAGGCCTGGAATAGATGACCAATAGTGTTATATTATTGTTAAGCTGCAGTCAATTAACTTGCGACATGTACGCTGGAAAATAGTATAAAAAGACCTTCTGATTTATTAAACAAACTCTCTTCTTTCCGCCATACCTGCTACCTGCGTGTGTATATTTTGTGCCATTTTCGGGCTATACAGCGACACTCTCCCTCTGTCTGCTACGTAAAGATCAACACAGCTGAAGTAGATGAGCCATATGCCAACCTAAAGTAAGGAATGCTTGAGTCACAGGGTGGTGTGAAGGACCAGGCATAAGCATGTTTTGTCTCAAACATTCTGACTGTTGCGACAGGAAAGTTGTGACTGGAAGAGAGGGTCCCACAGAGGTGCTGCAGCACTGTTCTGAGACAACTTCCTTTTCCATCTTGAGACTCGTGCTCAGTGTGCTTGCATCAACTCCTCCCCTACTCAGTTCCTGAAGGGTCCAAAAGGGCTGTCTGTTTATGTGTGAGTGAAATGGTGTGAAAAATCTATTTTACATAATAGGCGTGCACCAGGTAAACTATAAAAGGAAGCAGATCAGTCTCCCTCTCTCTCTCTTTTTCCTCTTTCTCTCTCTCTCTTTCTTTGTTGACCTGAGATCCAGACCATTCACATGTCAGGACCGATGCAGGATCTAAGGACTGGTGATCTTGTTTCTTCTCTTTCTCCCTTTTCCAGTTGTATTTCTCTCCACCTTTGCTTTATCTTGGCAAAGCGCAGCTATCATATTCTACCCGCTGTACTGAAGATTGTTGTGGGAATTGTGGGCTTGTTGAAGTGTGTTGTAAAATTTAAGGGCTTGTTAGCCAACACTTTTGAGACTAAATAGTGGGATAGTTGCTGGAATTAAGATGATCATAGAATAAAGCATAAGAGCTCCCTGACACATGGGCTAGTATCTTTGTTGAGCCTGACAAGAATTTACAACGAACATTGCATCCCCTACCAAATGAGTTGTAAAACCCATCCCACCAGGGAGAGGTGGGGGAAGTGAGCAAGAGGCTATGTGGTTCTTAGTTGCCAGCTGGGGTTAAACCACAACACAGCTTCCCTGGCCAAGTTAGTTTGTCTGTTTAAGTGAAAGGCAGAATGAAATTAACGGAGTAAAATTATGTTGGTAATACTCAAGAATCACTCTTTTAAAGCTCAGATGATGAAAAACCTAAGTTTCCAATTCAAACATGCCATTGTAGTCAGAAAATTCAAAGTTTAACTAAGAATATTTTTAATAAATTATATGACCATAATTAATAATCTCTGCAGTAGATAAAAACCATTTTGCAACAAGAGAGACAATTGGAGCAGGCCTGTCTTGCAGGCTGGATGAGTTGGGAATGATGGTGCTTGCAGCTCTTTAGTTGTTTTCAAAGCAATTCTTCAATTAGTTTGTTTACAGAAGGTATATTGTGAGGTGCTCCACCCAGGTACATGGGGATAGGGAAAATGATCCTGATGACAGAATGAACAATTTGTAGCTTTGAGAAATTAAAAGTTATTTAAAAGTACTTGATTTTTGTGTTAAGTGCAAAAATGTAAGTGATATTTCTAACTTAAAAAAATATTTTTTGTCATGCTTAATATCTCGTGATCAAAAGAAGATAATTTTATCAAGCAGTTTCCCAAAAGTCATATTTTCTTTGAGGACAAGCCTGAAAAATTCCAGTCATAATAATGTGAGATTCCTCAAAATATATTTATAAAGGAAATTCCTACTTGGCTGTGAATACAGTGCACTGAGATGTGCAGGAATATCAAGACTATAGTGGAGCATTGGAAGATGTTATTCAAGGAAAGAGGAAGCGATATGTTTAGCCACATCCACAATTCAACTCAGTCAATCAAGAACATTTGTAACTAGACAGCAGAAGCCACAAAACACAGAACAAGCATTCATTTATAACAGACAAAATGCCTACATGAATATAAAAAAAAGGAAATTATAATTCCTGTGGTAGTGAATACAGCCTGCCTTCTGATTAATCAGCAGAGCATTTGACAAGGAAACAATTCAGATGTTTTTAAGTAGTCTTAGAAGTTCCATCCTCTCTATCCCTAATATACTGATGGAGAGATCAATAGGCTGACAATCCTGGTCTGTCTGCAAGATCACCAGGCCTATACTAAAATAATTTGAATGTATGGATGTCGTGGGTTGATGCTGGCCAGATGCCACGCACCCATGAAAGCAACTCTCTCACTCCCCTCTGCATCTGGACAAAGGAGAGAAAATTTAACGAAGGGTTCATAGGTTGAGATAAGGACCAGGAGAGATCACTCATCAAATACTATCACAGGCAAAACAGGGTCAACTTAGAGATACAGAGTGAATTTATTACTAACAAAATCAGAGCAGGATAATGAGAAGTAAAATAGGCCCTTAAAAACACCTTCCCCCATCCCTCCCCTGCTGCACTGTGGGGTCCCTCCCACAGGAGATAGTTCTCCATGAACTTCTCCAATGTGAGTCCATCTCACGAGCAACAGCTCTCTGCGAACTGCTGCAATGTGGGTCCATCCCACAGGCAACAGTACCCCTCAAACTGCTGCAGCGTGGGTCACGCTGCCACGGGGTGCAGTCCTTCAAGGACAGGCTGCTCCAGCACGGGAGCAGGGCCCCTCTCTTTATTGGTCTCCCACGGGATCACAGCCTCCTTCAGGCATCCACTTGCTCCAGCGTGGGCTCTTCCATGGGCTGCAGGTGGATCTCTGTATCCCTGTGGACCTCCATGGGCTGCAGGGGGAGAGCTGCTTCACCATGGTCTTCACCACCGGCTGCAGAGGAATCTTGGCTCTGGCACCTGGAGCACCTCCTCCTGCTCCTTCTTCACTGACCTTGGTGTCTGCATAATTGTTCTTCTCACGTTCTCACTCCGCTCTTCTCAGGCTGCAATTAAAACTGCGCAACAACTTTTGATTTTATTTCTTCTTAAATATGTTATCACAGAGGCATTACCACCATTTCTAATTTGCCCAGCCTTGGCCAGCAGCACATTCATCTTTGGAGCTATCAGGAATTGGCTCTCCTGGACATGGTGGAAGCTTCTAGCAGCTTCTCACAGGAGCCACTCCTGTACCCCCCCCCCCCACCAAAAACCAGGCCATGCAAAACCAGTACATTGGAAAAGGATTTTTCTGAGGATATCTGGATTGCCTTTTGTGTGAAAAGAGTGGGTTGAAGACCACTTAGCTTTTTAGTGTGCAATCCCATAGTGTGCATTTCGCATAAACACGTAAGCTGTTGTTCCTTCAGTCTGAGGGAGTAAAACTATGAATGCTGGATGAATCACTCGTATTTCCAGTATGTTTCTAGGTCATCTGACCCCTGCAATACTCTGCTTGTGTCAGTGTATTACATGCTGGCTAAAATGAGTATAACAGACTATTGTAAGCACAGTCAACGCTGTTTTGGGGTCATAAGCTGAATGGCAAAATTTCTAAATACATTCTCTAAAAGGTTAAGAATACATTGAGTAATGGAGCTAAAATACTCAATAATGTGATTAGGGTGTAATATAATTTCTAGCCAATACTCAAGAGGTCTTAGCTTGAATCGGAAAAATTTGATCCATTAAGGTAACAAAAATATGCACTGAACCAAGAAGGCATCAGGATTTGTTTGCATTGTTGTAACTTTCAAAACTGTCTTACCAGACAAGGAATTTGATTTCCAATCAAGACAACACCTTAGGAGAGTTTCAGGAAATTTGTCTTTTGTCGCTCTCGGACACGAAATAAACACATGAGACACAGTTGTCAGGGTTCACCAGCCGGGGCAGAAGCCAAGGAAGCCAAGGGGGAAAAGAAAGAGGGCGGCCTCTGCCCTCGGTCTTTATTTATATGTTTTCAGAAACCACCGTGGATTGGAGGATGGGAATACCACCTCCTGCTGTCCACTGGTCAATGGAATTGTCTATCACATAGGTTAGGAATTCAAAAACAATCAGGCCGGTTAGAATAACAAGTGCTATGTTTATACAAAAGTGCGTGAGAAACTATTTGCCCAACTAAAAACACTGCACAACTGAAGAACTGTAAAATGCAGGGCTACATCTCACCCTTTTTCCATTATAAAAAGAAAAAGAAAAAAGAAAAATGAACAATGTTCAGCCTCTGCTTGTGGAAGGACCATCAAAGTGATCACCCACATCATCTGCATCTGAGTCATCACTCGATGTTCCAACCTCTTGATGACTTTCACTTTGGTCACGGTCCCCACTTTGCCTGTTGGCTGGATTTTGCCTCTGCGGTCGCAGGTCAGGACGAACACAATTTGCAGGTACCCAGCACACCCCAGCATCTGTGGATACACAAGCATACCCGCGCCCCGAAGCGATGAGGTCATAGGGGCCTTCCCACTGCTTGGTGACTAAATTCCGCACCTGAACCTTCGCCCGAGGCTGCTGTGCCTCGTCCGAAGCCTGTAACGAGAGGTGATGGTTCAAAATGACAGG
>JACAXG010000431.1:98996-110188 GCA_018881555.1 Amblyornis subalaris
TCTTTAGGCAGGGGCCACTGATTCTCCCAGATGGGTCTGTCCACCAGCCACCGTATAGGAGGCGTAGGACACTCTGCGCCCTTCAACGCAGTGGCCCCCRTTAAAAATCCGTCCCGATGCGCACCCCTCACGCAGCCAGAACATCCCTCCCCCGGAGGTTAATAGCAGTCTCAGTAACATGAGGCCTTATCACGGCCGTCTGTCCCTCTGAGTTCGTTATCGTCACAGGCTTCCGGCTCACGCAGCAGCTCTTTGTCCCTCCCAGGCCCGTGACAGATGTCCCCACCGAGTCCAATGCCCACTGCGGGGGCCAGGCAGCAAGGGAGAGAATCGTAACGTCCGCACCGCTATCAAGGAGTCTGCGGAGAGAGATCTCTGGCGGTGAGGTATCAGGGATGGACAGGGTGCACCACATCTCCGGATGGTGTTTGGTCAGGACAGCAGTCCAACAAACTTGAGGCAGCCCAGTGGAACCAAAGCAGCCGTCTCTTCATTCTCTCGATTCTGTCCTGCGAACAGAAGACTTAAAAGGAAGAAGTTGAGCAATGCGAGTCTTTTTAGGAATTGTGACCAGGGGTTGGGTGTGGAAATCATGGCATGTCTGCAAATTCTTCTGCTGGAGCTGCCAGTTCGATGGTCAGGATCACTGCTGCCATGCCTATCTCCTGGCATTGATCCAACACCGTGCCATCCAGGACAACCTGCTTGCGAGCACCAGCATAATCGCCTGTGCCCATCAGGACATCAATGCCGATCCCACATCTTGGATCTTGCTGATCCAGCATGGCATTCTGCTCTACCGTCTTAGTTGCCAGCTGCTGCCATTTCATTGCAAATACGTCATATTGCAAAGGCGGAAAGAGAACCCGAGCCAGAGACCGAATGTCATGAGGCACTAGTGAGGAAGCATTAAAGACTCTGAGACGCTGCAGGACCTCACAAGACCCCAGACCATATTTGCCAACCGTCTCTCGGAGCTCTAACAAAGCCTGCCATGGCAGCGTCTGATGCGTGTTGCGTGGAGTACCAGCAACGACGGGAAAAGCCTGAAGCCCTGCTGATGAACCGGCAGCACCTGCTGCGTCCTGTTCCCCAGCGTCCACAAGGACTTCAGCCACCACAGGGCTGGGGGATCTGTCTTCACGAACCAGCGGGCGACGTGCCTTCACTCGATCGCCCATTTCGTCAAGCTTCGCTTTCACCTCCCCCCAAAACCTCGCCTGGTCCCGGGGACGGACTGTCACCGCACAAGGCGGTAAGGTCCACAAGGTGCCTAAGGGGGAACCGCCAGCCCGAGATCCGGGAGGGGGAGTGGGCAGCAGCTTCCCAGCCGCGTCTCCGCCTGCGCCGAAAACAAACAGCGCGGGGATCACGCCCGCTGGCGCCCTGGGATCTGTGGATTCCTGTGGTGCTGCAGTGGCCCCCGCCGGCACCTAGCCCCCACCAGTCAGAGTGCCGGTCGCGCCCCGCGGAGCCTCGGCGGCGCTCAGGGCCGCCGCCCGCGCCGCTGCTTTTGGCCACGCCGCCTCCGCGGCTGCTGGCCCGGCCGCCGCCACCACTTCTGCTGCCCCCCCCCACTGCCGCTTCGGCGGATCCGGCGGCGGTCCCGGCCGCGGCCGGAGGGCAGAGCTGGGCGCGGCCAGGTTCTCCCCGCCCCTGCACAGCAAGGGGCCGGGCCGCCAGGAGAGGCGGCCCGCGCGGAGCCGGCTGGGAGCCGGGCGGATGATGGCCGACTTGCACTGGCTGGGCGGCGCGCGCAGCGTCTGAAATTGCGCCAAGGAGCGTACTGCCCAGCGCGTGGAGGCCAAGCGCCGGCACGCCCCACTCCGAACGGGGGGGGGCAGCCTTCCCCGGTGTGAAAAACGAAGTTCACCTCTTGTTAGGATTTAAAAGTTTAATAAAAGGACAATAAGGGACAAAGATAAGGCAAAATTGACAGCGCTAGGTGCTTTGGTGCTCAGCCAAGAGCACACCTGCTGCTTCGGGGATACCCTTTACATACACAGCAGCTTATCACATATTCATAAGCAATTAGGCATATTCAACACTCRCATACATATTCATGAACTAGCTTGCTTGTTCCAGGAACTGCTTAGCATGKCTCCTCCTTGGGTCCACCTTTTTAGAGCATGCGCATTTTGGCTGTGGTTTTAGTCCGTTTTTATTATCAATYCCAGAGTGGGCTTTGGTCCATGGTTTCTGCAGACGGTAGTTGCTGATATTTGGCATGTCAGTAGCAGGGGTCCCCAGCACATGTTGGTTGGAGGTTATCCAGCCAGGCAGACAGCTTCACGAACATAGCTATTTCACTATTATGTCTAAGTTTCTTAGGTTAAATGACAGAAATAGAGGTTTTAGTTATTGTTACAAAACTACATCTTCTATATTATACATATAGTATCTATAAAGCATCTATTTGTAGAAAGTCACTATTATAATTTCTATTACAAAAGCTACTTTAACATCACTTATTTTAACATTTGCAGAAAGCCAATATTATATCATTTATCTATCACACCAGGGAGCGGCGCGCTGTCCAAGTCTATCAAGTCCCCAGCCCTGGGCTCGTCCGATACAGACTCCACTTCCGCCTCCTCCAAGCCGGCCAGAGACCCGCCCGCAGCCCCCCCCCCCTCCTCATCAGAAGCGGCAGAGGACGATGCGAGCTGGACTGGAGCTGCCCCAGGGGGGTACCATTTAGATACCCCACAGTTGGGACATTCAGCTGTAATGATCGCGCGAGCCAGCGGCTCCGGCCGCTCCCCCTGTGCTGGGAAGGCACAAAGGAATGGGCACACGCCTCCGCTTGCTCCGTCCCACAGCGCGGCACTGCCAAGGTCCCGGGGTCCGAGGTGGGGGGAAGACGCTTCCCGGGGGCCCCCCGAGGCCAGCTCGTCCTCAGGGCTGGTCCAAACCTCATCCCCCACCTCGGCCTGGCCCAGGAGAGGGGACTCGGGAGCTATCTGAGAGCTGGACTCTCCTTGCCCATCCCCCGTCTCCTGTTCAGAGAGGGCTCCCGGCTCATTGAGGGGGCCCACGGGGGTGGAGGCACCCGACAAACTGCTGCTGCCTTTAATAGCAGAATTCACGCGTTGCCAAGAAATCAGCAAACCAGCCATATCCAGCTGGAAATCAAGAGCCAGGCTGTCGAGAATGGCTTTACCTAATTCTACCCAAGCCACCTTCGAAAGCACATGCCCAGGCTCCACAAAAAGACCTCTGTCCTTTCCCCAGAAGTATAGTTTCTGCAAGTCCGCTCCAGGGACCGAGACTTCAGCTGTTTCCAGCGCTATCTCCAACACTCTCAACGCCAAGGTATCGCATGATGGATTCATAATATCCATTTTAACAGCCCTAGCTACCTAGGGGAAAAAACCCCTGACAACTTACGAAACGCCATACACGCCACCAGATATCGCTCTCGGACACAAAATAAACACGCGAGACACAGTTGTCAGGGTTCACCAGCCGGGGCAGAAGCCAAGGAAGCCAAGGGGAAAAGAAAGAGGAGCAGCCTCTGCCCTCGGTCTTTATTTATATGTTTTCAGAAACCACCGTGGATTGGAGGATGGGAATACCACCTCCTGCTGTCCACTGGTCAATGGAATTGTCTATCATATAGGTTAGGAATTCAAAAACAATCAGGCCGGTTAGAATAACAAGTGCTATGTTTATACAAAAGTGCGTGAGAAACTATTTGCCGAACTAAAAACACTGCACAACTGAAGGACTGTAAAATGCAGCGCTAGTCTTTTGCTGCCCAATTAACCCTCACTGCTTTCTCTGTATTGCTGAAGATTCTAAGCATGATCAGTTATGAAATTAAGTATCTGTGATTTATACAGTCACAAGGACACTGTCATAATTTTGTTTTTCGACCAAAATATTCTGATATTTATCATTCTGTCTTTCTTTCATACAGATCAGGGTAGTCCATGGATACTTAGTGATTATCTTTATTATTCGTTCAGTCTCAAGGATACACCAGTGCATTGAGTTGCTTGCTAGCCTCACCACAGAAACTAGTGTATATCCAGCCTGTATGTAATTTCCCTGCTATTTCAGCTATACTATTCTAAATACCCAAACTGCTTATGTTAAAGCTGCCTTGTATACATTTGTGCAAGATTCAGTTACAGCTCTGGCTGAATTGTAGACATACTTAAAACCTTTGAAGACCAACATCTTAGAAAATATATACATTAATCTTTGGTTATCACAACAGCAGCAGAGTTGGGGCGGAAGCTAAAACACAAGGCAGAATATCACCAGTATGTGGTGGGTTGAACTTAGCTGGATGCCAGGTGCCTACCAAAGATGTTTTATCACCCTCCCTCCACAACTGGTCAGGGGAGAGAAAATATAACAAAAGGCTCATGGGTTGAAATAAGGACAGGGAGAGATCACTCAGCAATTCCCATCATGGGCAAAACAGCCTAGCCTTGAGAAAATTAATTGAATTAATTACCAAGCAAATCTCCCCACCTCTCCCTCCTTCCGGGGCTTAACTTTATTCCTGATTCTCTACCTCCTCCCCCCAGCACTGCAGGGGGACTGTGGTCAATTCATCACATATTTTTTCTGCCACTGTTTTCTCCTCAAGGGGAGGACTCCTCACACTCCTGCTCCAGTGTGGGGTCTCTTCCATGGGAGACAATCCTCCAGAAACTTCTCCAACATGGATCGTTCCCATGGGCTGCAGTTCTTAATGAACTGCTCAAGTGTTGGTCCCTTCCACAGTGTCCAGTCCTTTAGGAACACACTGCTCCACTGTGGGTTCCCCACGGGGTCACAAGTCCTGCCAGCAAACCTGCTCCAGCGTGGGCACCTCTCTCCACAGCGTCCCAGACTCCTTTGGGTCCATCCACCTGCTCCATTTTTGTGTCCTCTATGGGCTGCAGGTGAATATCTGTTCCACTATTAACCTCCATGGGCTACAGGGGCACAGCTGCCTCACCATGGTCTTCACCGTGGGCTGCAGGGGAATCTCAGCTCTCGCACCTGGAGCACCTCCTCCCCCTCCTTCTATATTGACCTTGGTGTCTGCAAAGTTGTTTCTCTCACATATTCTCACTCCTTTCTTCTCTGACTACAATTGCTTCTGTGCAATAACTTTTTTCCTTTTAAAATACATTCTCACAGAGGCACTACCACTGTCGCTGATGCGTTTGGCCTTGGCCAGCAGCAGATCCATCTTGGAGCCACCTGGCATTGGCTTCAGTGGACATAGGGGAAGCTTCTAGCAGCTTCTCACAGAAGCCACTCCTGTAGCCCTCCTGCTACCAAAACCTTGCCACACAAACCAAATACACAGTATTAACAGACTTTGGAACATAAAAAAATCTTAGACTTGTATGATGTTTACTAGGCATCGAGTATTTTCCTAGGCATTTTGAAATTCTGTCTCATAATAAAATGCAAGTCAGCAGACTAGAGGGAAGTTTAAAATCTTGCCAGCTTTTGAGCAGAAATAATGACTGATAGCAGCTATAGTTTAGCAGATATGTGTTCCAGCATTTTGGGATCCAATGAGATTGAAGACAGTTCAAGGCAGAGAACAGCCTGCTGTGTAAAGAAATGCACACTAGTGAGAAAGTCTTGTGACAAAATTCTCCAGAGAACTATGGGAACACTCCATACAGCAGCATACTCAGCTGAGTGAAAGGTCACAATAATGCTGATGATGGTACAGGCAAACCTTAATCCCAAGTGTTTATATCAAAGCATGTCAGGATGAGACTCCTACATCTAGATGTGAGGTGTTCTCTACACATCAGTAGAAGGCCTGATATTTAGCCTCACTTATGAAAGAAGTTCTCATCCTGATTAAATTGTTCTGGAGAAAAACTGGATAGTATCAACTTCTCACTGCAGACATAGCTGCACCCAAAGTTGCTACATACTTGAGTCTGATCCAGTTAGTCAGTACAGGAGAAACAGATGGTATCTTCATCTGGTTCCATCTTCATCTGAATTACCATGTGATCCCAATGCCAGCAGTGAGAAAGGGAAACAGTCCTGGTAAAAAGAAGTCCAAATCTTCTGTTCAGGAGTCTGAATGCTTCCCAACAAACAGGTAAATCCCTCCTTAAAGACAAATAATCAGATTTTGAAGAGCAGCAAAGTTTCAAAGAGATCATACAGAGCTATAATTTGTAGTTTAAATATGAGTGATGAAGGAGAGATGTGTTTTGTTTATTTTTGTAATATCATTCGGCATTACTGTTTGGCAAGTGTAGAAGCCCAGAAGAAAAGGGGCTAATGTGCATGTGTCAAACACTGATAGCAGGGTAGTCATGGAGCCAACCAAGGATTGTTGGGAATAACACACTATGAGAAAGAACAGTATGTGGCTGGAGAAGGAGTCATACAGAGGTAGGGTGGCACTTTACTGGGGCAAACGTCCTTGTTCTAGTTTCTAGAGATAACATGGTACCGCGCAAGTGCAGGAATGAGGCTGAAAAGGGACATGGACTGTAGGGGCAGATCAAGACCACCAAAACCCCCTTAAACCTCCAACCCATTTCCAGAAAGGTCTAGAAGGATGGTCTGTGCATGATAACTAATTTGCATAGAAAGTGAAACTTATCTCCAGGGCGGGTAAAACTTATACATAAAAAGGTACCCCCATGAAGTCTGGGAACGGAGGGATCCCCAGGACCATGAACATCCCAGCTGGATCAACTCTGGATTGCCTTTTGTGTGAAAAGAGTGGCCCGCCCTTCCTTCCTTCCTTCCTTCCTTCCTTCCTTCCTTCCTTCCTTCCTTCCTTCCTTCCTTCCTTCCTTCCTTCCTTCCTTCTTTCTGTTTGTCTGTCTGTCTTTCTGTTTGTCTTTTTCTCTCTCTGTCTTTGTGTCTTTGTGTCTTTCTGTCTTTCTGTCTTGGGGTGACTTTATGATGTTGTATCCCCTATCGCCTGCTCTATGCCAGACATGAACTCTGTGCCTTTAAAGTTGCCAGGTGAATTGTTTCAGCACAGCTTCTTCAAGGACTCACATACTCCCCCGCGCTCTGACTGCAGCTGCAGGCGAAGGGAGCACCTTACCTTTTTTTTTTTTAGCCAGCTCTCTTCTCTGTGTTTTTCTCAGGACAGAGACAGAGAATTAAAAAGTTTTTGATTTTTAGCTAGCCTCCTAGCTCAGGAAAGAAAAGGAAGGTTTTTTCCTGGGACTGTGTTTTTTTCCCCTCTTCCTCTGGAACTGTACAACTGAACTCCATTCTGGAATACCATCACCGGAGGCCTCACATCGGGACCCCAAGGAGGGCCTAAGCCTTACCCTAGCTCCAGAGAGAGAGAGAGAAGAGTCACATACAGAAAAGGACTCTGAATTCATCCAGATTTTCTCCACCACGAGAGGTTTATTATCTAACATTAGTAAATTTTTTTTCTTTCCTTCCCCTGGTGCCTGCATGCACCCTCCTTGTTAAATAAACAGGTTTTTTTTCACTTTCCTCCGAGAAACTCCATAGGTGGGAAGAGGGACTCCTGATTTTGCCTCAAACTGGGAAACTTTCTTTTTCCCTCCCTCCCTCCCTCCCTTCCTTCCTTCCTTCCTTCCTGTCCTTTTTTTTCTTTTTCTTTCTCTCTCTCTTTGTTTCTTTCATTCTTTCCCTCCCTTCCTTCCTTCCTTCCTTCCTTCCTTCCTTCCTTCCTTCCTTCCTTCCTTTTTTCTTTTTCTTTCTCTCTTTCTCCCTTCCTTTTCTTTCTTTCTTTCTCTTTCTTTCTTTCTGTCTTTCTCTTTCTCTCTTTCTCCCTCTCTTTTTCTTTCTCTCTCTCTCTTTCTCTTTCTCTCTTTCTCCCTCTCTTTTTCTCTCTTTCTCCTTCCCTTCCTTCCTTCCTTCCTTCTCTCTCTCTCTCTCTCCCTCTTTAATTCACCTCTCTCTCTCTCGCTCTATGCCTTTATCCAAAACCCACTGCCATGTGCTTATATAGTAGGTCAGGGACTAACATGGCAGGAAACTGCTGGGTGGGAATTGGCAGTGATGAGTTTGTTGCAGACAGGATGATGGCTCAGAAATACATCCTAAATAATTTTAATGGACTGTAATCCATGATGGAGGTCTGAAGCAAGTCAACAGAAAAGAAGGTTGAAAAAATGTAGGCTATGCTGTGATACAAATGAATTTTCATGATGATGCATCTCTACAGTTGTGAAACAGATCCTTGGGGAGGACAGGGTGACTGTGAAAGACAAGTGAAACAGAAAATCTTTCAGAGCACTGCAGCAAGAGGAAAGCAGTTTATTTCATTCTTTCCTCATGTTCAACTTTTCCTGGCTTTGTTTTCTTTCTAATTTGGTTATCATTTTCCTCTTTTCTCTCTAATTCCATCACTTGTATTCTTGTTGCTAGGCCTTCTTTGGATGCATCAGTTAAAATCTAGATACACTTTTGGATAAAAAAAGGGAATTTTCTCTCTTGCATTTTCCTTAGAATATGTAATTTGACTTAAAATATTTTTGGTTTCTGACAAAATTGAACAGAAATTTTGACTCTAAAATATTTTTTAAATTTCCTTACTCATTATAAAGATACTTTATTTTCCTATCTTCTTCCATTAAAAACCATTAAAATTTAAATCAAAGCAATAATCTTTGTGCATTTATAGTCGATCAGTTCTTCTCTGCATACTTTTTACTTCCATTTTCCTTCATTTTTAAATTGGCACTTCGAATTACAAGGTGTTGCCTTTTTCTACCTAAAATTAGAAGCTGGACGATGTTAAGAGGATAGGAAAAGTGGATACCTTTATTTGGAGGTCCTCCAAGGATACAAAGCACAATGATCGATCAATCCCAGCAGCACGTACCACACCGTACCGCCATATTTTATAAGTTTAGCAAATTAACATAGTTGACAAAAATCTCCCAATTAGAAATACAGTTAATGAGGTAATTCCCCCTTGGTTCAGCCTCCTACTGAAGCCCCCCTAAAACTGCTGGCTCTACTGTTGTTTTGGCTTTTAGGAGACATGGGACAGAGACGTCCCTGGTCCCCAGAACACTAGTGGTGATAACGTGCTTATTTTGACTATGGGATAGGGAAACTGCTAGCTAGGAATTTACAAGGTTATAGAGTAAAGGCTACAAGGCTACAGGACTACAGGGCTACAGGACTACTAATATATAAAAAGTATGAAATAAAAAATCCTAATATATAAAAAGCATAAAAGCAAAAATCTCTTTGGCATCAAAGGTTATTTCTGATTTCTAGCTACAGCTCCCAGTTCCTGTGAGGCCTTTTGTAGCCTTTTGATTCCAATGTGGAGACATCTCTTATAACTTCTTGTAAGCTCTTGCAATAATAATAGGGAAAGAAATAATAATTACATGGAATCACAGAATCAAATAGGTTGGAAAAGACCTTTGAGATCATCCAATCAAACCTATGACCTAACACCACCTTGTAAGCTGGTGCATCCCCCCCCCCCATTCTTTCCAGGCCACACTGTGATCTGGGAAATGCTCGTTAGGCCTCGGCCTTGAAAAACAGCACCTGGGCTCAGCTCTTCCTGAGCTTATCAGAGACACTGTCTGCTCCCAGGAACTGCTGCTGTCTAACGAGCTCCTGTTTTCCTTATGAACAGCCTTGGCAACTATTTTTCTTGCCTGAATGGCATAACATCCCTGTTCTCAGACTTTCAAAGAAAGTGCCAACCCAAAACTGTGGCCAGGAGGAAACACTTATGACTGAAGCCCATCTCTTGGGGCCCTATAAACAGCGGTCCAATATGAGACCCTTTGAGCTCTCCTGGGCCACAGCGGGCTGTGACCAGCAATGTCCCTCTGAGGGGGACGCCTCTCAGAGCCGGCAAACTCCCACATTTGCTGTACTTGGAGGATCGACGAAAAGCGATGAGTCCTGGGCCGATACCCTCACTCCTCGAGGCCCAACCCTTCACCCGCCGGAAGATGCAAAGGCATCCGAAGTGAGTCTTTCACAGACCTCTGAGGGCAATTTTTCACAGGTACCTTGCACTGACTCTGTGTCTGGGTGCATAAACGTGCACATATGCTATAGTAAATCTGGGGGAAATGCTGCTTTCTTAGATGTTTAAGTGTCTTAGATATTGAAGTAAGTCAGGCCTATAAGGTTAAGTCATAAGTTATAAGCTAAGTTAAATGCTGCTAAGTGTTGTTTTTCTGTTAAGTTGCTAAGTTTGACTTTGAAGTCATAAGTTAGGTCAAGTACTGTTAAGTGTTATTCCTAAGTTAAGCTTAAGTTATAAGTTAAGTTAGGTATGTTAAGTGTTGTTCCTTTGTTAAATTGTTAGGTTTAAGGTATAAGTTTAAGTACTGTTAAGTTTGAGTGCTGTTAAGCTTTAAAGCCATATTCCTTTTTATCCTTGCCCTCACTATCCTTTTGTCACACACACACACACACAYACACCCCCCTAGATAATTCTCGGTTCATTTTGATTGCCTGGATTTTATTTGGTTTTGTTGTTGCTTGTTTTTCCTTGGTGTGCCTTAACTGTCCTGTAAGTAGTAGAGTGAATCTTGCCAGCGGACTTTGTCGTGCTGTCGCTTAATATTAAATCTGGTTTTTGCTGATACTCTTGCCAATGATTTTTTAAGCCATCTCAAACACTTGTTCGTAACACCTTGTCAACTACTCTGAGTATATTCCAGTGTTCAGGAAGTATATAGATTTGTACCTCAATGAAAGTAGTGTCTGGAGCAGCACAGGTGATAACCTGAAATACAATATAAAATACAGGTCTGGTTGAATTACTGCAACTTGTTGTTGTTGTTGTTGTTAAAGAAAATAGAACAAATCGTGCAATTTGCCGCTTTTCCCTGCCCTTGCCTGGATCCAGCCGGGCCCGCGGCCTCCTGGGTTCTCAGTCCACAGAAGCTGCAACGAATGGATTAACTGAGGTTTTCGGTCTCAGTCTGTTTGGTCTGACAGCTTTCACAGTAGGCAGTTTTATAAGGCAGCAGCGAAGGCAAAAGAGGAAAGAGACGGGCTCCTGTAGCTATATTCCAAGTTTATTTTTCTCTGCCGATGAGGCAGGGTACATGTCTTGAAGGGAAGCTAGCAGAGAGACTGCTTCTCGCTCTGTCTCTGCCACTTTAAGGGGTAGGGATAACAGAATGTAACCAATCAGAGTAGAGATACATGAAAGAAAACCAATGAAACATCTCAGGGGAGGAACAAATTTAAACTGACTAATAACAATATAGTTGGAG
>JACAXG010000431.1:113453-127375 GCA_018881555.1 Amblyornis subalaris
TCTGTGACGAAGGAGAAAACGTAAAGTGAGTGACATCTAAGGAATGTTGCTATGTGGCAGACTGCTCTTTTGATAACCCGGGCTGCAGCACAGCAGCAGTAATTAATTTGCAATATATCTGTGGTGTATTTTCTTTTCCAATATAGTGATTTCGTTCAGTAACAACTGGTACTGTTTGTGGGAGGACCTGTTGCAATCCGGTTTAAGCACAGAAGAGCAGAGGAAACTAAGTCTCTGCGAATAAAGAGGACTGAACCCCAAAAGGTTCAAAATATACCCAAAAATGAGATTAAAACTAAACAAGGTTAGATGTTGGTGCCAAAAAATAGATATATTTTTATTTAATAGTAAAGGAGGCAAAGAGAGAGAAAAAGGAAAGAAAGAAAGAGATAGAAAAAGAAGTGTGCGTGGGGTGCTGGGGGGACAGGGAGAGAGTGACAGGGGTTAGATGGAAACATATCACCCTTCTGGGGGTCCCAACGATGTCTTGTGGCTCCCCTCCATCTGGTCTTCTGGGTGGTGAGGGTCCCCTGACGCCGCCACGCCAAAGAGTATAGAATCCAGTGGATTAATATACGCTTAGGGCCAGGTGGGAAATGTCGACCCAAAAACCATCCATACCCAGCAGCACATGATGATTACCCCCCAATGGACTCCGACACTTCTATAAGTTTAGCAAATTAATATACAGCCAGTGCCATCTCGGACCCTGTGGCTGTGGTCTCCACCCCAAAGGTGCTAAGCGTGATCCCTCTGTGAATGTATTCTTCTCCTCAGCTCTTGAGTTGTTACTAATCTTATCTTCATCAGCGGATAGTCAGGGCCTCAGTCAGGGCCCCATTCAGGGTTTTTGGTCATCTTCTCTGCAGCTTTTGTAGAGTTTTGCTATAATACCAAAAGTCCTTCATGAAAATGTTTAAGCCATAAATTATAACATTTCAGTCTCTGACAGGACCTCTACCCCTGACACAGGAGAAGCTAATCTGCTGTTTGTTAGCTGATACATAAATCAGGGTATCTCCCCTTTAATGGCTCAGTCATAATGAGCCATCTTGGTGCCACAGGATTAACGCCTTCAGTTGACAGTAAACATCTTGCTGTGGAAGCAGATGTGGGAAAATAAGCTGGAATTTCTGACTGCCAGACGCTGCACTTTACAAACTATAAAAGCTACACCATAACTTTCACAAAGCAGAAATCTTCTGCACATTCCCTGGAGTGTGTAGGGGAGTTCTCCTCAAGATTCTGGGATGCCTGTCTTGAGTTCCTCCTTCGAGAGTTGAGTGAAAGGACTCTGTACACCATCATCTATTCGGTGGTAAATTACATTGGCTCCTAATCTATACTATTTCTTCGCTAGCTGTTATATACATACCTTGATGTCATGCACTGTATCTACTAGTAGTTCTTTTGTTTATCCTGTGTAGTAAGTAGTCTGTTTAAAGTCTTTTGTCTGTTACCTTCTGTCTATTCAATAAATAACTCATTTTATAATAGACCTAATTGGCCATTATTAAGAACTTGCAAGTGAGAGCGATTTTGGGGTCCAGATTGTCTCAAGAGAGCTACTGTCAGAAATATGAGTGAAGGCAGGGCCTGTCTAAAGCTCTCACTCCATTCATAACAGTGTTCTCACTAATGCCGTTTGCTTCCTGATAGACAGGCGAGACGAGGAAGAAGATGATGAGACTCAGATGGCAGTCTGCATTCTGGAGGTAGCAATTTGAATGCTAGAGAGGGCACTAAGGAGGTCTGTTTCCATCAAAACTAAATTCCAACCCAGATTTTTTTAAGTCAACTCTTTTGTATAGACATAAAGTACAGACATGGCATTGTGCAACTTTCATAAATCAAGTAGTTGAAGGCATTCCTTATTTCAATTTCAAAAACATACATCCAACCCCCAGAAATTAAACTACTTGCAGATTCTAGCCATCCCTAAACAAAGGTGCCCCTCTAAATTGTTTCCTCAAATATGCTGAGTGGAAGATACTTATTCTAGCAACTTCAACAAAGTGTTGCAATTGCCAACAGATCAAAGTCTCATTCACTGGGAATTTAGCTGATGAAGAACTACAGAATATTTTTATGGCTTTATCATAGGAAACTGAGTAAACCACGAGAGTTTGCTTCTACTTCTGGAATAGCTCTTCAGTTACCACTGGATTGTCTAAACACCACATAATGTAATGACATTTTTTTGAAAAATTTCAGCTCAATTTTTCTACTTTTTCTTTTCCCATTGAGTGTATAGTGAATTTGATCAATATTTTCATTACTTAAGTCTAAAGCTTTGTGTTGAAGTGCAGGCAGATAGTGCCTTGTCCTGCTTCCGCCCAGGAGAGGGTTAATTTGTTTGGTAGCCAAGAGGGGGCATGGCTATGACCCGGAGGTTATTCTATACCTCCTCATGTCATTGCTGGGGGCAGGGGAAGGGAGTCTCTTCTGGGGAGAAGGGATTCCTCCAGGTCAAGTAAGCATGGTGGAGGGAGCTGGATGGTATTGTTTATTGTTGGGAGGTTTCCATGTGAATAGTTCCTTTCTTGTACCCTTTGTCATTAGTATTGTTGCTGTTGCTGTTTACTTTCTTATCTCATTGCTGTTTCCAGTAAATTTTTCTTATCTCAACCCATGATCTTTACCTTTTGTTCCTCCAATTCTTCTCTCCATACTGCTGCAGGGGGAGGGGGGGAGGGGAAAGCGGGGGAGCTAGTGAGCAGCGTGTGGTTTGAAGACTCTCACAAGGAGCACTAAATTGGGGAGTACCATTGCTAAACCATGACATGCCTAAATATAGAATTTAGGACTCAGACTGCCAGCATGGTATTAGTTTCCAGAGATACACAGATGGTTATGGTGTGTTGAGACTTCTGGTTAACTCAAAGAAATGTGTGTTGTATTCCATATCTGTGCTATGCCAATCTGCCCAAGATTGTTACTGTCCCTTTAAGACCTGGTGGCCAGAAGCGGAACTGGGGGGTCTTGCCCTGACTTCGGGAAGGCAGGGAGTGCCGGGATCCCTTAGAGTCTGATCCAAAGAAAATCACTTAACAGCATAAACTGTTAAGAAAGCATTCCTTTATTCCGATATTGAGACTGTATTGGGGATGTCCCTGCATAAACAGGTTCCATTAGGCATTGTTCCTGTCAGTGATTGAGAAATGGACTCAGCTGGGTGCAAGCAAAGCCAACTTTATTGCAGGCAACAATGCCTTTTATACTATTGTACAAACAATTAACTACCTGTTTCATAACCCCCTCTCCTCCCCAGCAGCACAACGTCTTGCATACAATGTCCTTGGTCAGCATTCTGTTACATGTTAGCAGACAGGAGTGAGGTTTAAGGAGTCGCCTTCTTATCAGGGTGTCGGCTCACACCTTACTCTGCATACTTATCTTTCCCAAGGCTTAACATTTACCAAGGCTAAGAGATCACTGCTGCTATCTACATCGCCAGGGGCTATTGTCCCCACATGTTCCCTCAGGTTTATATACATTGTAATATTCAAAAGACATATTGAATTCCTCCCAAAGTTCCCCCTACTTGGTGTGTAACCAGTACGTTATCTCAAAATTTCTTGGATTTCTGTCCTTTATGTTTTCGTGGAGCAAGATTGCCATCTACTGTTCAATGTTCAGAACTGCAGTGCTTATTTTGGGGTTTTTGGGGTGCTTACTTCAATTTTATACAATTCCATCGCCATCCTCATCATGTCCTTTGACTGAACCTTCATGCTGGCCGGTTTTAGCTCCTGCACAATCCACTTGTGCTGACTTATTTATTATCTTGGCACCAGATGATTCATGCAATTAGCCCCAGCCAAGCAAAACTTAGGACTCTTTCATCTGGACAGGTTTCTACTTATTTAGTGTTCTGAAGGTCTGAGGTCATTGTAATTGTCTTGGGGTGACTTTATGATGCTATATATCCCAATCGCCTGCTTAATGCAAAAATATTAACTGTGTCTTTAAGCTGGCTCGAGAAGCCAAGCACTGTGTTTTTATTTTCTTCAAAGATGTTTACATTCCTGGTTTTTATCGCTAGCTGTGTTGTGGTTCTCAGGAAAGAACTCTCATAAGTCGCCTTCTTTATAGCTGAAGAGACACTTTTTTACTTTTTTACCTTTTTTTATGTGAGCTTTCGCCCTGCTTTTACTCAGCTGAGGGATATTGGAGGGAGTTAGAACTTACTTTTGACATTTTCCCTCCTCTGCCTGAGGCAAGGAAAGAAGACAGCTTTTTCTGGGACCATGTTTTTTCCTTCTTCCTTTGGAACTTTACAACAGACCACTGAACTCTGGAGCCTACCCCCCTGGGCCCAGAGAGAGGCCTGCACTATCCTAGGCCCAGAGGGAGACAGAGCAGAAAACTACACCCAGGAAACAAAGGACTCTGAATTAATCCAGGTTGTCTTTACCACGAGAGGTTTATTATCTAACATTATTCATTTTTAATTTTCCTTTCCCTTCCCCTGATGCCTGCATGCACCCCCCCCCCCCCAGCAGCTGGGTTTTGTTAAATAAACAGTTTTTTTCACTTTCCTCTGATAAATTCTTAAGGTGGGGGGGGACGGGAGTTTTAGAACGCTATCTTTTGCAGAGGAGACACTTCGAGTCTTCCTCCTAAGTTTGTCCAAACCGTGACAGTAATCAAGCCACAGCTGGCGAGTTTTGCTCATTTTCTTAGTCCCCTGTTATCAATATTCTACTACAAGCTAATGATCTAAATAGCAATTAAAACAGAGCTACAAATGTCGCTTACCTGGTAAAACTAAACTATAAATTGAAAGTTACAAAGTTCAAGCAAAATCAAGTAAAACTAAACTATAAAAAGTTAAGTCAAACTGCAAAAACAAGTAAAAGAACCTACTAAACTCGACAAAAATACAAGATTCTTTGTTTAGCTCCTTTCAAGTCGGAGAACACACACACAGAGCCTCTTTTGTTCTCTCTGGGAAAGCTGAGGCAGTGCAGGGCAGAAGCTTCTCTTTATTTTCTTTTGTTTTTCCCTGGACTTTTGGAGCAGTTGGAAACACCTTTTTAGCTGCGGTTGCCAGGGGCAACCCCCATTCTTGGACCAGGGGAGGACTTTTCTTCGGACCTTTTTTTCCCTTTCTTTTTCACTGCCACCTCCTGGAATGGCCAGCTGCAATGCGATGCCAGGAAAAATGGCACAGCCCCCACTCCATACTGTCACCCCAGCCTGCCAGCAGCACCCAGTCAAAGTGAGAGGGCACAGAGTCCAGGTCAGCCAGCTGACTGCCTGCCACTTTTGCTGAGAAGGCAAAGTCCCTCCACGAGTTCCAGCCGCTGATCCAGTTACAGCCAACATTGTTGACAGAGCTGCTGCAGCCAGGAGAGACCCTGTCGGGTGGCGTGGAGCAAACAGATTGGCAGCATTTTACTGTTTTTGGACTCCAGGTTTCTTTTGTTTTGTTCTTGTTCCCTGTTGGTTGTTTGGGGGAAGAGGGAGTTTGTAATCACTGTGGTGAGGCAGCTCACCCCCCTCCCCACACCTTCCTTCTTGCCATCAAGGAGGTTATCTGCTGTTTGCATAAATTAGGGAATCTCCCCTTTTTCCATAGTCTTGTGAGACACTCAGGTGCCCAAGGCTGACATAATTAGCTGACAATAAACAGCTGCTGTGAGGGGACATTATGCTCGAATTTGTGACTGACAGACACTAAAACTTTACAGCTATAAAAGATCTACCGTAACTCTCACAAATCGAAAAACCTTCTACACACCTCTTAAGATGTAAGAGGGGGGACCCCTCAAATTCTGGGATGCTGGGCTTGAGTAATTCTTCTCTTCTAGAAGTTGGGTGAAAGAAGCCTTTGCACACTGTAATATTTGGTTCAGTAACTCACATCGGCTTCTAATCTATACTATTTCTTCGCTAGCAGTAATATAGGTACCTTTATCGTGCACTGTATATTGTAACCTACTAGTAGTAATTCCTTTGTTTATCCTGTGTAGTAAGTAATCTGTTAAAGTCCTATGTCTTTTTTTCCTGTGTCTATTCAATAAATAATTCATGTTGCAATAGACCTAATCAGTCATGATTAAAGAACTTGCGAGTGAGAGCGGGTTTTGAGGTGCGGGCCATCTCAAAAGAGCTGCTGCCCACTGCCAGAAATATGAGCAAAGGCAGAGTCGTCTAAAGCTCTCTCTCCCATTCGTAACAATCACAGAGGTTCAGTTGCTGTGTTGGGGTTTTTTTCTTCCTTTGTTCTCTCTCACCACCATGTGGTTGGGAGAAGGGGGCTTTTCTGTGATCTTGTCTTTGTCCCCTGGACCACATGGTCTTTTACGGAGGCTGACATCTTGTTTTCTGTCATCTTGTTTTCTTTGTTCCCAGAGAGTCCACAGGATTCAGCACCTTTGTATCTAGTGTTTATTATTGTTACCTTGGTTGTTGCTGTTTTGGTTTTTAGTAAACTTATTTTTTCACTTATATGTTCTTGCATTCGTCTCTCCTTATTGGTGAAAGGAAAACTAAAAGAGGAGGTAACTAATTTGAAATGTGTATAGAGAGTTTTCCTTCCCTGGCACAGGACACTCCTCATGGCTGGGTTTACCTTTTGCTCTGGCTGTCAAATGAAGAAGTATTTTTGTCAGTGCAACTTATCAGCTATCTTGAAACTGCTTAGACAAGCAGTCATTTAAACAATTTTATCTCCAGAGCTTTAGTAATATATACAAAATGCATATTGATCCTTGGAGCAAATCTTACTTCTTTTTGATGAAGAGCTCTATTTGATTTATACCATCTGTTCCTTTGTGATGTTTCTTTCCATGAAACAGGCAAACTTAGGCTTTACACACAATAATATTATCTATCATGGTTAGGGACCATGTATTTTATGTACTTTTTCACTTATTTTTATAGAATTTGCGTTTTAATTTTCTGCAAAGTAACAAACATGCGATTTCAGATTTTTGGACAAGTGAGCTAAATAGTAAAGGAAATTTTGCAATTAGTTTAGTTTGGCTTAGGTTGAATGTGCCTTTGTAATATATCTTCTGCTATCTTGTTTCATTCCGGGTTCTGTCTTGGAATATGGCTAAAAAAAGTATTCCAGAGTTTTGCTTATTGCTATCAAATCCAGAAGCCGCTGAGCCAGTGAGGGATTTGCTTCATCCCCTGTGTCACAATTTTATCTTGCCATTGTTAGTATTTCCAGGCTGTGTTTATATAGATAGTGATTTGAGACAAGACTGTGGCCTGGCCTACTTGTGCATGTGGTAAATGCAAAAGGGTTTTGGATGCTTTCCTTGCTCCCAGTTGTTGCTACCAGTGAAGTGACTAGAGTATGGAGTGTAAGCAGATGCAGGTGATAGCAGCAGAGGAGACAAAACTACTACTATAACCTACTGCAGAAGTCCTGTAGAGTTACTCCTTTCTATTGCAAACTGCTCTTCTCCTGACAGAGGTGGGCCAGGCAATGCTAGACCATTAGCTCTACCCTAGTTGCATGCCAGACTATGTAGCAGTGAAGTGACATACTTGCAAGAATACTTTTTCTTTCCCAGAGTAGTGCAAGGAAGTGAAAGGGAAGAATCAGAGGACTATGGATCTCTGATAATGTGGTTAACAGCCTGTTGGTGGGAATAATATCTACATACTGCTCCAGTTGTCTGGGTTGTGTCACAGTCAGAACTATCTTTTGCTTCTTGATGAAAAATAATTCAGAAACCATGATGGAAAGGGACTTTAACAACTGTAAGATAAATTTTCTAATGGTGGCATCTGGTTTATGCTTTCTTAGCAAAATAAATTGTACTCTGCACAAACTTTGGCTGCTTTGATCTGAGGTCTTGTCATGGTTTAACCCCAGCCAACAATTAAGCACCATACAGCTACTCATTCACTCTCCTTCCTTGGTGCAAAGAGAATCAGAAGAGTAAAAGTGAGAAAATTCATGGCTTGAGATAAAGACAATTCAATAGGTAAAGCAAAATCCTGATAAGGACAGTAAAAAAGAGCAGCATTTTTACTCACTTGATAAGAATAGCAGAAATGAAATACATTTTACTCTTAAGAAGGACAGTAGAACAGAACAGCACAGCCTTGGAAAAACAGATAAGGGACGTAACTTAGGCAAGCAGAAGTCATGCAAAATGCAAGCAGGATGCCAGCTCAGCTCTGTAAGGCTGACAAAGTAGAAGTTATGCAAAACAACGATACTGTGATTACTCAAATGCTGGGCTCGAGGAACAGCCACCTAAAAAGGACACCAGACATTCAAGACAGACCCCAAAGAACCATATAAGGACTTCAAATAAGGGGTGTGACCATGTAAAATAAAGGCAAGGAAGCAGGGATAGCTAATGAATATGTAATAGGTGTGTATGATAACTCTGTTCACCCAAGGCTCAGTGCACTCGATTAGAGGAAGGATCCTTTCGGTAACCAGTGCTGCAATAAAGAATGCCTGCTTTCTAATACTCAGAACTGTGTTAGAAAGTTTCTATCTGGCTGATTTCCATATAATTTTTGGCGACTCTGGATGAGACACTCTGCCTGATCTCCTATGGATCTGAGGGGTCTCTGGATCTTCACACCAGCACCGGGACTTTCCTGGAGAAGACCACAGACTCTCGGACCAGTCTGGGACACAGGTAAGACCCCATTTGACAATAAGGCATTCTTTTGGGAATCCTGCTCATATAAGACATGTGGATCTTCCAGCGCAGTGGGTGGGTTATTTGATATTCCGGAATTGGGTATTTGACTTGGTTTTATTGATTGATAATTGTTTTGTATTTGTATATGTATTGTAACATTTTGAGTCTACTATTCAGAAATGGGTAGCAGACAATCCAAAGGAGGCATTCTGAAACAATCCCTGCTTGGTTGCATTTTGCGACATTGGAGAAAGATTGGCGAGCATCCTGGGGGAACAGCTACCAGGGAGATTTTGATTAAGTATTGCACTCAATGGTGGCCATTGTACAAACTAGACTCTGGAGAAAAGTGGTCACAAAATGGAACCTTGAACACATTGTTAAAGTTATTATTGTTTTTAAGATGGGAATGGAAACGGGATGAGGTTATGTATGTGGATATGTGTAGCCCTGCATTTTGCAGTTCTTCAGTTGTGCAGTGTTTTTAGTTCGGCAAATAGTTTCTCACGCACTTTTGTATAAACATGACTTTGTTGACCTAACCGGCACACATGTTATGAATTCCTAACCTATATGATAGACAATTCTATTGACCAGTGGACAGCAGGAGGTGGCATTCCTATCCTCCAATCCACGGTGGTTTCTGAAAACATATAAATAAAGTTAGGGCAGTGTTGCGGCGACCTGGTCTAAGTCCGGCACGGCAGCCCTATCTCTGGGCCACTCGGTCCATGTGCTCCTGGACACCAATGTGTTGGACAGCAAATGGCGTTTATTGCAGGGTCACAAGGGTTTTTATGGCTTGGGCAGTCAGTGTCACTTCCTTCTGCTCACGTCCGGTTAGGTGCGGCCGGGCAGGGAGCRAAGGTCAGACTGCGAGAGGGGAGGGGGTCCTGGCTGACTGTTACAGCCCGATATCTTCCGCACGCATATCCCTAACTCTCCACAGGGCAGAGGCCGGCTCTCTCTCCTTCCTTCCTTTTGGCCTCTGCCTGTTGGTAAACCCTGACAGCTGTCTCTGTGTGCTTATTCGAACCTGAGAACAACATCTGGTGGCTCCGTACAGTGTTTCATAAGTTGTCAGGGGTTTTCTCCCCAGGTAGTTAGGGCCGTTTGAAATGGATATCGTGAATTTGTCATGCGATACCTTGGCATTGCAAGTCTTGGAGGTAGCTCTTGAAACAGCCGATGTCTCAGTCCCTGGACCGGACTTGCAAAGATTATACTTTTGGGGAAAAGACAGAGGTCTTTTCACAGAACCAGGACATGTGCTTTCCAAGGCATCTTGGGTCGAGCTGGGCAGGGCCATTCTCGGCTGCCTGACTCTAGATTTCCAGCTAGATGTGGCTGCGTTGTTGGTTTCTTGGAAACAGGTGAATGCTGCTATTAGCAGCACTTCGTCGGGTGCTTCCACCCCCGTGGGCTCTCCTGACGAGCCGGGAGCCCTCTCTGAACAGGAGGCAGGGGATGGGCAGGAGTCCGGCGCTCAGGAGTCTGGGTCTCAGATACCTGCCGAGTCCCCTCTCCTGGCCCGGGCTGAGGTGGGGGGTGAGAACTGGAACAGTGCCGAGGGCGAGCTGGCCTCGGGGAGCGCCGGGGAAGATTCTCCCCCCCCTCGGATGCCAGGACCTTGGCAGTGCCGATTCCGCCCCCCCCGCGCTGTGGGACGGGGCAAGCGGAGGCGTGTGCCCTTTCCTTTGTGCCTTCCCGGTGCAGGGGGAGGGGGCGGACCCTCTGGCTTGCGCGATTGTCACAGCGGAATGTCCCCATTGCGGGGTGTGTACACGCTACCCCCCCCGGGACAGCTCGGGTCCAACTCGCGCCGTCCTCGGCTGCATCCGATGAGGAGAAAGCAGCGGCTGCGGGCGGGTCCCTAGCCGGCTCGGAGAACGCACAGGTGGAGTCTGTGTCTGACGAGCCTGAAGCGGGGGACCTGATAGACCTGGCCGAGCCGCCGTTTGCCGGGGGCAGCAGTTCCCCCCGGTCGGAGTGGGGAGTGCCAGCGCTTGGCTTACATGCGCTGGGTGGTACCCTACTCGGAGCGATTTCGGAGGCAGCGCGGCCCCCCCGGCCGGCGCGGGGCCGCCAGGTCCCGCCCGGCCCTCTACTGGCTCCGCCCAGGCCGCCTGAATTGGCGGCCCGCCCCCCGTCCCTGCCGGCGCGGCCGGCGCCGCTCCACCACCCGGCCCCGAAGGCGGCAGAGCAAAAAGCGGCGGGGGGGGGGGCGGCAGCGGCGGCGGCAGAGGTGGCGGGGGGGGCGGCAGCGGCGGAGAAAGCGGCCGAGCTGAGAAAAGTGGCGGCGCGGGAAGTGGCCCCCCGCGCCGCCGAGGCTCCGCGCGGGGCGGCCGGTGTTCAAACTCGCCGGGGCCAGGTGCCGGCAGGCGCCGCCGCAGCTCCGCGGGATCCCACAGATCCCGGAGCGGCGGCAGGCGTGGCCCCCCCACTGTTTGTTTTCGGCGCAGGCAGAGACACGGCTGGCAAGTCTCTGCACACACCCCCCCCCGGATCTCGGGCTGGTGGTTCCTCCTCAGCCGCCCTGTGGATCATACCGCCCTGTGGGGTGACTGTACGTCCCCGGGATCAGGCGAAGTTTTGGCAGGAGGTGAAAGCGAAGCTAGAGGACATGAGGGACCGCGCAAAGGCACGTTGCCCGCTGGTTTGTGAACACAGATCTCCCAGCCCTGAGGTGGCTGACATCCTTGTGGACGCTGGGGAACAGGACGCAGCAGGTGCTGCCGGTCCAGCAGGTGCACTTCAGGCTTTTCCCATCATTGCTGGTTCTCCACGCAACACGCATCAGACGCTGCCATGGCAGGCTTTGTTAGAGCTCCGAGAGACGGTTGGAAAATATGGTCTGGGGCACACTGAGGTCATGCAACGTCTCAGAATCCTTGCTTCCTCCACATTAGTGCCTCATGACATCCGGTCTCTGGCTAGAGTTGTCTTTCCGCCTTTGCAATATGATGTATTTGAGATGAAATGGCAGCAGCTGGCACTTAGGACGGTAGAGCAGAACGCCACGCTGGGCCAGCAAGACCCGAGACGAGGGATTGGCATGGACGTCCTGACGGGCACAGGCGATTATGCTGGTGCTCGCAAGCAGGTTGTCCTGGATGGCACGGTGTTGGACCAATGCCAGGAGGTAGGCATGGCAGCACTGGTCCTGACCATCGAACTGTCAGCTGCAGTGGAAGATTTTGCAAGCATTGCACAGAAGGACGGTGAATCCTTCTTGTAGTTTGCAGAGAGACTGACCGCCTCTATTGAGAGGCAGATAAAGGATCACAATGCAAGGGTGTTGTTTCTTACGCACCTTGCCAAGACTCATTGTAATGCCGAGTGCAGAAAGCTGATCAGAGCAATTCCTGGTGAACCTTCTGTACCTCAAATGATAGAGGTCTGTGCGCAGCTGGACCCCACTACTTCTAAAGTGGCGGCCGTGGCTGCTGCCCCACGGCCGGTCTGGTCAGGGCCGCAGGCCGGGCAATGGAAGCAGAGGAATGCTCAGGCCAGCAAGAAGCAGGGAAGAAAGGCACGGAAGGGCAAAGGTCCTTTGTATCTCTGTGCTCAGTGTGGAAAGCCAAACCACATGGCAGATGTCTGCAGGGCGGCGGTTCGTGTTAATAGGCAGCCCTCCTCGGGCTCGGGAAATGGGCAGCCGAGCACGCGGGGGAGACATGTGAAGACAGAAGTATCCCCCCAATCCCCAGAGCTGATGGAGGTCTGCTTGGCCAGCTTGCAGCCAGCACCAGCGGCTCAGCAGGCATTGACGTCTGCACAGCGACAACGGTCGTCTTAGACCCTTGCGCAGTGCACAAAGTCCCCTTGGATGCCTTTGGTCCCTTGGGTGATGGCATGAGTGCTCTCCTCATGGGGAGGTCCAGTGCCACCGTTCAGGGCATCACTGTGCCCATGGGACTGATTGACGCTGATTATACCGGGCAGATTTATGCCATGATTTCCACACCCATCCCCCCGATCACAATTCCTGAAAAGACTCGGATTGCTCAACTTGTTCCTTTTAAGTCTTCTGTTCGCAGGGCAGAATCGAGAGAACGAGGAGACGGCTGCTTTGGTTCCACTGGGCCGCCTCGAGTTCATTGCACTACTGTCCTGACCGAACACCGTCCAGAGATGCAGTGCACCCTGACCATCCCTGATACATCACCGCCAGAGATGTCTCTCCGCGGGCTCCTTGATAGCAGTGTGGACGTTATGATTCTCTCCCTTGCCGCCTGGCCCCCGCGGAGGGCATTGGACCCAGTGGGGACATCTGTCACGGGCCTGGGAGGGACGAAGCGCTGCTACGTGAGTCGGAAGCCTGTGACGATAACGAACTCAGAGGGACAGACGGCCGTGATAAGGCCTCATGTTACTGAGACTGCTATTAACCTCTGGGGGAGGGATGTTCTGCCTGCATGGGGGGTGCGCATCGGGACGGATTTTTAACGGGGGCCACTGCGTTGAAGGGCACAGAGTGTTCCACGCCTCCTATACGGTGGCTGGTGGACAGACCAATCTGGGAAAATCAGTGGCCCCTGCCTAAAGACAAGTTAGTGGCCCTTCATGAGTTGGTTCAGGAGCAGTTGGACCAGGGTCATCTGGAGCCTTCTACCAGTCCCTGGAACACTCCTGTCTTTTGCATCAAAAAGAAATCTGGGAAATGGAGATTGTTACAAGACCTCAGGAAGGTGAATGCCATGATGGAAAGCATGGGGATTTTGCAGGCTGGTATGCCATCGCCCGCCATGCTTCCCGCAGATTGGCCGATCCTCATTGTAGATCTGAAGGATTGTTTCTTTTCAATTCCTTTGCATCCCGATGACAGACCAAAATTTGCTTTCACGGTGCCAGCAATTAACAATGCAGGCCCTGCACAGAGATTTCAATGGAGGACTCTTCCCCAGGGGATGAAAAATTCCCCAGCCATATGCCAGATGTACGTGGCCAGAGCCTTGTCTGGAGTTCGCAGGCAGTTTCCTGATGCTCAGTTTTATCACTACATGGATGACATCTTGGTGGCAGCAACCACCCAGGAAGTGCTGCTGAGTATCCAGCCTCAGTTGCTCGATGCCTTGCATTCTCATGGGCTGCAGGTAGCTCCAGAGAAGGTTCAGCAGCAACCTCCTTGGAAATATTTGGGGGTCAAAATCTTGGAACGTACAGTTCAACACCAAGAGGTGCAATTTGTGCATTCGGTGAAAACACTGAATGATGCCCAGAAATTGGTGGGTGTCGTTGCTTGGTTATGTCCGTATCTGGGACTGACCACGGCACAGTTGTCTCCTTTGT
>JACAXG010000432.1:1594-33091 GCA_018881555.1 Amblyornis subalaris
TATATTTTATTATTTCTACATAGTACATTATCTTAACTATATTTTACTATTTCTACATGGTACATTATCATTGGTAAATGTAAAATTCATATATGTGAAAGCCAACATTATCATTCACTTATTCATTGCAATCCCCCCTCTTTTTTTATTAATCGTGTTGGCTTGAGCTATAATTTTTTACTTAAACTTTGCTGTTACATTCGAAATTTCTACAGCAGAATCATTATCTTTTGTGTTGTTTCAGAAGTAGTTTGTTTCGAGTTCATAGGCATGGTGATTACTTCTATACCTTGGACAACACGTGTAATTAGCCAGATAAAACAGGGAATTAAATAAGGAAGGAATACCAACCCAGTGATTGCACACAAAAGAGAGAAAGAAAAAGAAAAAAAATAGTTTCTTTCACCATGTCGTTCTTAATATTTTATCTCATTAACCAGCTTCTAACATAGTTTCCCATTTCTGAATTGGTACATGAGCAATTTTTCATATGTCTGTAGTAATATCGAGTATAGCTTGATCGTTATCAGTTATTTGTAGACAACAATCAGAGGAATTAAATTTTCCACATATTCCCCCTTCCTCTGCTAACAAATAGTTGAGGGTTAAACTGTTTTGATAAGTCATTGCACTGGTTTGCAGTAATTAATTCTAAAGCTGAGGCTGTTTTGTTGCTTTTGAGAGTCTGCACTTGCTGCTTTATTAGTTCCTTTTTAATTCTGTCCTGTGCACCCCCACCGTCTGAAATGCCCCACATTCCTGCTTTGGCAAAACAAACATACTGTCCCTTCAGACACGGTAGTTCAAATTGGTGTTCTCCTGAGGATTTTAACTTGGTTACCCATAGTGAGTGTTTGCTGCTCTGCCCTTGCCTGGGTCGGGCTTGACCTGCGGCTTTTGGGGTTCTCAGCCTGCAAAAACAGCGACTGATGAATTAACTGAGGTTTGCGTGCCTCAGTTTGTCTGGTCTGAAAGCCTTTCACAGCAGGCAGTTCTCAGCTGTTCATAAGGCAGTAGCGAAGGCAAAGAGGAAAGAGACGGACTCTCCGTAGCTATATTCCAAGTTTATTTTCTCTGCCCTGTGGGGGCAGGGTGAACATATCTTGAAGGGGAGCTAGCAGAGAGACAGCTTCTTGCTCTATCTCTGCCGTTTTAAGGGGTAGGTATAACAGAGCTTAACCAATTGGAGAGTGAGGATACATGAAAGGAAACCAATAAAAACATCTCAGGGGAGGAACAAATTTAAACAAACTAATAACAATATAGCTGGAGGGAATTTTAAATCACGCTAGCCTGTTACAGAGCTTGAGGCTCTGTGACGGAGGAGAAGACGTAATGTGAGTGACATATAAGGAGTGTATGTTGCTATGTTGCAGATTCCTCCTTTGATAACCTGGGCTGCACCATAGCAGCAAGTGTTCTCCATAATTACAAGTTTCTAGGGATGCTTCATAATAACATGTTATTTACTGTTGTGTGCCAGGTTAGGTAAGAAGCACGACTCCCCCATCGTATCAGGGAGTTGTACTTGGTGCAGGGATTTGCCGGGTTCGTGTTGCTTGGGGTTACCCATGCCAGGATACATGCGATAATTATGATCGCCGTGGTTGTAATCAGAGGTCTGGTATGATATACACCCCCTCGTCCCATGCCCTCCGAGGTTGCAGCTCGTGGCCGGACTATACCTAAGGCAGGTGCAGAGGCCAACCCGGTCTTGCCCTCCTTACGCCACTTGTTCCACTTCCATGCAAACCGTACTGCACATAAACGTAATTCTTGCTCCCACCTTTCCCCGGGAATTTCCCAAATCTCAGGTATGAGTAATTCCCACCCACACAAAATTTTTTCTACCACAGCATTTTCCTGGCCTTTTTGTTTTTTATAATTTCAGCAGTTTAGACAGTGGGGATGCCTCCTTACTCAAGCATCTAACACACTTGTGCAGTACCCCTGTTTGATGATTTAAGTGGGGATGTTTTAGACAAGAAAGCCACATATGTTGGATTTTTCAGTTGGTAATGATTTTCTCTGGTCCTTTGAGAGTTTGCATTATTTTTATGCTGTATAATTTTAATAGTTCTGATTCTTTTTAGAATTTCTAATAATTAGGGTAAATTTCCAAAATATTGCCATGGAAGGCATAGGATCATGTGCAAAAACCTTACCAGTTCAAGTGTGAAGTAACAAACATCCATCTATCAGACATACAGTACAATTGGACTGGCTGTACAAATTATCATTACAGTGCACAGAAAATAACATGGTACATTTACAACTTTGCATCATAAATGACAGACACATTTTTACACCTGCAGAGACATAAGTAATGAATAATTCACTCATTACACAACCTAAGGATTATTGCCTTGTCTGGTATCACTTGGAAAGGGAGGTGGCATGGACTGCATTCATGCAAATAAAATTTTTCCAGAAACAGATTGGCTTGAAAATTTTCAAATATTACTTTGTTTGTGAAAGTTCTTTTTCTTGAACAACATTCTTTAGAAATACAGTTTTTAAAAAGTTTTGTTCATGCTCCCAACAAAATGATTGGAGTCCTGCCAACTTGAAAATGACCCCCTTCAACACAGGTTTTTCTCCTCAAAGTCATTGTTTATGTATTATATAAATATTATTTGACATTTTTATTTCATTTCCACTTATCACAATGCTTCTGGCAAGCATTAGGTGGAATTAGATTGAAATCTAATGGATTGAAAACTACATGAATGCTGTCAGTGGAAAAATAAAGCCATTGCAACTGAACATGTGTTTGGAAATATGAATAAACCTTACTTGGAAATAAATCCGTGTGATAGAAGCGCAAGTGGGTAATCGTAGTGCAATTTTGGCATATGCCACTATAATTTCTATGAAAACACCTTAATCTTCTTCCACCGACTTCATCAATAGCATTCTGCAGTCAGAGCTGGCTGGGTGCAGCCTTCCCTTTCCAGGCATTACAACGGAGAATGCCTCTAAATGCTCCTGCAAGACCATGTCTTTTACTGGACTTGCATATGTATTATCAATAATCTTTGATGAAGTTCAAGCCCATAAAGTTCACTTGAGCTTACACCACTTAATATGTTTTAATTATGAACATTTTAAGACCCTAGTTGTGCAATTCTAGCTTTATAAATGTGTTCTAGTATTGATTGTTGGGATAGACATACAACACACACCGAGTGTCTTGTAAAAAGGGACTCTTGCTTTATTTTAATAAGCTTTTTTATATCTTGCTTAAAACAGTGCTTTTGTAACAGCATCTGATTGGTTAGTACAATATTTGCTGAGGGTTTAAGATAAAAATACTTTTTTAGCAATGTCCAAAGTTAAGTAGGCTGAACATCTGTTGTGGTTTTCTGGGCTGCATCCGATCTCGTCTGGCTCGAAGTTCCTCAATCCTTCGGGTAGCTGAAAACTTGCATTACAACATCTTTCTATATTTCTTAAGGGTACACTTTAATTATTTCATCCGCCGGATTAGGTTCAATAAAACTGACGGGCCAGCTGTCCCCAGGTATGAATCCCTCCACATTTCCTCCTTTTTTATTTAAAATTGGAAAGGCCGTGTGTGTTATCTGCTGTAGGGCCCTACGCAGCAGATACAACAGACATGGCAAAAATAACAAGATGAGAATAACTACTAATACAAATAAGAATTTTGTCTTCACCAGTTCTTTGAGCTACCCTGAGACATTCCACCCTCCCATCAGGGAATCAAGTCAACCACGTTCTTGTTGTAGTTTTGCAACTCCTGCCTGCAGCTCTTTTATGCTGGCAGAGACGGATTTTGAATGGTCAGAGAGATTCATACAACACATTCCTTCAAAATCCTCACACCCATGTCCATGAGCTAAAAGCAAAAAATCAATAGCAGCACAGTTCTGCAGCGAAGCTTGGTGTACTAATTGAACATCGGCCAAAAGATCGGTCAGCATTGAAGATGTGGTATTTGTGTGTTTTGTCAACCAGCAGCCTAGTTTATTAAGGGTTGCTAAAGCCTTTGCTGCAGCCACGCCAGGGGTAAAAATAGAAGCAAGTACGCGTTTTTTCATCCTCCAAAAAGTAGCATCATCCCTGCATTCAGGTATAAGTCCTGACAAATCCTTTTGGCGACGGTGTGATGGGGAAGAAAAATGTTTCATTATGGTCATGTTTGGTAAAAACATAGTGAGGTGGCCAAATGTGCAGGGGCCCCCATCTATTTGGGACGGGATACCTGCCCATGCTCGATTGCCACAGATAAGAAACATCCCATGTGGTAACTGACGAGGGATGTGTAGGTTCTTTCCTTCCATACCTATTGTTTGGTTGCACCATGCTGAATAATTGCGATACCACACTTTGGATGGAGTAACAGACCAGAAGTCTTTTTGGGGCCAGCTGTAGGTCACATTCTGACTGAAGGCGAAGCATGCCTCCGCCCTCAGGGACCCCAAAATATCAAGCTTCTGCGGCTTCGCCAAATTTAGTATCGGCAGGAGCCTGTCAGTGACGGATTCTCCCCTATTCTTAGACCCGTTGGCCCACCACTTAACAAGTGAACAGTCCAAACGCTGTGCAAGATCTGCGACATAAGAAGAATTAGTAATAAGGTTCAGTGGTACATGAGAAAAATGCTGAAATGCCATAATTACAGCTCGTAACTCGATGAGTTGAGCAGACCCGGGCTTATGCCCTTCCAACACCTGCCAACCAGATTCATCCTTCCACCTGACAATGGCTTTCCCAGTCCTTCCCGACCCATCTGTGAAAACAGTTGGTCCCGGTACGGGCACACTACTGTTCCGTGGCCATAGTGATAGAGGGGTTGATTTTGCCAGTTGCAACAGCTTATGGCTAGGTAAGTGATAAACAATTTGGCTTGTAAAACCCTGCAGCGCTGCCTGTAAAGGGGCACTGTTTGCAAAACTTCACTCAAAATAGTCTTGTTGTATTGGTAATACGATCTTTATGGGATCTCTGGCCATAAGCTGTAAGCAACGCTGGCGGCATTTTATTATCAGCTGAGCAATCAATTCAAATAATGTAGGGGCTGTCTTCCTTAATTGATGAGGAAGGAAAATCCACTCCAAAATATGCAGTGGGTCGGGCCAGCAGACATTCCATTTTCCGAGGATGCCTGTGGAATGTAAATCTGGTATGGTGACTAAAACAGTGGTATCAATAGAGGGATCTATTCTGTAAACTTGTTGTGTGGAAATAGCTTGCTGGACTTCATCCAGCGCTTGCTGGGCCTCAGGAGTCAGGGTTCGAGGCGAATTTAAATCTGGGTCTCCTTTTAATGTATCAAACAAAGGACACAACTGTGCTGTGGTCAGTCCTAGGTAAGGACGCAGCCCATTGATGATACCTAACAATTTTTGAGCATCATTTAAGGTTCTAATAGAAGTTTGAAATTGTATGTTCTGATGCTGTATTGTTTGTTCCAGAATACTGACTCCCAAATATTTCCAAGGGGGGGACTTCTGGACTTTTTCTGGAGCCACCTGCAATCCATAAGAATACAAGGCAGCAAACAATTGAGGTTTTATCCTCAACAATTCCTCCTGGGTCAGTGTTGCTACCAGTATATCATCCATATAGTGATAGCAATATGAGCCAGGAAATTGTTCACGAATTCCAGATAGAGCTTGTGTGACATACCACTGACAAATACTGGGACTATTTTTCATACCTTGGGGTAAGACCTTTCATTGATACCGCTTTACAGGTTCAGCATTGTTAATCAAGGGTACAGTGAAAGCAAACCTTGGTATGTCCTGAGGATGCAAAGGAATTGTGAAAAAACAATTTTTTAGGTCAATGATTAAAATGTCCCACCCCATAGGTAACATCGTAGGTGATGGTATCCTAGCTTGAAATGTTCCCATGCTTTCCATCACTGCGTTGACCCTCCTGAGGTTGTGTACCAGCCTCCATTTCCCTGATTTTTTTTTATGATGAAGACGGGCGTGTTCCAGGGACTGGTGGAGGGTTCGATATGTCCTTGCTTTAATTGTTCTGCCACCAAGTCCTGCAGGGCAGCTAGTTTTTCTTTATTCAGGGGCCACTGGTCAACCCACACCGGTCGCTCTGTGAGCCATCGTAGTGGCAATGTTGCAGTGCTGCCCATCTGCGCAGTGGCCCTTATTAAAGGTCCATGCCAATCCCTACACCCCAAGCTGCAAGTACACACCGCCCCAATAGGTTCAGGGGTGCCATTGCAACATACGGCCAAATGGTGGCTGTCTGACCCTCCTTGTTTTTCACCAATACAGGGTGTGTGCTGAGGTGGCTCTGTGTTGTGCCTCCTAGGCCCGTGATGGTTGATTCCACCACGGTTAAAGGCCATGAAGGAGGCCATGCAGATGAAGAAACAATAGAAATGTCAGCACCTGTGTCAATCAAACCTCGAAGTCGTATCTGTGATGGGCTGGCACCAGGTAGGACAAGAGTAAATGTCATGTGTTGTCGCTGATCGGAGAGATTCCGGGCCCAAAAAACTTGAGGGGCCCCAGTAGATCCGAAGGCTCCAGTTCCCCGGGATCGTTGCTCCATCCTAAGGACACAGGACTTAAAAGGCACAAGTTGAGCGATGCGGGTTTTTTCAGGGATGGTGACTGGGGGTGTAGGAGTAGAAACTATTGCACAAATTTGTCCCATAAAGTCTGCATTAATAATTCCAGGATGCACAAAGATACTCTGTAATGTAGCACTTGATCTTCCCACTAACAATGCACTTAAGCCATGACCTAAGGGTCCATGTGCATTCAAGGGAACCTTATGCAGCCAGTGGGAATCTAACGTTACTGATTCTGAGGTGCATACATTCAGGCTGGCAGACCCTTTTGTGCTTCCACTGAGTTGGCTAAGCAAGCCTGTGTTTGTAACATGTTCTGGGGAAGTGCTTGTGCCTGAGCACTTTTCCCCTTCGCGCTCTTTTTCCCATTTCCCCAGTTTCCCAAAGGCTGGCCATTTGCGTGAAATTTGGACTTACATTGTTTTGCATAATGACCTGGCTTACCACAACGATTGCAAAAGAAACCCTCAGAATTGCTGCTCCCCTTCTGCCTTTGTCCTGACTGTCGTTGTTTGTAGTCTGCTTTCAAGTGTCCTTTCTGCCCACATGCAAAGCATTTTTGCGGTGGCCGCAGGACAGCTGCTAAAGCTGACATCTTATGTTCTACTGAACCAAGTTTTGAACAGGCAGTGACCATATCATTTAGGGAGGGGTCTCCTGGTAAGTTCTCAATTACCTTGCTACAGTCTTCATTAGCATTATCTCGAGCTAACTGTTTACACAACAACTGTCTCAAATTATCATCATCAACCTATTTTTCCAATGCAGCAGCAACTTTTTCAACAAATTGCAGAAATGGCTCTTTCACTCCCTGCACGATTTTTACATATTGAGGTTTGGGAGAAGCCATTTCTATGGTTTTTATCAAAGCCCCTATTCCCAGTTTTTGACACATCTCAAGAACCAGGGGATCCCATTGCGCCTGCAGGTCTGGGTTTGCATACATGCTAGTTTCCATCAGAGCTTCAACCCCAACCCCCAGGCGTGGGTCCCCCTGTGCTCTTCTCATGTTTTCCATAGCTGCCTTTTCAGCCATCTGTCTCCAATTGCTCTCAAAAACTCCAAACTGCACTGGCTGAAATAAAATCTGTGCTAGGTGTTTAATATCAAAAGGAGCCAGCAAATCTGTGTTGATAACACGAATGATTTGCATAACTTCCGAGGATCCCAGACCATACTGTGCAACCCGTGTTTGCAAATCTTGAACTACTCGCCACGCTATTAGTGTGGTAGTCTACCTGATTCGTGCCGGGGGCCGCTTTAAAAACTGGGAAGGCTTCACAGCTGGGGGTATTTATACACGTGCCCTCTCCCCCAGTCTCCCCAGTGCTATTCATTGTTCCCTCGGGCATACCCAAACGCTCCAATAATTCCCATTCCCCACATTCCAACGCCTTTTTTCGCACTTCATCCCAGAACCGCCCCAGTTGCCGCGGCTGTACCGTCACTTTACAAGGAGGTAGCGTCCAGGGGCCCATCGGTACCCGTCACACACAACCACGACTGCCCACTCCCTCCCTCCGTTCATGAGTTTGCATGATTAATTGTTTGTCTGCGTCATCAGATGATTCCTCCTGTGGCAAGGGCGGATAGTCCAGCTTGCTGAGGTTTTTAGAATCAGGGGTTTCTTTGTCTGAAAGTGTTAGTTCCTTTATTTGCTCTGCCGGTGATGGATATTTGGGCTTAACAAAGTCCGACGGAGCAGGATATTTTGGTTTAATATAATTTACAGGGGACAGATATTTCTTTGATGTCTGTCCTCTGTTTCTCTGCTGAAGTCAGGGAGTTCTGTTGTTCAATTTCTTGCAATTGCCCCTCCTTGTCAGATTTTTCATCCCTTTTATCTTGTTCGGCTTTCCATTCCTTTAATGCCTCATAGAGCAGTTACCATGTGGTGGCTAGACTGGAAGCATTCTTATCGCTACTTGAGATAGCGTCCCACATTTTCATTCCCACAGCCTGCCAGGAAGATACACTGAAGGCAGTTCCTGCATCAGGGGAAAATCCCTGTTGTCTTGCCCAGAAAAGAGTGGCGCTTAGCGCTTCCTCCGTGGTTTTAATGCCCTTTCGCGCTAACAACACTTTCCAAGTAGATACTACAGTCTTTTCCTCAGCAGTCAACTGGTTCCCCATGCTGCAACTAGTCAATGTCACTGGCAGCTCACCTTAGTCCAAGGTGTCAACACAGGTCCGAACTGTGGACGGACTCCTCCGCCTCTTCTGCTATGCCAGTCTCTGTCCCCACAGCGCTTCGCCCCACTGTCCTACCGCGACATCTGCAGCTGTTTCGCCAATCACGTAGGGGTCACCATATATCGATTGTTGGGACAGACATACAACACACCAAGTGTCTTGCAAAAAGGGACTCTTGCTTTATTCTAACAAGCCTTTTTTATATCTTGCTTAAAACAGTGCTTTTGTAACAGCATCTGATTGGTTAGTACAATATTTGCTGAGGGTTTAAGATAAAAATACTTTTTTAGCAATGTCCAAAGCTAAGCAGGCTGAACATCTGTTGTGGTTTTCTGGGCTGCATCCAGTCTCATCTGGCTCGAAGTTCCTCAATCCTTCGGGTAGCTGAAAACTTGCCTTACAACATCTTTCTATATTTCTTAAGGGTACACTTTAATTATTTCATCCGCTGGATCAAGTTCAATAAAACTGACAGGCCAGCCGTCTCCAGGTATGAATCCCTCCACATTCTAGTAACTTACAGGATTACTGTATTACCAGATGGGGACCTTAATATTTTAAAATGTGAAATACTCCACAGATGCTGACAGTATATTTTTCTTATGTTTCATTAAAAGCACAGGGATTAGAAAACTGACTGGGAAATTAAAATCAAGATACCAATACTACAGAAAGCAGGCTTGCTATTACTTCCATTAAATCAGAACCAGTAATCTAGAGAAATTAAATTCTCTTTTCCTATCAAGTTTCCAGACCTCTTCTTTCCTCCACAATTTATGAGTTTAATTATTTTGACTGAATTACGCTCTCAGGAGACAAAAGTTCTCTCAATTCCCACCGAAGTCAAAAGGTTCTGTGAGAACTCATTACTCAAGACATTTCTCAAGCTGCTTGGGACACTTAACCCTTTCAAGAAATATAAAAATGCAGTTAAAAAAATTCTTACTTCATTCCTAAACAACCTATAGCTGATCCAGAACCTTAAAGGCCTGATCTTACATCCCTTCAGAACCAGACAATCACACTGACATGGTTTTATCCCTCTCAGAAATCATATTTGCTGAGGCCCCTCTCCGGCAAACACATTCAAGCCTCAGTCCTGGAAAATTAGCACCCAGATTTGACACCAACACAACCTGTATTCAGCTGAACTCCCGAAAAAGCAAGTTTAAAAAGAAAAATGCTATGTTTAATGCTAATATAATTTAAAACATACCTTTGAAGGCAGAAGTCAGCATGCTTTGTAATTTTTATCAATATACATTTATATGGCGAGGTACAATTTTCTTTGATTTGTCTGATTAAACCTCACCAGTTTTGTGAAATCCATAAATTATTATGAAGGTTTGGAGCACTTTGTTTTTCAGAAAGCAGGCTCCTGTACCGATACCTTAAGAAATTAAACTGTTAACAGGAATAAAAATGGAAGTGTTGCTTATTAATTATGGATTGTGTTGCTAGAATTATGGATTCAACTCTTGCCGTCTCTCATTCCTTTGGTGCAATTCCATTACTTCCTACTGACCTGAACACAAGCAGCTTTGTGGGACCAATCCTACTGAAACAAATACCAGATCCTGACAGACTTTTCCATCAATGTACCACACGAATTCGAAAACAAAACACTTTCTTTGCAAATCTCTCAGTGAGTTGCGTTTCAACTAGGATGTAATGCTGTTCTTATTTTCTTTTTAGTTATGTTTAAATACCTGAAACAGGGTTCAAAATCAAAAAAATCTTTGCCTTAAGACGAACATTTTAACTGCATGATAAAACACAGCTACACCTTGGGCATCCGTCTTTTTGTCTTTTCGGGTTCAAGACCATAATCTGTCCCTTAACCCTGTGCTACCAGGCCTTTAACATATATTATTGCCACCCCTTTTGGTAAATCCACCATCTCCAATAGACGAGTAATTAAGCTCTCATGAGCTAATGTTTTTTCCCTTCAGGTTAATAAACCTCTTTACTTCCACAATTTTCTAAATATATGTACTACTCCATGTGTACTTAGAATTAGTAAAAATGTTCACTATTTTGTCCCGATATAATTTACAGGCTCTTACAAGTGCTTACAGCTCCACTCTTTGAGCTATGTGGGCAGTAACCTTCACTTTGTCTAATTTCTTTCCCTTAATAATACTGTATTTTGTAACTCTTTTTGCTTCTATTATTCTTGCAGACTTATTTACATTTTCTCCCTCAGGACAGGGGGTGTCTCCTAAATCTTTCCTAGCCCAGGTCTGGAGATTTATGTCTTGAATGCAGTCATGGGTTTCTTCCCGGCCCCCCCTCTTCAGAGCTGTTCAAACCCTGGCTGGGTTAACCCCCTCTCCGCTTCCTGACTCCAAATCCTCCTGTCATCCACCTAGAGGCCCCCCCTCAGTCAACAAAGCTTCAACCCGATGTGAAACTCCACAACCAGATACCCTCTCGTTGTCAGTCTCCCAGGCCTCAGTTACCATCAAAGCCGTAGCCGCATATTTCTGCAATGAGGAGGCCACCCCCCCACTCATACAATTCAAATTCTTTTTCCCTGTCTGGAAGGGTTAGGGCAGGAGCCTTAGTTAATCTGCTTTTTAACACTTTAAAATCCTGCTTTCCTTCTGGTGTCCATTCATCCAATTTCATAACTGGCAGGATAGGAGTATTATAGGGAGACAGATGTACATGGCTCAAAAAACACCCATAAAAAAATTAAAAACCAAAACCAAACCTGCCTTCAACAGGGACTTAATAACAGGCTGTAACTTTTCTCTTCCCTCCCTTGAAAAGAGGGTATTGCTTTTTAGACACCACTTGTTCTGGTTGCTTCAAAGTAATCTGGAGAGTCTCCATATTAGCCTTTTTATCACCCTTTACAATATTAATTTGCATTCCAAATTTAGCCATCAAATTTCTTCCCAGTAAACTATAATCACAATTAAGAACAAATAGAAATTCACGCATTTCAAACTTATTCCCTACATCTAGTAATAGTGGTTGAATAAAACACATTCATTCATCTTTTCCACTTACACCTGAATAATTAAAGAACTTCTTGACAACTTTCTCTTTAGGTAATAAATTCAAAGTCGATTGAGAGGACCCTGTGTTTATCACAAAACGCCTCCTCTCAGTCTGGACCCACCCTGAATGTTATCAAGGACTCCAGTGTGGTGGGTCTCTGGTATAATGGGAGACCCTGACACCTTTAATTTCTGTTAACCAGTGGGTTTCCTTTTCCTGAGAGTTCACTTGTCTCTGCTTCCAGTGTCCCTCTGCCCTGTAGATTCCTTCCCGGTCGCTGTTTGGGTTGGTTCTCTCCTGTCGAAGAGGGCGATGCCTCTGCCACATCCTTGTGGCTGGCCCCGGCTCCTCGGTCCTGTGTGCCCCCCTTGAACCCTGTGGTTCATCCCTCAGGGGCTGTAGAAACTGCTGTCGTCTTTGCCTTCACCTTCCCCTTTTCCTCATCCCTTCTTACATTCACCTGCTGTGCCTTTCTGACTAACTCCTTCAGAGGCTTATCCAGCCTCACCCCACTACTGCCTGTGGGTTCTCATTTTCCCACAGCTGCTGAGTTTTCTGCAACATCATTCATTTCTCTAATGACCCAAATAAAATCCTTAAAAGAAAATCCTAATAATTCCATGTACAATTCGCACTTCCCAGATATTCCTTCCTCCTCCTCCTGTGCACATCCTCCTCGCCATACACTGTAGGCTAGAGCTGGTCCCTGTCCTGCCGCAGTGTTCAAAGGCGGCCCTCCCAGCAGGCATGGCCAGAGCTCCACAGGGACGGGCAGGCGGCCAGGGTGTCCCGCAGCCTCATGGGGTCGGGGGGCCAGTGCTGCCCCTGCCTGGGGGGGTGGCGGGGTCAGGCACTGCCCAGCTGCCCTGCAGACCCCAGCTGCCCCACAGCCCCACAACCCCACGCCTCCCCGCAGACTCCCAGTCCGTGCTCCCCATCATAGAGAAACACTTTCAAATCCTAACTTCCTTGTTTTCCCTGTCTTGGAAGCCGAGGATACAAAGGATCTGCAGCCAGCCCTAGATTAGTCTGGCAAATTTTGAGGAGAGATGCCTTCTGCTGCTACTTGCTTTAACCATATTCCTCCACCTCTTACACACCTTTATTAATTTCCTATTTACCGTTTTAAACAATTCCCTCCCCTTTAGATAAGAGGAATGAGTTACAAAGAAAACTATTCCACAAGCCGAACCCAAACCAAATAGAATCGAACCACCAATAACACTGAACTATCAATAATAAAACCTCTAATGAATCTATACTGCTAGACCAAACGAACTGAACTAAACCTTAAAAACTAAAACCCCCTCGTAAATCTGCACTACAAAGCTAAAATCTCTGTTTTAGGTAATTTTAGTCTTAATTAGATTTCCCAGTGGACTGCCCAGAAAATTGCTTCCTTACCAAGGAGTCTCACCCACCCCTATAGGTTTTAAGTCCTAAAATTCCTACCAAGGCGTTCAACTCGTGAGAACTCCTGACTGAGGATTTCTACCAAGGTGTTCAACTCCCGAGAACTCCTGCCTGAGGATTTCTACCAAGGTGTTCAACTCCTAAGAATTCCTGTCTGAGGATTTCTACCAAGGGGTTTTAACTCCTAAGGAATCATTTGGGGAAATCATTCAGCTGGTTTCTCTCGCTTTGCCCAGTCGCCGGCTGTACCTCTCGCGAGGGGACGGAAACACGGCTAAAAGGGCTCCGTTATTGCTTCACAGATCCAGACTGTCTGGTCCATGTCTCATTCACACAGCATTCAATCCCCCCTTCACACCCCCCCGCACAATACTTACCGGAGTCCTCCTTTTACTGGAGTCCTCCTTTTACCAGAGTCCTCCCGGAGTTCTCCTTTCTTGTTCGGGTCTTCATATGTACAAGAATTATGGGCAATTCACCGTGGTTCTCCTCAAGGGAGCTGAGCTCAAAAATTTTGCCTTTGTTCTACTATTTAGGACGTGTTTCTGATTACTGCCCGCTAGTGCCCGCTGTCCCTCTGGGCCACAGAATGCTGTTAGGGGCATTCCCCTTCCCCAGCAAGAAAGCAGGGCCTAGCGGAGATTTTTGCGATGAGGTCACCAAAAATTGTTATAAATGAATGCGTAGGCCAAAATTTTAGTAGCGCAGTATTGAATATTTATTAGTAAAACAAAGGCAAACACAGTGCTGGGCGCTTGGCAAATCTTGCCAGAGGCGTGATTCCATTCATTTTACTGTGAGCTTAAGTCCCTTCCCAAACTGTTACATATTCATTAAGCCCAAAAGGTAATTTACACTTCACTCGACTCCCCCTCCCTTGGTTCTTGTACTTTTCGCCATTCTGACGCCACTTCGGGTTCTCTAGATTACTTCAGCTGTCATTTTCCTCCTGTATAACTTAATTTGTAGCTGACAATTTCTCTGGGAGGTGTGAGCTTTCGATGAGATAACAAACTATCTGAGATCTGGTGAGATAGCAGWCTTCCAGATGCATGCCGTCTATCTTCTTTGTTGTCTTGAATTGTCTTGGGGTCTGGTTCTGTAGTTTATTAGCTTAAAGATATTTATTACCATGTATCCATTACAACTATTTCAAAGTTACAATTCACTCTAGTCTTGTTTCTACTTAACTATATTTTATTATTTCTACATAGTACATTATCTTAACTATATTTTACTATTTCTACATGGTACATTATCATTGGTAAATGTAAAATTCATATATGCGAAAGCCAACATTATCATTCACTTATCCATTACAACCTTAACACTATTTCTACATAGTACATTATCTTAACTATATTTTACTATTTCTACATGGTACATTATCATTGGTAAATGTAAAATTCATATATGCGAAAGCCAACATTATCATTCACTTATCCATTACAACCTTAACACTATTTCTACATAGTACATTATCACTTGTAAATCGTTATAAATGAACGCGTAGGCCAAAATCTTAGTAACGTAATATTGAATATGTATTAGTAAAACAAAGGCAAACAGTGCTGGGCGCTTGGCAAAGCTTGCCAGAGGTGCAATTCCATTCATTTTACTGTGAGCTTAATTACCTTTCCAGACTGTTGTATATTCATCAGGCCCAAAAGGTAATTTACACTTCACTCAATTCCCCCCCTCCCTGATTCTTGCCCACTCCTCCACCAGTGTGACGCCTGTTCGGGGATGGTGGGCCTCCTGTGTTATTTCAGGATTAGAAGTGCCTGTCTTTTCCTTTTGATTTGTAGCCGACACTTCCTCTGGGAGATGTGAGTTTTCGATGTGATAGCAGACTTCCCGAAATTCTTATGGGATTTTGTGGGATAACAAACTCCAGGATGTACGCAGTTTATCTTTTTGTTGTCTTGAATTGTCTTGTTAGCTTAAAGATATTTATTACCATGTTTTGTTAGCTTAAGGATATTTATTACCATGTATCCATTACAACTATTTCAAAGTTACCATTCACTCTAGTCTTGTTTCTACTTAACTATATTTTATTATTTCTACATACTATATTTTACTATTTCTACATAGCACATTATCATTGGTAAATGTAAAATTCATATATGCGAAAGCCAACATTATCATTCACTTATTCATTACATATGCGAAAGCCAACATTTATTATTCACTCATTTATCACAAAAATGAATGGAATCACGCCTCTGGCAAAATTGCTAAGCGCCCAGTGCTGTGTTTGCCTTTGCTCTACTAATAAATGTTCAATATTATGCTGCTGAAATTTCAGCTCATGAATTCATTTATTACAGCAACAACCAAGATAACAGCAATAACCACTAGATACAAAGGTGCTGTCCTGTGCCCCACCCCGCGGAACAAAGAAAACAAGATGGCGTATAAGCCCTTCTCCAGACCACGTGGCTGAAAGAAAGATCAAAGGAAAAATAACACAGAAACTGAGCCTCCCTGGTTCCAGAACTCCCTCCTCCCCCAAACAACAACCAACGGGAGACAGGGACAAAACCAAAACCTGGAAGAACTATTTTTTTGTAAAAACAAGAGTTAATGCTGCCGAGCTGCCCGCTCCACGCCACCCAACGGGCGACAGGGGCTCTCCCGGGGGCAGCGGTCCCGTCGGCGGTTGGGGGTTGCGAAATACCATTTCCCGGAGCTGCGAAGGTCCTGTCGGCAGTAGCAGCTGTGGGCAGCGGCGAGAAAGTCCGAATAAGTGTCTCCGGCAGCTTCGGGCAAGCACCGGCCCCCCTTCCTTGGCAAACGGCAGGCAGCTGGAACTTTCCTGGAGAGCGGGTCTGACCCCTCCTCGGCAAAACAGCAGGCAGCCACAGCGAAGGTATTGCGAAATACACTTCAAAGTAGCTTCGGATTGCGAAATGCAGCTTCCTGGGTTGTGACTCGGAGACGTGCCCGAGGCAACCCCCTCGAGAGCCCAGAAAGAACAAAAGAGAGCACTCTGCATCTCTGTTCCCTGTTTTAAAGGAACCCTGCACCCCTCCTGTGAACTGGGTAAAGCACAGAAGTTCCGCTTCCCGGGTGCGGATCTTAAAGAGACAGTAAACGAACTTTGGCGGGTTGACGTAGAGAAGATATGGAATACATGATTTTGGGTCACCCTTAACGTTAAACTCCGCCTCTTATCTCTGTAACTGTGACACCCACACAATGATATAATCAATGTATTGCAGGTATTCCAGAGCTTCACCCTGTTCCAGTGCAGTCTGGGTCAGTCCATGGCAGATGGTAGGGCTGTGTTTTCACTCCTGGGGTAGTCGATTCCAGGTGTACTGGACACCCCTTAAAGAAGACCTGAACCATATGCAGCAATGTACTGGCTCCTAGCAAAAAAAACCCACAGGTTAGTTTCAAAGGTATTCAAAATCTTTAAAGTTCTCAAACGCTACTGCGATCAGCCTGGAGGAGAAGGAAGTAAAGAAGGAGGGAAGAAAGATGTAGGAAGGTGTCTCTCCCATATGTTGTTCCTCTGAGGAGAAAAGGCTGAAGGTGTGGTTATTAATCATTCCCAGTAGATGACTCCCAAAGTACTAAAAGGAGTTAAACAAAGAATCTTGTATTTTTTCCCTAGTTCAGTAGTTTGTTTTTACTTGTTTGCCTAAAACATTGTAACTTTGATTTTATAATTTAGCTTTACTTACTTTATTTTGCTTAAACTTTGTAACTTTCAATCTATAGTTTAGTTTTACCATATAACCCACATTTGTAGCTTTGTTTTAATTGCGATTAACTCATATTCCAATATCCTCATGCGTAGTTTACCACCATGCTGTGATCTCCTCTGTGCTGTGCTTTTTATGATCTCTGAGCTTTGATCTTCTCTCTCCCAAAACAGGGAGCTCAAGCATGTCTGTCTCTCCAACCACCTACATTATCTCTACACAGAGATTCTACTTCTCAAAACACACAGAGGATAAGGGGCAGTAGGCATAATATATGGGGTTTCCCACACTGTTATTCTCCAGGCCTTGGCATTCCCAGCTGCAAGGTCCCTTGATTGAATCTACCATCCTCTACCATCCTCTTTGCCATTCTTCCACTTTTAACCCTTTCCTCCCAACAGTGTCTGAAGCACACGACCTTTTGACACAGTGAGTCTCTTGCCAGAAGCATACAGAATTAATTTGGGACTACAAGCCAGGACCCTTCGAGCTAACCCAGTCAGTCTCCCCATCCCCAGCTGCTGAAGTCTCCCTGCAGCAGGTTGGCATGAGGCCTTTAAGGCCTCCAAGATTCAAAATGACTCTTTGATAAAGCTGGATTCCCAAAGGAGTGAAACAGAATAGATCTCTGTGTTGGTTTTGCAGGGCCTGGTTTTTGGTAGCAGGGAGGCCACAGAGGTGGCTTCTGTGAGAAGCTGCTAGAAGCTTCCACCATGTCCAGCAGAGCCAATCCCTGATGGCTCTGATGATGGACATGCCGCTGGCCAAGGCTGGGCCAATTAGAGATGATGGTAACGCCTCTGTGATAACATATTTAAGAAGAAATCATAACAAAGTTTGGGGGTAGTTGTAATTTTGCAGCTAGAGAAGAGTAGGAGTGAGAATATGTGAGAGAAACAACAATGGAGGCACCAAGGTCAGTGAAGAAGGAGGGGGAGGAGGTGATCTAGGTGCCGGAGCAGATGTCCCTGCAGCCTGTGGTGAGGACCATGGTGAAGAAGGTTGTCCCCCTGCAGTCCATGGGGGTCCACAGGGGATGCAGAGATCCACTTGCAGCCCGTGGGGGAGGTGCCCACACCGGAGCAGGTGGATACCAGGACGTGATCCAGAGCAAGTCCCAGTGGAGAGAGAGGCCTTGCTTCCAGGCTGGAGCAGCCTGTCCTTGGAGGACTGCACCCCGTGGCAGAGTGACCCGTGCTGCAGCAGTTTTGGGAGGACTGTCTGCCTGTGGGATGGGCTCACGTTGCAGCAGTTTTGGGAGTACTGCTGCTCGTGAGAGTGGACCCACGTTGGAGAGGTTCGTGGAGAACTGTCTCCCATGGGAGGGACCCCACGGTGCAGCAGGGAAACGACTTCTCTCCCTGAGCAGTGGAAAGAAAATCTTGGGTGATGAACTGACCAAAACCCCCACCCCCGTCTCCCTGCGCCATTGGTGGGAGGGAGGGGTTGGGGGGAGACAAGGGTGTTTTTAAGGGCTTATTTTCCTTCTCATTCTCTTACTCTGATCTTGTTAGTAATAAATTCACTTTGTATCATTAAGTAGAGCCTGTTTTGCCCTTGAAGTGTTTTCTCCCGGTCCTTATCTCAACTCATTAACCCTTTGTTAAATTTTCTCTCCTCTGTCCAGTTGCAGAGCAAAGGAGAGTGAATAAGTGGGCTTTTTCGTGGGTGCCTGGCGTTTGGCCAGTGTCAAACTATGACACTCTTGTAAAATCATGGCTCACTCTTGTTACTTCGGCTAAGTAGAAAAGGACTCTGGGAATGACTCCGCTGAATTAGAGGTAGAAAAACAAGTTATATAACCATTGCAGGTTCACATCGTGGTTTATGGTGGTTGATTGAATTATATTTGTTGTATTTCAAAGGTATACAACTGATAAAGGCCTAACTGCTTACAAAGGCCTGGTTTTTGCGATAAATGGATTCCCTTTTGCACCTGCTTGGAGGGTCTGTGTCGCTCTGCTTCCCTACAATTGGCACCCGAACAACGGGATATCAGATCGCAGTGAAGAGTTGGACTGCAACCAGGAACGAAGCCCTGCGAACCCAGAACAATGGGATATCAGATTGCAATTAAGAGATGCACTGCAGCTCAGCCAGGCAGTCCTTACAACCCTGGACCCCTGGACTGCAAGCAGAAAGCAGAGCTCAGACCCTGCTACAACGACAGGGGACTTTATTTGCGAACCACAATCTGACGGAGAGCAAAATGCCGACGCAGCCTATAAGGTTAGGTCAGTGGTATTCGCTGGACAAAGAACCATGAGACTGTGAGTATCCTGGACCTGGGGGGGTGTCCCGGTAGCATCGATGCACCTTAAGGATATTGCAACACATTCTCCACATTGGGGCAACTTTTATTACAGGTTAAAGAACCCTGTAACTGTTTCCTAAATGAGAGACGCTTTGATATTAAAAGCCCTGTGCGTAGCTGTGGCAGGGATGGCTGGAAAGGCTACTGATAATGACCCTGGGCACGGATCCACAGACTGGATCCAGGGAACGGATCGATCCTCGGCTTGGAGTGATGGACTTGGGATGCGCGCGATGTTGCGGGCACTAGCGATGCCCCTCTGGAGCAAGGCGTTCCCCCCGGAGCGTGGCGCTCCCCTCGGCCCCCCTGCAGCGGCTGCTCTGCAGCACGGTTGTCCGGCCGCGGCTTCTCCCCTGCAAGTGGCTTCTCTGCTGCCAGCTCCTTCCGCAGTGGCTCCTTCACCGCCTGCCCCCCCAGTGTCAGCCCCCCTCACGGCTGCTCCACTAGCGGCAGCCCCCTCAGCCCCATCGGCCCCCCCCCGGACCCTCTGGGTCCTACCGGCCCCTTTCGGCCCCCCGGGTCCCCTCGCCCCTCTAGGCCCCCTGGCCCAGCTGGCCCCACCGGCCCCCGCTCACCCAGAGGCAGTTGGCCCTTGATAGCTATCCTGACTCGGGACCCATAAATCACAGGCAGACAGCAGATTTATACCCTACATGGAATGCTGATGCTATGGCACCTCGCTGCCAGAAATGCCAGGAGGCCGCGTTAAAATACAGAGATATTTCAGTTATTACTACATGCCCAGTTGTTTATTAACCAGGTCGGCTACACGTTTACAAAGACTTAGACTACACTGCTGTCAGAGACCTGCGGAGATTGGTACGGAAGAGTGGTGTGTCTTCCCATCATGTTACAGCTTACTTGGAGTCCATAAGTGCTACCTATGTTCTTACACCTAAAGATTGGAAAAACCTAATGAAAATGATACTGACCATGTGTTACGAATGGGAGAAAGAGCTTTCAGGGCTCTGCCTTTGCTCAGATTTCTGGCAGTAGCTCTTTTGAGATGGCCTGCACCTCAAAACCCACTCTTGCTCACAAGTTCTTTAATCATGACCAATTAGGTCTATTGCAACATGAATTATTGAATAGACAAGAAAAACAAGACATAAGACTTTAAACAGACTACTCACTACACAGGACAAACAAGAAAATACTAATAGGAGGTTACAATATAAATACTGTGCCACCATGATATGCTAGAGCATGCGACTGCACTCTTCAATAAGAAAGGCAGATGCAGGACTTTAAGAGATCACTTACTACACAGGATAAGAGAAAATGTTATAATATAAATATACAGTGCACGATAATAAAGGTACCTATATATTACAGCTAGCGAAGAAATAGTATAGATTAGGACCCAATGTAGCTTATCAATGAATGATACAGAAGTCTCCTTTCACTCAACTTCCAGAAGAGTAACTTGAGGCCGACATCTCAACTTTGAGGAGAACTCTCCACGCACTCAGGGAGTGTGTAAGAGATTTCTGATTTCTTGAAAATTATAGTGGTCTTTTATAGATGGTAAAAGTGCTGTGTCTGTTAGTCACGAATTTTTGGCTTATCTTTTCTCATCCATTCCCAGGGGAATGTTTATTTCTAGTTAAGGATGTTTTTCAGCCGAGATAAATCACCATAAGGCAAGGTATTCCAGCTGGCTTAGCCAGGGAGGGAAAACAGATAAGCTTTTGCTATATCAGGGTTGAAAGGTCCTGTCACACCATGACACAATACACGGTTTGGCTCTCAGATTACCGTAAGTCATGCATGGCTCAGGCTGGTGCTTTGCAGTAAACTCCTGTCCTTGTCATTCAGTTAGCAGGTGACGGTGTGTACTCAAACCCCACAACGCAGACAGGCTATCCTCGCGATATTTATGACACCATTACCCGGATCTCTGTTAAAATTAACTTTGTATTTTCAGTGAGCTATGGATTTTGACAGGACTGTTTATTGGAGAGACTCGGGGTTATCTCTGTGTGAATGTGGCGTGTTTCTGCATGCAGATGGCATTATGTGATTCCTTGCTTTAGCGCTGCTTGGCAGTCTGAATTCTTCAGCAGAGGTGCTGGTGTGTTGCATGATTGGTAGGACTTGTCGTGTGGGATATGTGCTGCCTTTTCAAGAATTTTGATTTGGAGGTCTGATTGGACTGAATTAATACTGATTCTTTGCTCAGTTATAACGATGTTAGCTGTTACCACAAAAATTAGAAACTTGTATACCTGGAGAAATAATTGCAAACCCAGTACCCTCACAGCATCATTTATCACTATGTGGATAACATTTTAGTTTGCGGATAGGAAGATTCATATTTGTAAGATATTGTGGCCCCTTGGAAAATTCAGTAGATCCCTCCTTGGAAATATTTAGGGTGGATATTAACAGAACAAAACGTGAAGCACAGTAATTAACTTTAAAGACTGATGGCAAAGCATTGCATGATTTAGGAGAGTTACTGGGAGCGCTTAGCTAGGTGAGGCCCATAGTAGGCTTAGCCACTCATTAATTAAAGCATTTCTTTACTCCCTTCCCCATTAATGTTATCTGCAGAAGCTATTCAAGGTTTATATATAATTAGCTCATGACTCTCCACTGTAAAGGCAGGCAGAATTGTGCTAGCTTTACCTGTTCACTTGTTTCTTACTCCACAGCTTTAATAAGGTAATTTTATTGTGATTCTTTTGCCATGAAGAAACGTGACAGCATTTCAAATAGATACAGCTATTTAGTGATTCAAGTGTAGTTATTCTTCCTTGCCACTTATGAATTGAAATTGAACTTGATATCAAAACAGTTTAAGTACATTGATGGGCCACAAGTGGAGTAAACATTAACACACTCCTTTAAAATCATCTGAAACCATGACTTTGTAGCTGTTTATATATATGTGTCAGTCTTCTACACCCACTGACCTAACAGAGTTACATGTGCAAAACTCACGGCAGTATTATATAACTAGGTCATTGATGTTTTATCCTTAAATATTTATATCCCATTAGCTTTAATAGTCTAAGGTCAAATCTATTGTAATCACGAAAAGCCGTTTTACCATCTGCGAACTGAGCAGGTTTTAAATGTAATTTGCCAAGGCATACAATATTGTCATTTTTGGAGTACAGTTGCAATTTGGAAAATCATGCAAAATTGTGCTTATACTACAAAAGTCCTGACTGAACGGATATTTTCAATAATGTTTGCAGTTGCCATGAGCTATTCTCACAACTAAATTATGTAAAATCACAACATATTTGCCACACCTTTATAATCTCTCTAGTAGATCCATGTTGCTGCTATTTTGTTTACGAATCAGTTGTTTGCTTGCATATTGTTCATTGATGTTTAACTGTTGTATGACAAATTTTCAGTAGCTTTCTTGTAACGATGGAGTCAAGATGAGTTAAATTCTGTTGTATCTGAAACGTTTAAAGAAACACTCTCAACTCTGACTTTAGTTTTGTTAAATTTAAATGATGTTACTTTTAAGTTCTGTTAAGTTTAAGTTCTGTAAAGTTTAAGTGATGTTAAGTTCTGTTAAGTGTTGTTAAATTTAAGTGATGTTCGGTTAAAGTTCTGTTATTTTACATTCTGTTAAGTTCTATTAAGATTAATTTCTGTTCAGTCTCAGTGAGGTTACCTTTAAGCTCTGTTAGGTTTACTTTCTGTTACGTTTAAGTGACATTTAGTTTGAGTGATGTTAAGTTCTGTTGAAATATGCTCATTTAAATTGAAAGATACAGTTCTTTTGTTATAGAGATAAGATGGAACTGACCAAAGCAATTATGATGGAGAGTTGGTAAGCAACTATTTAAGAATATAAGATAATGAGTTGTGTAAAAATATGTGAAGATGCGGTTTATTAGATCCTTAATTTCGTCGAAAATTCTATGGGTATAAATGTTCTACATTGTTCACTTGAGATAATTATTCATAACACACTTTGCTGTTTAATCTTCCATAGGTAGCACAGAAAAATGAGTAACAATTCCAAGTTATGGATATTATTAATTGTAAGCTATTTAGTGCTTTCTTGCTTGCTTTTATTTTGCTTTGTTGTCATATATGCATAGATGTGTGGAAAAATATAATCTTGACTTTTTAGAACAGTTACTGTTGCTGTATTAACGATTCTGATTATGTTGATGTCATAGTGTGAATTCACTGACCTTTTATAATGGGCATTATCCCTACAATATTACTTGATGTTACACATATGCATTCTTTTGTTTGTTTGCAGTTTGTTTATGGTACCATTGACTATTTAGCTAGAGATAAATGACAAAGCCGGCTGCTTTACAGACTTTCACATACCGTTGTGTGGTTATCTGCAAGGACTGTATACTTTTAAGAAACTTTCCCAACTGCCATTGATAGAGGCTTGTCTGTAGGATATGTTAGGGAAACCCTTCCAGTTAAGGCCTTGGCTCTGGCCAAGCCCTGGCCCTAGCTGGTCAGAAGTATGCCAACAGACCCAGGTGTTTCTGCACTTAAAGTGTAATCAAGTCACTTTGACTTGCCAATCTGGCCTTCTAAAAGCTGGATCCCCTTTCAAGGTAACCTTGGAAACCTTGCCTGGGAAAGTTCTCCAGGTCCTCACTGTGAAACAGGGCTCGCCAGCTATCGCAGACTCTGGGTGATGCTACAATATTTAGGCAATTGCTGGTGTATTGTTCTAAATCACTATCCTTTCTCTCGTGTGCTAATGATTACATGTATTACCTTGGTTATTTTTGCTCGGTGTGAGTTTCTTGCTTTATTACATGTATTGTTCTACTTTTATGTTGCCTTCATGTTCATTGTAAGAGACACGCATGTTATAAAAAAAAACCAAAAAAAACAAAGAAGGGGGAATGTGGCTCCTCAAGAACATTTCCACAATGCAATATTTACACTAAAGTTTTTGCAGGCAGATCATCACTTTTGATCCCCGGCAGAGCAATACTGCTCTGAAGATTTGCATGTGCGGAACCAATTCCTAGAAGTTTTACATAAGGATCCACAATTGGGTGTGCAATGGCAAGGCCCAGCTGGTTTACTAACCTAGGGGAGAAGGTACACATCTGTTTTATTGCCAACAGGTCTAAAGTGGTTACCTGCTCGACTGGACAAACATCGATCGCCTCCGAGAAGACGAGGCCCAGTGAGAGGAAAAATGACCTAATCACCATCCAGGCCTTGTAGCCAAGGCAGGAGCGGGGGTAGGACTGCCAGGAACATGGCTGTGCCTGGAAGCTTACAGAAGCAGCCTGCCAACAGAGGCCTGGATCCCACTGCACCCACCATCATGTTATTGTGTTCCTGCTGACCTTCTTCAGTTATTCCCTGTTCCATGCTTCCAGAAAGACATTCGGTAATGTCAAAGTAAGCATTTCCAGCTAATGGACTCCCTCCTGCCTAAACAGCATGGCCCCTGAGCTCCAGCCATATGAGCTTTGGAACAGTAACCATTTACTTCCAAGTGCAGAAGAAGCAGCTCTCTTCCTGGGGACATTGGACACTATCTTTTGTTTTCCTATGCTGTGGGTCTCTTTGTCAGTGGCATGGTTGTTTTTGATGGGTTTTTATTGATTGTGATCTGTATTCCATGTATCTTATCTTGTGTCCAGCAGATGACCAGTAACAGTCTTAATAAGATAATGGCTTTTCAGGTGCAGACTGTTTTGGCATTAGGGTACCCGAACCCTTCTCACAAAAAACAAAGAAAGGGGGAGATGTTGTGGATAGGTAAAACCTTACAAAATGAAGGCCTTGTTACTCTTGTAAAATCATGGCTCACTCCTGTTACTTCGGCTAAGTAGAAAAGGCCTCTGGGAATGACTCAGCTGAATTAGAGGTAGAAAAACAAGTTATATTGATGCCAAAGAGATTTTTGCTTTTATGCTTTTTATATTAGTAGGATTTTTGCTTTCATACTTTTTATATATTAGTAGTCCTGTAGCCCTGTAGCCTTTACTCTATAACCTTGTAAATTCCTAGCTAGCAGTTTCCCTATCCCATAGTCAAAATAAGCACCTTATCACCACTAGTGTTCTGGAGACCAGGGACGTTTCTCTGTCCCATGTCTCCTAAAAGCCAAAACAACAGTAGAGCTAGCAGTTTTAGGGGGGCTTCAGTAGGAGGCTGAACCAAGGGGGGAATTACCTTATTAACTGTATTTCTAATTGGGAGATTTTTGTCAACTATGTTAATTTGCTAAACCTATAAAAATATCAGAGTCCATTGGGTGGTACGGGGTACGGTGTGGTACGTGCTACTGGGATCGATTGATCATTGTGCTTTGTGCCCTCGGAGGACCTCCAAATAATGGTAACTGCTTTCCTTATCCTCTTAACATCGTCCAGCTTCTGATTTTAGATAGAAAAAGGCAACAATATAGCCATCGCATGTTCACATCGTGGTTTATGGTGGTTGGTTGAATTATATTTGTTGTATTTCAAAGGTATGCAACTGATAAAGGCCTAACTGCTTACAAAGGCCTGGTTTTTGCAATAAACGGATTCTCTTTTGCACCTGCCTGGAGGGTCTGTGTCGCTCTGCTTCCCTACACATATCCCCTTCTAATGTACACCCCCTCCCCCCTTTTTCTTTGTATCTCTGTTCTTTTTCTCTAAGTCCAGGAATTTAACATGGCCTTGGGTGAGCAACAGTGTCAATTAGTGGAATTCCTCTGGAATTTATGGTTCCTCCTATTGCTTGAATTTATCGTTCCTCCCATTGGTTCTTTCACCTATCAGTATCTGGCTTTATCTACAAGCAGGCTCACAGTTTGTAAAGACATATCCCTCTCATTCCTTTCAAGATGCAATGCCACTTTGTTGCCAAAACTGAGGGAAACACAAGAACTTTGCAACATCTTTTAGTGTTACAGAATTAAGCCATTACTTTATTCTGGCCAGGATGTCATTCTAGCCAGGATGTGCAATAGAAATAATTTCATCCACACATTGCCCGGGTTGTGCAGTGAAAATCATTCCATCACACATGACTCTTTACCCAAGGTTTCCCATATTTATACAGCCAAAACCCAAGAAATTTTAGTTCATTGGTCTTAAATTACACAGTTCTTAGTATTCAGTCTCCTATTGGTTATTGATCCCTTCGCTTCCGATGCTAATTTGGTCCTGCTCTTTGGCTCTCTTATCAATCCTGCCAGACTTGGTGTCTCCGACTACGCCAGGGGTTAATTGTCTGAGCTAGATGTTTCTTAATGCGTGTTAATGTTTCTTCATCTCTCCCGTGTTTTCTGACTACTCCCTAATCAGTTGGGGTGCTTAAGCTTCTCGGACTTTGCCCAAAAAACAGAGTTAATTGAAAAGAAGCTTCAATCCCCCCCAGGCAAAGGTGAACAAACCTGACTAAAGTTACAAAAAAATTTTAAAAGTTGTATCATTTCTAACAACTTGGCTGCAGCAATGTTTCTAGCCTTAAGGAAATGCCACCCAGGTGGGGATGTGAGTGCCCAAACGGACCGAGAAGTGGTTGTGGAGGAGTGGCTGGCAGTGGAAGAGCTGTGGGATGGCTGTTTCAGGTGGTTCAAGGGGAACTGGAGCTTCAAACCCCTGATGGAAGAGGGTCTGTGCTGGAACGAGTGGCTGGGAACATGAGTTCTGCAGTGGGGCCTGGTGGTCCAGTCCTGCCTAAAAATCAATCAGGGAAAAGAAAAACCTGCCAAAAAAAAAAAAAAAAATTGAGGAAAGGAGTCCTGCAGGTACCTTTGGGTGGAGAGGAAGGGCTGGGTCCCTACGCACACCCTTTCACTCGGGGGGAATCAAGCCTCTGGGGCATGTCCCCCCAAAGCCTCGCCGAGGCCGCCAAGAGACCGCCTTCGATGGGGCCAAACCTGCCTCACTGCCCGAGCCCACGTACGCGGTCCAGTCAGCTGAGCCCGGGCGCGCAAAGCGCACTCCAGATCCTCTCCGAGCAGTCGCCTCCCGCCCCTCCTGCTTGGCTGCAATCACGTTTCCCTTTCCGCAGGTGCTAGCCAATCGCGAGGCGCGGGTAGCTCGGATGGCTGTCGTGGTGGGACTTTCCGCCTGGATTTTCGCGTTGGTGGATTTTTGCCATTGGCTGCTCGACCCGTATTGCCCTGTAGAACAGCCACGGCAAGAAAGGCGCTGCGATTGGCTGATGGGTGTTGCTATTGTCTCGTGATGATTGGGAAGGGAGAGGAGCGGGGCGGGACGGAAGAGGGAGAGCGCACGTTCTTTTTTTTTCCTCGTCCCCTCGCTTCCACCTTTCCGATTGGCTGAAATGCTGGCCGGACGAAATTTCCGATTGGTCAGCGCACGCTGTTGTTAGGCAGGTGAGGCAGCGCGAGGGGGAGTTTCCTCTTCCGATGAGTCGGTTCTGAGGTTCAGTCAGCGCGAAGCGTCTTGACGTACCATCGCCGCTGCGAGTCTGTCCGAGACCTACCATCACCCGTCTCGAGGAGCTGCTGCCGGCCACCTCGCCTCTTTTCCTCTCAGCACCATGGCCTCAGGATCCGAGTAAGTGTGGGCCGTCCGCCGGCAGGCCGCGGCCTAGGCCCGGCTGCGGTGGCGCTGGGCCCGGCTCGGCCTAGCTCTCCTTATCTCGCCTTCGCGCGGCGCTACCCAGGCTGGGCCCGACGGCGGGCCCGATCCTCCCTCTGATCCTGCTGTGTCATTCAGGTTCTGAGGAGGTGGGGGTGGGGCCGGGAGGGGGATGGGCCGCTCTTTGCGTTCGCCTAGCCAGGCGCTTGTCCGCAGCGGGGCCCTGGGTGCCGCCGCCCCCCGCTTGCCGGGCCTCCTCGGGAAGTGTTGAGTAATGGGGGGCGAGGCCTTGCCGGGGCCGTCTCGCCTGGGCTAGGCCTCAGCCAGGGAGGGCTTTGTCTTCCAGAGCCCGGAGTGCTGGGGCGAGCGGCTGGCCGGGGCATGAGGGGGGAGAGGCGTGTCCTGGTCTCCTCCCCGCAAGTCCGCAGCGGCCCTCGGGTCGGGGCTGGAAGAGACTTGGCATTAGAAGAGGAAGATATGTTGTACCGGATTGGCCCCTGTGGCAGCTGAGGCAATCAGCTATATTTTTGTCTCTAGTGTCTTGCCTTACTGTCTTCAGTTCCAGGCTGAGGGTCATATTTTATGCTCCTCAAAAATCAGTTGAGTAATGCTGGCCTCTCCGCTCCCAGCCCACGTGTGCAAGTCACTTCACAGTCCCTTGAATAAAAATAAAACCTAAAGTTAATTTCCAAAGCTAAGAATACTTAAAGTGACTTGTTGGCTTCGCCAGAGGCTCTTTCATTCCCTTTAGTGTCTGTGGTTTATCTTCTTTTTTTTTGCAACTTCTGCAATATAGACCCACTTGGTCTTACTAAGTCAGTTCCAGCAAGGTGTGCCAAGAATTTAGCATCTCTGGTAGAGCTTGTGATGGAAGTGATGGTCTCAAAGGCATATTTTGAGTCTGAGGTGAGCAGTGTTTTTAAAAAGAAATTTATACTTTTGCAAAGTTGTTCTCACCACATAGAAATAAAAAAAAAGTTGCTGTATAACTGGAAAACAGTTACTTCTTAGTTACAATTTTTGGGTTAATGCTGTTGGCAGTCATCTTGCTGAATTGAGCTTTAGCACAGAGTATAGCATTGCAAGACCTAATGGAGTGTTTCTGAAGAGATTCTTGGATTTGTGTGCATACCTGTCTGAAACAGTGTTTGAGAATTTGGCATCTCGAGTGTGGGTATGAACTCACTGCTTGATTGTCATGTGGTGTTCTAGTAAGTGGCTGCAATCATTTGCTTCAAGGGATATATATTTTTTTTTAATGCTTACCCAAAGAAAGTAGTTCAGACTGTAATATGGATGTTCAGGGTGGTAAAAAACCACTGACAGGTTTTATCTAGGAAGTGAGTTCATGAGGGTATTGATAAAAAGGTACACCAGCATACAGGAGGTATGACTTTTCACTTCTGTTACTTAAGCTGGAATGATTTTGAGTCGGTGACTTTTCATTGTATATTTAACATAGACATGCAGGAACAAGTTAGTTCCCTACTTTATGTGGAGCTTTGAAGGTTTGTAGTCGTTTTCAGAAGAATCAGTAATTACTTTCTGATCTCACTCTTCATACTGTCTACCACAAGCGCATAGCCTCTGGGCATTATCACATGCTGAACAAGGAGAGCTCTGACACAGAAAAGTGATGAAGTGATGTAATCCTATAATCACAGAATGGTTTGGATTGGAAGGGACCTTAATGATCTAGTCCAACCCCCCCTGCCGTGGGCAGGGACACCTTTCGCTAGACCAGGCTGCTCAATGCCCCATCCAGCCTGGTCTTGAATACTTCCAGGGCCGGAGGTTGGAACTAGATGATCTTTGAGATCCCTTCCAACCCAAACCATTCTATGATATTTTGAACCCCCAGGAGAGATGCAATGATAGCAAATGGTGATAATAATATTCTAAATTGCTATTGGAAGATGGGTAGTGCTTGTCTGTCAAAGTCCTTACTCTTGTCTGTAGGAGAAATAATATCACTTTCCTGTGTAGCTGTCATAATTTCTTAACACCTTTGTTTCTTTGTCTGCAGAACTGTTAGGTCAGATAACTGAAGCTGACCCCATGCGTTTAGATGTTTACATGCTGTATTTCTTGGAGAGCTTTATTCCATTCTTAATGCCTCTAAGCTTTTCAATTGCTTTAAGTGTAGCAATGTACCTACAACATTGATCCAGTTTTTGCTTCTTACTTAGGAAACTGCAGATTCAGTTCTTCAGTACTAAAACTTTTTTTCTCACATTCAGCAGAACTAAGTGGATGTCTTGCTGTGCTCTTCAGCACTGCTGTGTGTTGGAAGGTATCTGAACTTTTTTTCCAGATATACATAATACAACTTTTGATTTATTGGAAGTTTTGGTCCAAAAGCTTCCACTTGCTGCCCAGTTCCTCTTCCATTTATTTTTATCTCGTATCCCAGACCATTTTTTAGGCTGCACAGCAATTTCTGCACTCTGAGGGACAGCTGCTCAGTTTCAGATATAGCCAAAGTCTGGCAGTGGTTTCTTATCAAAAGGCCTTTGGATCCACATTCCATGTGCAGAGGGATATGATTCACATTTAAACTTTGAATGGGCTAAATTGTTTTTCTGGTGTCCCTTAGCTCAAGTTTTAAAATATACATGCTAAATTAACTTCCAGTGTCCAGGAATGTTGAGGCAAGGTCCTTACAAGTAGGTGGTTGTTTTTATCCACTGTTTTAACCACAAGATCCTTTCTGGCCTGATGATGTATTGGTTTCAGTTTTCTTGTTGCACTCTCAGTTTTTCTGGAAATCCTGGACCTTTTAGGACTTTACCAGGACCATGTTTTAGGTTGAAGATGGAATGAATTTATGAGTTCCTTCCTGGATGTATCCAATAGCCTTTCTTGTGTCTTTTGGGTTTAGAGAATGAATCTGTAACATCTCATATGGTCATTGAAAGGGATGGATGTTGATTTCTCACCTCTTGCATTCTTTAATAAAGAGAGGAAAAAGGTGACTTTTAAAAATGCAGTGAACATGCCAAGTGATGCACTGCTGATACAGTCTGTGTTTATGCTGTGTAGCTGCTTGCTCTGCCACTTCCACTCAAGGTTTGATTTCTTCTGGTTATTTTGTCCCTAAACCAGCAAAATGGAGCCAAAGTGTATGTCCAACACCATTGTCCATAAAGCTTCCTACTCTTTGCTGGTGCTTGCTGCTTGCTTAGGACAAAGGAAGACTTTTTTTTCTTTTTGGTGAGAAGCAAACCAAACTGTGCTAAGTTTTCTGTTTCGACCTTAGTCACTGGCACATCTGGACTGCTTTGAGAGAGCAGTCGGATACCCACCGAGGCAAGTTACAATAGTCTGCTGCTATTGTGACTGGCTAATGTACAACTTCTAAGAGCTCCTTAGGAATCAGTTGGTTCAGTTCATATTTCTTTTGTAAAGTGAATATTTTGCTATATTAGATTTTGAAGTAAATCAATTAATCTGCCTGTCTTCCATTTCCTTGTTTGGTGTGCTCCATTTTGTCAAGGCAAACAAATTATCTGTCACATATCTTATGGCGTAGTAGGCTAGAGCTGCAGTGAGTCCTGTGAAGGTATTATGGAAAGGTGCTTATATCCTAAAAAAAAGGTAAGCCCTATTTTTCATGAGCACTTGAATATTTTTACTGGCTTGCTAGGTTTAACTAATAGGCTTTGACAGGCTAAACTCTTACAACTCTTCCTGTCAGGGGAGCTACAGCATTGTCCTTTAATTCCCCTATTTATCTGGGATTTGACACCAAATAGACTTGAACTTTTGTTT
>JACAXG010000432.1:51034-76945 GCA_018881555.1 Amblyornis subalaris
CTAGAAGATGTAAAGAGAGAACTCCAGGAACTTGTACAGGTAAGGGTTTCCAACAGATTTTTGCCTAGTCAGCTTGAAAAATAATTATAATAATTGTCATGGTTTAGCAATGGTATTCCCCAATTTAGTGTTCCCACTGAAACACTCCAAAGCACTTGCTGCTCACTCACTCCCCCCTCCCCTGTGACAGGATGGAGAGGAGAGTTGGAGGCACAAAAGGTAAAAATCATGGGTTGAGATAAGAACAATTTACTGGGAACAGCAATGAGATAAGAAAACTAACAGTAACAGCAACAGTATTAATAACAGAGTGTACAAGAGAGGTGAATGATTCACATGTGAGTGCTCACCACACAGAACATGACATTACCCCCGACTGCTCGCTTCACGCTACCTGACGGGAAGGGACCCCCTCCTCTCCCCACCCCCTGCGCATGGCGTGAGGTGGTATAGAATAATCTCAGGGTCCTGGCCATGCCCTTCCTGGCTACTGCAAAAATTAACCCTGTCCTGGCCGGAACCAGGACAATAATAAAATTCAGAACCTCTGCACATTCCTGTTTGGGCTGTGACCAGGGTAAATGCAAAGTTTGTATGGTATTTTCGTGTAATGGACTGAAAATATCATGCTGTTCCATCTTAGAGAACCTGGGGAGAGGGAGGTGCTGGGAAGCAGCATCAGGTTTTCCTGAGCTGAGTCTACAGGGATATCTTGGGTGGGTGTTGTGCTACAAGCAGGAATAGCAGCAGTTCTGCTTCTCTTTAAGTGGAGACTAGCAGTAGCACCATGGCCAAGAATCCTGTTATGTGATGGCTTTAATATGCTAGAAAGTAGATGAAGATTCTCATGAAGAGAGCCTCTGAAGTTTGACTTTGCATCAGTGTTAGCATAGATAGAGGTGAGAAGTAATTGTGAAGTCTTCTGTGAAAGGAGAAGCTGGAACAAAGTCATGAATGGTCTGTGGAATTGGGGTGGTTTGGGTTTGATACATCCCTGCTTTTAGTTGCACTGTAGAAACAGCCTGTCTGTGAATAAAAGAATCTACTTTTCGGTCTAACTTCTGGTGTTAAAATCATCACCTATCTCTGATCATGTTGGAAGGATAAATGCTCACATCAGACATCTTGACTGTCTTTGGAGGGCAGAGCAAATAGGTTAGATAATGAGTTGTTCCCATTTGCTTTTGCAGGGCAGACTGAAGTTGGGGTTAAATGTGCTGGAAAACTACCTGAACTGCTACTTAGTTCATAGGCTTTACAATTAAGCTGTGATGCTTTTCAAACCAGTGCCCATTTAAAAACACCAGTGGCACTGAGCAGGGAGACTCTTGTGTTTAACACACCAGAAATCATAAAATTATTTGGGTTGGAAGGGACCTCAAAGATCATTCCAACCCCCTGGCCATGGTGTTGTGGGTTGACCCTGGCCAGATGCCAGGCACCCACCAAAGCCGCTCACTCACTCCCCTCCGCAGCTGGACAGAGGAGAGAAAATTTAATGAAGTGTTCATGAGTTGAGATAAGGACTGGGAGAGATCACTCATTAAATATCATCATGGGCAAAACAGGCTCTAATTAGAGATATAAATTGAATTTTATTATTAACAAAATCAGAGCAGGATAATGAGAAGTAAAATAAACCCTTAAAAACACCTTCCCCCCACCCCTCCCTCCTTCCCAGCTCTACCTCCTACCCCAGCGGCTCAAGGAGACAGGGAATGGGGGTTATGGTCAGTTCATCACCTGTGGTTACTTCCACTGCTCAGGGAGAGGAGTCATTCCCCTGCTGCACCGTGGGGTCTCTCCCACGTGAGACAGTTCTCCATGAACTTCTCTGACGTGAGTCCATCTCATGAGCAACAGCTCTCTGCAAACTGCTGCAACATGAGTCCATCCCACGGGCAATAGTCCTCCCCAAACTGCTGCAGTGTGGGTCACTCTTCCACGGGGTGCAGTCCCACAAGGACAGGCTGCTCCAGCAAGGGCTCCTCTCTCTACGGGCCTCTCACAGGGTCACAGCCTCTTCTCAGGCATCCACCTGCTCTGGCGTGGGTCTCCTCCATGGTCTGCGGGTGGATCTCTGCATCCCCATAGATCTCCATGGGCTGCAGGGGGACAGCTGCTTCACCATGTTCTTCACCCACAGGATGCAGAGGAATCCCAGCTCTGGTGCCTGGAGCACCTCCTCCCTCTCCTTCTGCACTGACCTAGATGTCTGCAGAGTTTTTCTTCTCACGTATTCTCACCATGCTCTTCTCTGGACACAATTACAACTGCGCAATAACTTTGTTTTTCTTCTTTGTAAATATGTTATCACAGAGGCATTACCACCATTTCTAATTGGTCCAGACTTGGCCAGCGGCATGTCCGTCTTTGGAGCTGCCAGGGATTGGCTCTGCCAGACATGGAGTAAGCTTCTGGCAGCTTCTCACAGAAGCCACCCCTGTAGCCCCGCCGCTACCAAAACCAGGCCATGCAAACCCAATATACATGGGCAGGGACACCTTCCACTAGACCAGGTTGCTCAGACCCCCATCCAGACTGGCCTTGGATACTTGCAGGGATGGGACATCCACAACTTCTCTAGGCAACCTGTGCCAGTGCCTCACCATCACAGTAAAGAATTTTTTCCCAATATCCAATCTAAAGCTCCCCTCCTTCAGTTTGAAGCCCTTCTCCCTTGTCTTATCACTACATGTACTTGTAAAAAGTCCCTCTGGCTTTCTTGTAGGCACCCTTTAGGTACTGGAAGGCTGCTCTAAGGTCTCCGCAGAGCCTTTTCCAGGATGAACAACCCCAACTCTCTCAGCCTTTCCTCATAGGAGAGGTGCTCCAGCCCTCTGATCAGCTCCCCTCTGCACTTGCTTCAGCAGGTCCACATCCTTCTTATGTTGAGGGCCTCAGAACTGGATGCAGTACTCCAGGTGGGGTCTCACAAGTGTGGAGCAGGGGGACAGAGTCACAGAACAGTTGAGGTAGGAAGGGACCACAGTGGATCATCTGGTCCAACCCCCCTGCTCAAGCAGGGTTATCCTAGAGCACATGGCACAGAATTGCATCCAGATGGTTCTTGAATATCTCCAGTGAGGGAGACTCCACAACCTCTCTGGGCTCGGTCAACCGCCCAGTAAAGAAGTTCTTCCTCATGTTCAGGTGAAACTTCCTGTGCATCAGTTTCTGCCCATTGCCTCTTGTCCTATTGCTTGGCACCACCGAGAAGAGCCTGGTCCATCCTCTTGACACCCTCCCTTCAGATACTGATAGGCATTGATGAGGTCCCCTCTCAGTCATCTCTTCTTGGGGCTGAACAGGCTCAGCTCCTTCAGCCTTCCTTCATAAGAGAGATGCTTCAGTCCCTTAATCATCTTTGTCACCCTCCACTGGACCCACTCCAGAAGTTCCATGTCTCTCTCGTACTGAGGAGCCCAGAATGGGACACAATACTCCAGATGTACCTCACCAGGGCTGAGTAGAGGGGCAGGACCACCTCCCTTGACCTGCTGGCAATGCTCTTCCTAATGCACCCCAGGATACCATTGGCCTTCTTGGCCACAAGGGCACTGCTGGCTCATGGACAGCTTGTTGTCCACCGGGACCCCCAGGTCCTTCTCTGCAGAGCTGCTTTCCAGCAGGTCACCCCCAACCTTTACTGGTGCCTGGGGTTATTCTTCCCCAGGTGCAGGACCCTGCATTTGCCTTTGTTGAATTTCAGACAGTTCTTTGCCCATCTCTCCAACCTGTCAAGGTCCTTCTGAAGGGCTGCACAGCACTCTGGGGTATTGGCCACTCCTCCCAGCCTTGTGTTGTCAGCAAACTTGCTGAGGAGGCATCTACCCCTTCATCCAAGTCATTGGTGAACAAGTTAAACAATACTGGGCCCAGTATTGAACCTTGGGGACACCACTACTGACAGGCCTTCAACTAGACCCTGTGCCACTGATCACAACCCTCTGGGACCTGCTGTTCATCCAGTTCTCAATCCATCTCATTGTCCACTCATCCAGTCCACACTTGCTGAGTTTGCCTATGAGGATGCTGTGAGAGAGTGCTGAAAGCCTTGCTGAAATTGAGGTAGACAGTATGTACTGCTCTCCCCTCATCCATCCAGGTAGTTGTTTCATCATAGAAGGCAATCAGGTCAGTCAAGCATGATTTCTTTTTAGTGGATCCATGCAGACTGCTCCTGATCATCATCTCTTCCGTGTGGGTAGAGATGGCCTCCAGAATGAGGCACTCTGTCACCTTTCCAGGGATTGAGGTGAGGCTGACTGGCCGGTAGTTCCCTGGGTCCTCCTTGCCCTTTGTGAAGCCCGGGGTGACATTTGCTTTCTTCCAGTCCTCAGGCATCTCTCCTGATCACCACGACCTTTCAAAGATGATCGTGAACAGCTTCGCTATGGTGTCCATCAGCTCTCTCAGCACTCGTGGATGCATCCTGTCAGGGCCCATGGACTTGTGGATGTCGAGTTTGTTTAGGTGTTCTCAGACTTAATCCTCCTTGACCAAGGGAAAGTCATCCTTCCAACATTCCTTTACCCTGGTCTCCTGGGTCAGAGATCCCTTGATGCCTTAGGATTTTAGCTTTTATATTTTTCATATATTTGTAACCCTGCAATTCTTTAGTGTATAACTCTAAAGTCCATATAGTGTGTTAGCTACTGCTTTCAGACAAAACAACTTCTCTTCTGGCCTGAAAACTCAAGGACACCTTACTGCCTCAGGCCCTGAGAAATGTAAACAACAGGTGAGGGGGGAAAGCAAACTTGGGGTGAATTACTTCATTACCTGAAGCTGTAATTGGAAGAACTAACCCCGATATGCAAATGGACCAAACTTATAAAAGTATGAAAACCCATGACCCGTCATCCATCTTGGGGAGTCCATCTTAGGGGGTCCATCTTAGGGTGTAGCCCCCTGAGTGAGCTCTGACTGCCCTGGATGCACCTGAAGGCCTTCAAATAAATATAACCGCTTTTTACTCTTTTGATTTTTGTTAAGCCTCTCTTTTTAGGTAGTCCCGGATAAGGCTGGTCTTGTCAGTGAAGACCAATGCAAAGAAGGCTTTCAGTAACTCTGCCTTCTCTGCATCCTCTATCACCAGGATCTCCTCCATTTACTAATGGTCCCACATTATCCTTAGTTTTCCTTTTGTTATTGATGTATTGGAAGAAGCCCTTCTTGTCCTTGACATCCCTGGCCAGATTTAATTCCAGGTGGGCCTTGGCCTTCCTTGTCTCATTTCTACTTACTCTGACAACCTCTCTATATCCATTCCAAGTATCCTGACCCTGCTTCCATATCCTGTGTGTTTCCTGCTTTTGCTTGGGTCCCCTTTGCCTGATTTCTTGCTCATTGGGATGTACCATTATTGAGCCTGGAGGAAGCGATCCTTGAACATTGACCAGCTCCCTTGGACCCCTCTTCCCTGCAGGACCTGTTCCCATGGGATTCTTCCAAGAAGATCCCTTAAGAGGCTAAAGTTAGCTCTCCTGAAGTCCATGGTGTAGTGATTTGACCTTGGCTGGGTGCCAGGTGCCCACTTAACTGCTTTATCACTCCCTTTCCCAGTGGGACAGGGGCGAGAATAAAATGGAAAAATAACCAGTGGGTTGAGATAAGGCAGTTTATTAAAGCGACAGAAAGAAACAAGCAAAGATCTGCACGCGCATAAGCAAAAAAAAGGTCAATCTACTTCCCATCAGTGAGTGATGTTCGGACACTTCCCGGGAAGCAGGGCCTCAGCACACGTAGTGGTTGCTCCGGAAGACAAACATTACAGAATAACGGATGCCCCACTGTTCCTCCTCTCTCCCTTAGCTTTTATATCTGAGCTGACGTCATATGGTATGGAATATCCCTTTGGTTAACTTGGGTCAGCTGGCCTGGTTGTTTCCCCTCCCAGGATCTTGACCACTCCCAACCCCTTGATGGGGGAAGGAATGTTAGAGGGACAGTGCTGCTCAGCAGTAGCCAAAACACTGCTGTGTTATCAACACCCTTCCAGCTCCCAATGCAAAGCACAGCACTGGGAGGGCTGCTGAACTCTACCTCAGTCAGACCCAATACACAGGGTTACAATCTTACTGCCCTGCTTCCTCCTCGCCGGATAATGAACTCCACAATCTCATGGTCACTACAGCCAAGGCTGCCCCCAACCTTCACATCTCCAACAAGGCCTTCCCTGTTTGTTAGTATGAGGTCAAGCAGCACAGTGTTACCAAAAATTCGGTAAAATAAAAAAACTCCTTAACACCAGTGTACCATTAAGAAGCAGGCATTCTTTATTCGGCCAGATGCATGGGGGGATACCTCCTCCCAAAGCCGTGCATGCTGAGTACAGGAAAGTTCCTGTTTATATACTGTATTTTACATACATATTCATTGATTGTCCCAGAATAAACATACATATGGTAATAGTTTTCCCAAAATCATTAACATATTTTCCCTTCCCTCTATGCATGCGTTCTTCTGTCCTGGGGGTCTCTTTGGTGGTCCCTAGTGATTGGGGACCCCAATGTTACAGCTGACATAGTTGAGTTGGCAGGGCACTGGGGCTGGTGAACTTCCAGTTCTCCTTACACAATGGGCATTGTGCAGTTCCATAGGCCAGTGGGTTTCGAAGAATAAGCATTGTGTTAGCTCACCAGGTGTAGACATCCCCCCCTTTGAGGCTTGTGAAGCTTGTCTTCTTTGCAAGCCTTCATAAGCCTCACTTTGCTTTTTTACTAACATCATTTAAGTTCCTTGCATTGCATTAGCAATCATGTTTTTTATGCAGCTTAAAGCAAGTATCATAATCACAATTATTACTATGATCACAATTATACTTTGCAAAAGTGAGGCCAACTAACCAGTCAGAGAAAATCTGAATCTTTTAAATATTTTATTTAAGCAGTTATTTTCTAATTTTGTCCTTAATTCTCTGCCAGATGCAGCAACTGATTTTATCCTATCTGATCATCCAATTTAGCAGTCATATTTGGAATGTGCACACAAGTATTGTTTAACTTCAAGTAACCACATACTCCACATTCATGTAATAGCAATAGATCTAAAGCCAATCTGTTTTGTGAGGTCATTTTAGTTGTGGCTTGCAATTGTCCATTTATTTCAGTAAACCCCAAATGAGTTGCATTTGCTAAAGTTTCCATTTGCAGAGTCAAATTTTTTATAGCTAGTCTATTCCTAAAGGTAAATGAGGAGTAAAGATGGTTTTTTATATCCATCCTACTATAGTTTCCTTATCCTTCCCACATGTGTTCCCAGATTTTTGTCAAATTGCTGACTAAAGCTCCCCATGGAACTGGATTTTCTGCAGAGGTTGGTGTTGGTAAACAAGCTGTTATAGAAGTTACATTCTGTAATCTGACTTTAAGACCACATTCCCCTTCCCAGAAGTTAAGAACATAGTTTATATTATTATTATTATTATTATTATTATTATTATTATTATTATTATTATTATTATTATAAATATGCAATTATTTATCTTTTTCATCTAGATTCAATAAATAGTATGCCCTTAGAAAATCATATTCTATACTTAAAACTATAGGATTTATATATAAAAAGCTCCACATTTTAAGTCAGTCTTGTTTCTGCTGTGTTCAATGTGTGGTTGCTGGTTTTACCCGCGTGATGAACCCAGGGTTCGATTCCTTCCACCTTAAGTGCAGTGTAGGTTACCAGGAGGACTTGATATGGTCCCTTCCACTTCTCCTGGATTGGTCCAAAATTCCAGGTCCTGATGCACACCGTATCTCCTGGTTGGAAAGGATGTACAGGCAAGTCTAGTCCTAATGATCTGTTGATAACAATGTACCTTTTAAGACTTAAAAGAGTTAGTTCCAGTGCTATTAAATATTAATTTCAGCAAAACTTTTGAGACTTCCCTTGCCTTGTTGGTGCAACATGGGAAAGCTTCTGGCCATCCAGGAAAAGTATCTACCAATACCAAAATGTACCAGTCCCCATTCTGCCTGGGCAGTTCTGCAAAATCAATTTGCCAATTATCACCTGGTGAATTCCCCTGTTTTACTAGCCCTGGAGGCAGCCTTTTCCCTTTCTTGGGATTATTTTGCAAAACAAATCACATATTTTTCAACAACTAATCTATTAATTTCTGTCATCTTTGTGCTTACTATATTCTTTTGTAAACTAGTTACCATATTCTCTATTTCCTAATGTGTTTCCTGATGTTTTAGTTCCGTTATCCTATACATTAATTGTGGAGCTACAATTACCTGCCCACATGAGGTTACCAATCACCTGCTGGGATTTTTTGTAGCTTCTAATAATGCAGCTAACTGTCTGTCCTGATTACTATAATTTGGTTTTTGTTCCCAGACATTCAACTTTTTGCTCAATATTAGTTCAAGGATACCTTTTTCGGCAACCTCTTTAGCTGTTTTGTCAGCTAATTGATTCCCTGTATTAACTGGGGAGTCTCCAAACTGGTGGGCTTTACAAGGGCATCACGGCCACTTCTTTTGGCTTTTGCACACTCTGTAGTAGTTGACTAATTTCTTCTTTCCTTCCATATGGTTTCATGAGTGTGTATTATTCCAAAAACATATTTTAAATCAGTCCATATGTTTACTCTTCCAGTGATTTCTAGCACTTGGTGTAAAGTCATTAATTTTGCTTTTTGTGCTGATGTGTTCAAAGGTAAAGCCTGGGCTTCTATTACCTGGGTCAAGGTTCCCACGGCATACCCAGCTGCCTGTTTTCCGTTTCATACCATGCTGCTCCCACAAGTGTATAGGTCCAGTTCCGGGTCCTGGATGGAATTGCTCTTGAGATCCGGTCTGCCAGACTACACTTGTTCAATGGTTACCAGGCAGTCATGGTACAAATGTCTCTGGGTTTCTGAAGCCTGGAAAAACATGGCTGGGTTTAAAGCAGTGGTTACCCTAAGTTCAACTTGTCCTGCTCCAATACGGTAACCTGGTATTTCAGCATCCTGCTGGCAATATCCAGTGTCCTCCTTTTTTTTCCAAACCAGCTATTACCATGTGAGGCACATATCAGCTTTTGTGCTTCTCTGCAGCTACCACCGCTCTCAGGTATCCGGGTCATCCTTCACTCACATCGTCCAATTGTTTGGACAGGCTGCTTCCATGACCCCAAACGCTGCGCCAGTACCCCTAGTGCCAGCTGCATCCTTTCATGCACAAATAACTCAAATGATTTGGTTTAAGTGTGGGAGTCCCAATGCAGGGGTTGTCATTAAGGTTCTTTTAGGGCTTCAAAGGCCCTCTGACTCTCAGGAGTCCATACCAAGCATTTTTCGGTGGAGGACCATACAAGGGTTTTGCCAGTACCCCATAATTGGCAATCCATAACCAACACCATCTGGCCATACCTAAGAAGGCTTGTAGTCCTTGGCTCTGGAGTCTGGCAAACGGCTTCTTTTCAGCTGCTTCCCTAGCTTCTTTTTTCCTGCAAGATCTCAAAACTAAGATATATTACTGCTTCTTTGCCTATTTGTGCCATTTCCTTTGACATTGTATCCAGATTGTCCCAAGAAATTTAAGAGACTTACAGTACATCGAGGCACTTACTTTCAGTCTTGATTGCTGGTAGAATATCATCTACACATTGTAGTAAAGTTCTGTCCAGATTTTCTTTTTCCAGCTTTCCAATTTTTTATTTTTTTTAAACTGATTGTCAAATATAGTGGGGCTATTTTGAAGCCCTGAGGTAGCACAATCCATGCTAGCTGTGCCTTCCACCCAGTGTTTGGATTCCCCCACTCAAAACCAAACAATTTCTAACTGTCTTGGTCAAGAGGTATTACAGAAAAAGGCATCCTTAAGATCGAGCACTGTGAACCATTTGTATTCCCCTTTCAGTGCTGTCTAGTGTGTGTACAGATTAGCTACCACTGGATGAATATCAGGTACTTTTTATTAATGGCTCTTAAATCTTGTACTAATCTATAACTGGTAATATCAGTGTGTTATATTCTGATTCATACTCTTTCAATAACTCGTATTCTAAAAATTTTTCTATAAGCTTCTCCAACCCCTTCCTTGTCTCCCACTTGATAGGATATTGTTTTTGCCTTACCGATCTGGCTTCAGGTTTGAGAGTAATCCTCACCAGTTTGGCCACCTTTGATCATCCAGGCATCTCAGTTGCCCATACCAACAGGGTTACAGCATTCTCTGCCTTCTCTGGGATTTCTTCCAACTCTTCTGATTCCTGTAACATAAAATCTTTGCCTTGATGGCTTTTGATTCTGGTGTCTGAATTTGTATTTCCCCATCCTGGAAAGTTATTTGAACATCCAATTTTCCCACTAAATCTCTCCCCAACAAGGGGATTGGGCATTCAGGCATATACAAATTGGTGTGTCCCCCACTGTTTTCTTAATTTAAATAGCAATAGTTGTAAAAAAAAGGCCTGTTCTCTTTCCTCCCTGTCACACCCACAACACTTACAGGCTCTGAGCTAACTTTTCCTCTGCACGTATTCAGTGCTGAATAAGTCATTCCTGTATAAATTTAAAAAAATTTACCTTTTTGTTCACCAGCAATAATGTAAGCAGGGGCTCAGCTGAGGATGATTCCCCCGGTCCCCTTCAGGGGAATTCATCTTCGCTTAAGGTCTTGAGCTTGATGGCTTGAAGAGCTGGGTTTAGGTTTTCTGTCTGATTTCTCCTGGCTTGGGGGCACTCCCTTTTCCAATGTCCCCTTTCTTTACAAATTGCCGAAGTATATTTCAGCCACCAAGTATTACAATATTCAACTAATTGTTTCCGAGTGAGGGAGTCCTGAGTCCTAATTATGGTTTCAAATACTTAAGCAATTCTATCTGGATCTTTCTTATAAACTCCTGCCACCTTTCTCTGTGGCGTATCAATGCGAGACACAGGCTGAGTGCAAGTGAATCTGTATTTTGCAGAATAAAGTCAGTATTTATACAGTATAACAGGCTATTTTCAACAGTTCTTCAAAGGCCGGCACCAGGCCCCCTAATAAAATCCGTCGGCTGACCATCTGTTAGTTTTTCTTATCAGATCCAGGCCTAGCAGAGCAGAATATTCTTCCTGTCTTCAGGTTTCTGTGAGATCAGCATCCTTGATAGTAGGAGATGGCTTCACAGTAGGGGGTGGCTTCACAGTAGGGGTTGGCTTTGGGGTGGCTTCACAGTAGGGGGTGGCTTCACAGTCTTCTTGTGTAATCCCACTTCGCCCACTCTTGTTTTTATCGGGTTCATAGATGAAGCTAGAGTAACCATGACTTGTTCTTGTGTGCTTTTAACAGCTCTGATTATGTTGAAAAGGACAAGACAGAAGATTAAAAAGAATATCATTGCTAGACAACCTAGTCCAATGAAAACTCAAAGTCTTAGGTTTATTCCTGAAAACCAATTTTTCGGATTCAGCCAAGAGAGATCATTTTTCAGATCTGTTAATATTTTTTGTTCCTGCAGATTTTGTAAGGTTTTAAGTTGATCCTTCAATTGAGCGTGAAGTGACTGAATATTCTGTTGCAAGGTTTTATCAAAGGCTCCTTGGAGGCAGTTCTTAACTGATTCCCAATTCTGTTCTGTGTCATTCCATGGAAGAAGAGTGACACATAAAGAATTATGGATATGTTCCCAATCCCAGTGTAAGGATAGACAAGTTTTTTGGGCCTCAACTCTCTCGCCTATCCATAAAAGAGCACTTTCCAGGGCGTCTAATCTGGCCATTATTTCTTTATCAATGTTTTCTTGTGTTTGTAATTCTTCTGTGACATTAGTTAAAGCTTGCCCCACAGTGTGGGCAGTTTGAATGGAATGAGTTAAGGCAGTGACAGCCACAGAAGCTGTAGTTAATACTACCACAGCAGAAATAATGGCAAAAATTAGCCAACCCAGAAATCTGCGATTTCACTTCTTACTCGTTTGGATTTCCTCTTGGATTAGTCGGGCTAATTGTGAGAGGCTGTTTTGTCCTTCCCAAGCTCGAGTTAGATTTACAGGTACCCAAATTTCAGATCTTCTTTTAAATGGAAGAAGCACAGAATAGTTACGCATATCTTCATAGGTTACACATGATTTGAAAACAAAAGAATCAGCAGATAAAAAATACAAACCATTTCTAAAATCTATCAAAAAATTATTAGCTAAAGCAAAGACATACAGGTGCAAAGTACAAGTTATTAGTGATTGATCTTCTAGCAGCCTTAAGTTAACAATTGTAGCATTCTTACCTAATTTTACTTGGTATATCTTATTGCGAAAAGCAGGTAACAACATTTTCCACAGATTTTTGTACACATGGGACTGATTATTACCTAAATAATATTGAATTAAAGATCCAGCCATCCCACTATCATGCCAAACAATACTGCAATTTGCCGTTTGAGATGGAAAAATGTTCGAATTGGTCCCATTTTCTCTAAATATACCATGTGGTCCCAAATCAATCACCCTCCCATACTGTAAGAATTGTTGTTGTGGCCGTTGTCCTATACACGAGGTCCATTCCAAACGTCGTATATTGGAAATGGGTGTGAAACGGCATTTTGGGAAATGCGGTGGGGTGGCATTCACAGATTTGTTGGAGGTAGACAGAATGGCTGGCAATGTAATAGCAGTCAATTTTCTTGCAGTCTCCAAGCATACATAGATTAAATGTAATTGCACAGAAAAGTTAGCACAAGGTAAAGGTAAAGAGGTACTTGTTTGATTCCACATTAAACATATAGGTGGTAAATCAGTAACAAATGTAGTATTAATAGTATATGTATTTACAATGTCCTGATCTAGGGGAGGAAGCCAAGTTCCTCCTACCCATTCTGTCCCATTGTTGCTGAGAGGGGGTTCTGGATCCCACCAAGTTAAGGGGCGAAAAATTGGAGGTTGGATTATGTGAGCCCAGTAGATTCTTCCTTCCGCCACTTAATGACAGTATACAGTAGAAAGATGACAAGACTCGTTGTTGTCTTTGGCTGGGTTTGATGTATTTCACTGGTAGCCAATATGGACCTGTAGATAAAGAAACACATCCATAACCTCTCCCCCAAGCTAACAGTGGAACTGGACCTTTCCACTGACCGCTGTGTACATCTTTGTATGTAACTTCTGGGTGAACTCTTTCTCTATCAGCAGTCTGACCTAGGCATCTTTGATAGGCTGTTAAGTCATCTCTCGTGGAGAGATTTAAAAAATTTAAAACATAGGTTGCTTTGTCAAGCTGCTCTTGAGGGAGCATACCTACTGGGTTCCCCTTTTTTTGTTTTTGCAGCATGTTTTTCAATGTGTAATGTGCCCTTTCCACTATGGCTTGACCCGTGGGAGAGTGTGGTATACCTGTAACATGTTTGATCCCCCAAGTGTGCAAAAATTCTTGTGTTTTGTGAGATGTATATGCAGGTCCGTTATCTGTTTTTATCTGCTGAGGCACACCTATAGTTGCAAAGGCACGCATCCAATATTGGGTGGCATSTCTCGATTTCTCACCTTTGTGTGCTGTTGCTACTATGAATCCTGAAAAGGTGGTATCAATGGACACATGGACATATTTAAAAGTCCCAAAGCTCGATATGTGTGTTACATCTGTTTGCCAAATGTCATTAGGCTTTAATCCTCGTGGGTTTGTCCCTAATGTTTGTGGCAAAGAAAAAGTCTGTTGACATTGTGGGCAAGTATTCACTACATCCCGAGCTTGTGGCAAAGTTAAACCGAATTGTTTGGCTAGAGATCGGGCATTTTGATGAAAGAAATCATGAGAGAGTCTTGCCTGCCCTAATTTTTGTGGTATAGTGACTGTCATAGAAAGGGCATCCGCTCTCGCATTACCTTCCACTATAGGTCCAGGCAGAGTGGTGTGTGACCTAAGGTGCAGAATGTAATATTCATGAGACCTGTGAAGTAAAAAGTTGTACAAGGTGGTTAATAACACAAAAAGATTCTTGTTAGAGACTTCTTTCAGGAATGAATGCTCAATTCTCTCAACGATTCCTGTAACATAAAGAGAATCACAAACAATGTTAATAGGTTCCTGTGTAAAAAGGCGAAATGCTTCTACCACAGCTGCTAGTTCGACTTGCTGGGCAGATCCAGGTTGAAAGGTTATGGAATGTTCCCACTGTCCCTTATCATTTTTCCACAGGGTGACAGCTTTGTGTGTCTTTCCTGATCCATCAGTAAAAACAATCTTTGCATTAGGGATGGGTGTATTTGACTGTAATCGCCGTGATTGAACAGGAAGTTCTTTGAAGGATTGTAACAGTGGATGTTTAGATATTGAGTGAATAAATTGTCCCTTGTAATCTGCGAGAGCAATTTGAAATGATAGTGAGTCTCTGTATGGATTTTCCAATTCTCTTGCAGTAATAGGGATATGTATTGCTGCTGGATCACATCCTGTCAGGTTCTGGTCACTTGCAGTTGCTGGGTTATCGCGGTAGCAATTAGTTCTGCTTTGAACTGTTCTGATCTGACGTTAGCACATGCCTTGATATAATCAGAGATTTGAACATCAGCATGGTTACGTATCGGGTCCATGGCTTTTTTGCAGTCATTGTTAGCATTTTCATAAGCAAGAGATTTTAAAATAGCATCAGCCGCTTCCTGCATATCAATTTGCCGTTTAACAGCTGATTGTAACCGATCTATAAAGGTAATGTATGGTTCTTGAGGCCCCTGCCTCACAGCAGCAAAACCAGGCTCTAATTTTTTTGTATCAGGTACTTTTCAGAGTGCACACATTGCGATGACAGGGGATTGGTGCCACGCTTGTGGCGGGAGCCTTAACTGTGTCTGAGCAGTAGTGTACCCTTCTGTTCCGGAGAGCTGTGATGCAGTGATATTAATGGGTGGTTGGTGATTACCTTTATTCAGTGCCTGAGTTTGAGCCAAATCTACAAATTCTATCCACCAGACAGAGTATTGCCCTCCTGTCAAAATTGTCTTAAAAAGAGATTTCCAGTCCACAGGTAACATAGTGTGAACTTCTGCAATTGCATCTGTTAGGATCCGGTTTAAGCACAGAAAAGCAGAGGAAACTAAGTCTCTGTGTATAAACCAGAAGGAACTTAGAAGGTTCAAAATATTCCTAAAAACGAGATTAAAACCAAACAAGATTAAATGTTGATGCCAAAAAATGAATTGATTTATTTTTATTTAATAGTAAAGAGGAGGCAAAGAGAAAGAAAAAGGAAAGAAAGAAAGAAAGAAAGAAAGAAAGAAAGAGAAAGAAAGAAAGAAAGAAAGAAAGAAATAGAAAAAGAAGTGTGCGTGGGGTGCTGGGGGGACAGGGAGAGAGTGACAGGGGTTAGATGGAAACATATCACCCTTCCGGGGGTCCCAACGACGTCTCGTGGCTCCCCTCCATTTGGTCTTCTGGGTGGTGAGGGTCCCCCGCCGCTGCCGCCACGCCAAAGAGTATAGAATCCAGTGGATTAATATACACTATGGGCCAGGTGGGAACACCCACGTGCCTCCCCTGAGGGGGCTAGGTTTGACACTGTCCCTTGCAACACTGTGGATCTGTTGCATCATCTCTGGTGCAGGGTCTGGGGACCCCTTTGGGGGGGCCCCTTTGATGGGCCGTGACACCCCCTCTGCTGTGGATAAGCTTCTCCCGGGGTGCAGGGCCCCTCAGCTGAACTGGTCTGCACAGCGGAGGTTTGGGCTTTCACTGCCTCTGACCAGAGGCTTTTCCAATACACACCCAAAACCTCTCTTCTCCCCCCACCCTTGGTGTGAGGGTCTGTGCTGGCCTGGGAGCTGATAGCCCTGGGGCTGTGGTCTCCACCCCAAAGGTGCTAAGCGTGATCCCTCTGTGAATGTATTCTTCTCCCCAGCTCTTACTTATCTTCATCAGCGGGCAATCAGGGCCTTAGTCAGGGTTTTTGGTCATCATCTCTGCAGCTTTTGTAGAGTTTTGCTATAATACCAAAAGTCCTTCATGAAAATGTTTAAGCCATAAATTATAACATTTCAGTCTCTGACAGCATCCAATAAATTCATAGTAAAGGAGGAATGTAAACCGTTTTCTTTTACTGATTTCCTCAGTTCCTTTACCATTTCATATGATAATTGTTCGTGGTGTGGGCTTTGATTACGATACACAACAGGCATTGCTTGAAAAAATTCAATATCACCTTCTTCCAAGGCACGCCTCCAGCATTCTGTATAAACCTTTCTGGCTCAGGTCCTATAGGTGGTAACGTTTCATCATCACAGTCACTAGAGGAATAGGACGGTGGTCTAATTTGTGAAATATTTGCTGCAGCCTTTTTGCATGCGGCTTGCAGTATTTCTTCCGCACTAGGAGCAGCTGCTGCCATAGTACGTATTGGGGTGAGGGGAGGATATAAATCTGGTTCTTGCCCAGAGTCAATTGGACTGGGATCAAATGGATCCTTTCCCTCCAGATCATTCTCTTCAGGTGATGTTTCATTAACAAAAATAACAGAATCTGATGGTGATGCAGGCAAAGCATCTACAAGGACTCGATCTGCATCCTTAAATTGTTGCAAAGCAGAATATATCACATGGCAAGTAATAATATCATCAGGGTGGACATCATGATGAGTAATTTGATGGGTTTGCAAACATTCACCGACCTTTTGCCAGTGAGTAAGGTCATAAGAACCATCAGATGGGTACCAGGGACAAAATTGTCTGACCCATATAAGTAGCTGTATGAGTCTTTGGGGTTGGATTTCAAATCCTTGTTCCCTGGTAATATGCAACAGACAGTCTTTGTGCAGTTTTTTGGGGTTTTGTTGCACCTTGCCCCATTATAAGAAATGCTGTCTGACCGCTCACAAAGGCTAACCTGTTTCTATAGCCAGCAATGAGAGGAGATCCTCGGTGATCAGCTGAACACACAGTTGGTTCGGTCAAAATACGCCACTGGACTGGATCACTTCAGTTGCAGATTACCCTGTTCGGGTGCCATTTGTGGCATATCAATGCAAGAGACACAGGCCGAGAGCAAGTGAATCTGTATTTTGCAGAATAAAGTCAGTATTTATACAGTATAGCAGGCTATTTTCAGCAGTTCTTCAAAGGCCGGCACTAGGCCTCCTAATAAAATCCGTTGGCTGACCATCTGTTAGTTTTTCTTATCAGAGCCAGGCCTAGCAGAGCAGAATATTCTTCCTGCCTTCAGGTTTCTGTGAGATAAGCATCCTTGATAGTAGGAGATGGCTTCACAGTAGGGGGTGGCTTCACAGTCTTCTTGTGTATCCCACATTTCTCCATGACATTAAATCCACTATTAAAAAAGGGGGTTTTACAGTTACTGGACCATGATTCCTGACTGCCTGCTGGAGGGGAGCCATAAGAACTTCCCCAGCATCTCCCCCAACATCTCCTTGCTGCCTTCTAGTGCATCCTGCAATTGGACTAAAACCCTCCGATCCCCTAAAACATTCTCTCTGTTCCAGTCCATTTTCCCATGACCTACTCATGTGTCAACCTATTCCCCAGTGATTCATCATTTCCCCCTGCCGCTTTTCCTGCCCTTGCCTGGGTCCAGCCGGGCCCGCGGCCTCCTGGGTTCTCAGTCCACAGAAGCAGCAACGAATGGATTAACTGAGGTTTGCGGTCTCAGTGTGTTTGGTCTTACAGCTTTCACAGCAGGCAGTTTCATAAGGCAGCAGCGAAGGCAAAAGATGAAAGAGACGGGCTCCTGTAGCTATATTCCAAGTTTTATTTCTCTGCCCTGGAGGGCAGGGTACATGTCTTGAAGGGAAGCTAGCAGAGAGACTGCTTCTCGCTCTGTCTCTGCCGCTTTAAGGGGTAGGGATAACAAAGTGTAGCCAATCAGAGAGTAGAGACACATGAGATGAAACGTCTCAGGGGAGGAACAAATTTAAACTGACTAATAACAATATAGCTGGAGAGAATTTCAAATCATGCCAACCTGTTATAAAGCTTAAGGCTCTGTGACGGAGGAGAAAGCATAAAGTGAGTGACATCTAAGGAATGTTGCTATGTTGCAGACTCCTCTTTTGATAACTCGGGCTGCAGCATAGCAGCATCCCCCCCCCCATTCTTTGCCACGGAGCAACCATCAGCTATAAATCCTCCTCCTCCTCTCTCCCACACTTTAAACACCTCTGTCCTATGCTGCATGCAGAACAATATCTCTTCAACCCTTTGCCTTACTTTTCCTTTTCAAGTGCTAAAATTAATGAATCTTACGGCATCCTCTTGCATTCCTTTTCCCACTCTGGATGATTTCTTAGGGTGAAAAACAAGTCAACATAAGGAACTTCATCCCACTTATTCTCCCTTCTACAGAAGAACATTAATTATAATATGGTATTATACTGTAAGGTTCCATCCTTAGGCCACTTCTCTAGATCTTCCAATGTGTAAAGTGGCCACCACTGATTACAAAATTTTATAAGTTTTTTGCATGTAAGGGGATCACCCCTAATTTGTTTCCAATGTTTCAAGATACATCCCATCAGTGACACCCTTTTGAAGTTTTGTTTCCTATTATAACCAATTACCATTTAGGAGCTCCTAGAAGGGATTCTAACCCTTCCCTTTTGAAGGGACTCTAACCCTTCCCTGTTCCCACCTCAGGTACCTTTAAACCCAAACCTGTGAAGCTTTTCCTGTGCCTTACAGGCAGGTTAACAGTTAATATCTTTAAAGTAAAGTAAGAATGCCTTTATCTTACCAGGGGTCTTGCTCAGATTTCCTTCGGACCGGGGATCAAAGGTTCTCCCCGAGAATCTCTCAGTGCTGGCTGGAGGTCCTGTGATCCCTCGGATCCGTTGAAATTCAGGAGTATGTCTCATCTGGGGTGCCAAAACTGTTACCAAAAATTCGGTAAAATAAACTCCTTAACACCAATGTAGCATTAAGAAGCAGGCATTCTTTATTAGGCTGGATGCACGAGGGGATAGCTCCTCCTAAAGCTGTGCATGCTGAGTACAGGAAAGTTTCTATTTATATACTGTGTTTTACATACATATTCATTGATTGTCCCAGAATAAACATACATATGATAATCACTACCCCAAAATCATTAACATATTTTCCCTTCCCTTTACGCATGCGTTCTTCTGTCCTGGGGGTCTCTTTGGTGGTCCCTAGTGGTTGGGGACCCCAATGTTATAGCCGACTGACTGTGACCTGATGAAGTTGCAGGGCACTGGGGCTGGTGAACTTCCAGTTCTCCTTCTTACACAATGGGCACTGTGCAGTTCCATAGGCCAGTGGGTTTCAAAGAATAAGCATTGTGTTAGCTCACCACATGTAGACAATTTTTTACCATCTGGTAACAATTCCTTGTGGCATCCTCCACTACCTGTGACAGGAAGTTGTCATCAGTGCTTTCCAGGAACCTCCTGGACTGTTTGTGCTTTGCTGTGTTGCTTCTCCAGCAGATGCCAGGATAGTTAAAGTCCCCCCCAAGAACCAGTGCCAGTGACTGTGACGCTGCTTCTAGTTGCCTGTAAAAGGCCTCATCCACTTCCTCCTCCTGATCAGGCATCCTGTAGCAAATACCCACAACAGTGTCACCCTCACTCATCTGCCCTTTTACCCTAACCCATAAGCTCTTGACTTGCTCTTCATCCACCCCAAGACAGAGCTCAATACATTCCAAGTGTAGCCTCACAGTGGGCAACTCCACCACCATGCCTTCCTGGTCTGTCTCTCCTTAGCAATGTGTAGCCCTTCATGACAACATTCCAGTCATGCAAGCTATCCCACCACGTGTCCATAATCAGAATGAGATCAAAGCCCTGTGACTGCACACAGATGGTTAGTTCCTCCTGTTTGTTCCCCATACTGCGTGCATTGGTGTACAGGCACTTTGTAGAGGTATTTGATTGTGTCAATATCCTAGTGGGGGTGCAAAGGGATGCCCCATAGTCCTGTCTTGTGGTTACATCTTTGGCTGCTTGTACTTGCTGGAAGTATCCCCACTTAAGCCTCCTTTTGCTGCATGGATGGTCTCTATAGCTCTCCCCTTCCCCTACCTTTCCTAGATTAAAACTCCCCTTACCAGGTTGGCCATTCTTTGGGCAAAGATATGTGTGCCTCACTTCATTAGGTGGATCCCATCTCTCCCAATCAGCTGTCGATCAGCAAACAGGGTCCCATGGTTATAGAAACTAAAACCCTGTTGCCAACACCAGTAACATAGCCAGTCGTTTATTTGATAAATGCATTTAGTTCTCCTCTAGCCATTTTCCCAAACTGGCAGGATTGAGGAGAAGACTACCTGAGCCTCCAGACCCTTGACTGACATCACCAGAGTTCTGAAATCACATTTGATGGTTCCCAAGTTACCCTTGGTATGATTAGTGCCCATGTGAAAGACCAGCAGGGAGTAATAGCTGGATGTGTTGATAGGCCTTGGCAGTCTTTCCACGACACCTCTGATTCGAGCCCCTGGCAGAAAGCAGACCTCTCTGGACAACTGGTCAGATCAGTATATGGGTGCCTCTGTCCCCTGCAATAGGGACTTGCCCACAACAATTGCTTGCTACTTTCTCCAGGTGATCTTGTCTGGCATAAGATCTAGCAACTCAGTTGCTTTGCTTGAAGGCTTACCCAGCTCCTCCTTGGCTTGGAGGGCACTAAACCTGTTTTTTAATGGCTGTCAAGGGTTAACCTGGAGGCAAACTCCAGATCCCCACACTATATTCTTAGAGGAGAGGAGACAGCAAAAACAGGCTGCAAACTTGAAAAATGATTAAGTAATTTATTTCACTAACACTACTAAGAATAGAAAGAATAAAAAATAATGAAAATATTAAGGCATAATGTACAAATATCATTCTCCTCCCATACATCCCAATCCTTCTCACCGATCACGTAAAGGACATAAACATGAGATTCTGATCTTATGATTAAGAGTTCTTATTGCCACTTTATGGGATAAAGAGAGTTCTTTCTGTAGTGTAGTGGGATCCATCCCATGGAAGACAGTTCCCTAAGAAGTATCTTCAGCGTGGTTCCAAACCTTCCAGAAACACCACAGCTCGCCCTGATTTTTGCATTGGTGTATCCTCTCTCCCACAATACACTCCACAGTTTGTGGGTCACAAGAAAAGTCTAATGGGTTAACCATTTTAAGGGTAAGTCATTCCAGCCTAAAGGCACCAAAGGTAACAGGCTCCTGCTTTACTCATAACCTCCAAAGGCTGCAAATTTCATCTGCACACAACATAACATAAAAATGTTCTTATTTTAGGCTGTTGAATTTCAAACTCCCCCACGTCTTGTTATTGTGATTACAGAGAAACTTAGTTTGGTATTATTCCAGATCACACAGCACAGCTCACAGAAAAAAAAAAAGGTGAATGCTTTTCAAGATGGCTTCTCTGGCACTTCCTGCCACTCCTTGTCTTCTCTTCCATTGGGCTGCTGGTCTCCATATTTAGTCTTTCACGTGACTGCTTTCCTTYCTCTCTAGCTTAGAGAAGCGGTTAATATTTGCAGAAAATGCCTACAAAAGTATTTATAACAGTTTACATGCTCCCATAAGATAATGCAGCTGTATGAGGCTTTCCTCCCCAGGCCCAAGGCTCCTTTCCCCCCCCTATGCTCTGCACTGGCAGCCATCAAAATTTTTAATAAGTCTTTTGGCTGCTACTTAAATCCCTTATCTACAACAGCAAGGTCACTCTTCGATCTCACCAATACACCTCCAAAAGGGAGTGTTTTTTTTTCCTTGGCCTTTTCTCAGCTTGGCTTCTCTCAGCTCGGCTTCTCTCGGCTTTGCTGCTTCTGTGTTTGGCCTTGGTCCAGATGGCAATAGACCAGCTCCTCTCGGGTCCAAAACGGCATGGAACCGGTGGGGGGTGAGGCCGGGGCCCCCACCGACCTCCCGGGCCATGAGCCCCTGGCCCGGGGGTGGAGGGGGAGCCTCTCCCTTGCTAGTGGTCAGCAGGCAGCAAGGGAGCAAGAGAGGAAGTGAGCCTTACTTCCTGGGTGATTTTTACAACATTCCTTTCACAGAGATGTCACAGGAACACTAAGTGGTCTATATAACTGTCCTTTACCTGTTTTTAACCAATCAAATTTGTCTCACACCGGGTCAAACCATGACAATGGCAAGTCTTCAGGAGGAACAAGAGCATTCCTCCTTGTACAGTGGCCAGTTTCCAGCCGTCTTTTGACTTTGGATTTCTTGAGACATGGTGCAGAGCCCATGTGCATCTCCGATGTAGAGAGGGGCTGAGACTCCTGAGCCTGTAGGGTCTCTGAGAATATCCTCTCTCTCATCTTCACAAATGCTGTGTAGTCTGCTTACTTCCTCATGTAACTCCTTGACCTGGTGACAGCTCCTTGACAAGGACATCTTCTGCAGAGGAGATGACTCTCAGCCCCAGCTTCCCAGACAGGCACCAGACACTCCTTACAACCAGAAGCCTGCACAGCTGCATCTACTGTCAGAAGGTCTGTCACTGGTGCAGCAACTCCAACAGCCACTGAGGAACGAGCTCTACATCATGTCATCACCATAACATTGGGAGCTCACGCTACTAAGACTGGGAAAGAAGGGGCTTCCTTTGCCCCTTGGCATTAACTGCTGCTCCTATTTGCTGCTCTCTGGTACTGGTACTGTGTTGACCCTCCTATGGAGAGGAGCCCTTCCTTGTCAACTGCAGTGCAAACTGCTGCGCCCCACCTTGGCTGACATGCCATATCTTGTTTGCCCGCTCTGTTTGCTGTGCTGGTCACTCATGCTCCCTGGGGGCTCCTACACCTGAGCTGTTCACCTCTGTGAGTGACAGTTAGACTGAGCTTAAATCAGCTGCCGTTACTCCTGGCCCTGCCCATGCTGAGTCAACTGCTCTTGTGCAAGCTCTACATGGGTTTTGACGCTCTAGAAACTCACCGTTTGCTGCAATCTCCTGCTCTGCTGCAGGATGTGCCTGCACCAGAGCTGTTTACTCCCTCAACCTACTAGCCATACTTTGATGCAGCCCAGGACACAGTTGGTTTCTGGGCTGCAAGCACAGATTGCCGGCTCATGTTGAGCTTCTCGGCTGCTACCACCGCCCCTAAGTCCTTCTCGGCAGGGCTGCTCTCAATCCATTCTCTGCCCAGCTTGTACTTGTGCTTGGGATTGCCCCAACTCAGGTGCAGGACCTTGCACTTGGCCTTGTTGAACTTCATGGGGTTCACAGACCCACCTCTCAAGCCTGTCCAGGTCCCTCTGGATGCCATTCCTTCCCTCCAGTGTGTCGACCGCACCACGCAGCTCGGTGTCATTGGCAAACTTGCTGAGGCGGCACTCAATCCCACTGTCCATGTCACTGACACAGATGTTAAACAGCACCAGTCCCAACACTGACCCCTGAAGACACCACTTGTCACTGGTCTCCACTTGGACATTGAGCTGTTGACCACAACTCTTTGAGTGTGACCACCCAGCCAATTCCTTATCTACTGAGTGGTCCACCCATCAAATCCCCATCTTTCTAATTTAGAGACCAGGATGTCGTGTGGGACAGTGTCAAATGCTTTGCACAAGTCATCTCAGGTAATGCTTCTGATAGGAGCAGAAACAAAACTGGTCTAGGGGAAGGAGTCCCTGCCCATGGACTAGATGATTTTTGAAGGTCCCTTCCAACCCAAACAATTATGCGATTCTAAGATATAGTCCTGTTCTGGCTCATCATGAGAGGTTTTTATTTGTTTGTTTTGTTCTCTTTCAGTATCCTGTGGAACACCCAGACAAGTTCCTCAAATTTGGCATGACCCCGTCAAAAGGGGTTCTGTTCTATGGGCCACCTGGTTGTGGTAAGACGCTCCTGGCCAAAGCGATTGCTAATGAATGCCAGGCAAACTTCATTTCTATCAAGGGGCCGGAATTGCTCACCATGTGGTTTGGGGAGTCTGAAGCCAATGTGCGTGAGATCTTTGACAAAGTAAGTGTTTCTTCTACTCCTTGTGCTATGTTTGTGCTGAGGTACTCCTAAACCCTCTACTGCACCTGTCTTACTGGCCTGGTTCTTCTTTGTGTTTTGTTTTCCCTGCTTGCACTGAGAGCAGAGGCTGCTTTCCTGATGTTAGGGTATTAATTCTCTTTGGCAATATAGCTATTTAGATGATTTTCTCCTGCAATTTGTTGTTACAGGATTATAAATGCTCCAGTGTCTTAGCAGTGAGGCTAGCATTAGGATGGCATATTCTCTGCATCCCTGAAAACTTATTTCAACACCTCATTAGCCATCACCTTCTATAGATTTTTAAAGCATGCTATGGCTGCTTCTTTTTCTGCAGTTGGACTAAATGATCATTGTAGGTCACTTCAAACTGAAATTATTCTATTCTATTCTTGTCCTGCAATATATATGGCTTGCAAAGGAGCTCACTCCCACTGCCCAGTTTCCCCATAGATAGTGTGACCTCCTGTCCCAGGAGGTTATCTGCATGGATTATCTTGGGAATCCTCACTGCTGTGGTCAGGGAAGGTGCTGAAAGAGCAAAATTGGAAAGAGAGTGAGAGAGAAAAATTTAGGTTGAAAGGGAACCTCAGAGGCTATCTGGTCCAGCTGTTTGTCCAGAGCAGCGAGGTAGCTTGGAAATTCAATCGGATTGCTCAGGGCCTTGTGTTCTGAACATATGCTAAGGATGGACAATCCCTGAATTCTCTGGGCCTTGTGCTAGTGTTTGAGCTCTCTCATTATGAAGAATTTTTTTCACTTATTTCTAACTGGAATTTTCTTTGCAGCCATTTGTGTCTCTGGTCTTTAATCCTTTTGCTGTGCATTTTGAAGAAGGATATGGCTCCCTTTTCCCTATAACTCTACATATTAGGTAGCTGAAGACAGAGATTGGATTTCCCCCTTCCATTTGATATTTCTTACCTATTGATACTCAAGTGCCTAAATAACCAATTGATGTCTCCAGATCCTGGAGGGAGAGTTCTGGTCCGGGCAAATTTGCTCCAGCTTTTCCTCTAGGCATTGGAGTTACTACCCTTCTGCCTGGTTCAGAGTGCTCTTAGCTTTGGGGAAATGCAGCCTGTTGTTTAGGAGAATTTAATCGAGTGTTTGTGTGGCAGGAGACCGTTCCATAGCAACTCCTCCAAGCTGTCCTTGTGGCAGCAGAGCTCTGGTATACTCCTCTAAGATGCTTTAATTGTAGGGTAGGCTTAGTGTGAAGTCAGCGTGCTCCTCACCTAGTGGTGTTAACATGGATTAATTGTTCCCATTTGCTTTTTGCAGGCTCGCCAAGCAGCCCCGTGTGTGCTCTTCTTTGATGAGCTGGACTCCATTGCCAAGGCCCGAGGTGGGAACATTGGGGATGGCGGCGGTGCCGCAGATCGTGTCATAAACCAGATCCTGACCGAGATGGACGGCATGTCCACCAAGAAAAACGTCTTTATCATCGGTGCCACCAACAGGCCAGACATCATTGACCCAGCCATCCTGCGCCCCGGCCGCCTGGATCAGCTCATCTACATCCCCCTGCCTGACGAGAAGTCCCGGGTTGCAATTCTTAAGGCCAATCTGAGGAAATCACCAGTTGCCAAGGTAGGATCTGCACTTTGACTGTCTGGCTTGGGTTTACTGTAGGCTGCATGTGCTCCTCACAAGCTGGGGATTGAGCAGAGGGCTGGTGACTGCTCCATGCAATCCAGAGCTGGGAAACCTTCAGTCCCTGAAGGATGGAAGTGAAGAGGTAGGGGGAGGCTTGAGCTCTGAGACTAGGTATTAATGAAGCTAGGTGTTGGTACATAAGCACAGCAGGTCTGTTGCGGGAGCTCAGGATTTCTGAACAACGAATCAATATGATTATGCAGATGTTTTATTGTTTACATTACACTACTTATACATTTTACAACTACTGTCCACGCGATCACGCATCACTTGATTGGTCCCTCTATCTTGTCCATGCGCTCTGCATGCACCTTCTAGAAAATATGATTGGTTCTAGTCCAGTGCGGCACAGTCTTTCTTTATCTACTTCTTGCTG
>JACAXG010000432.1:81927-129001 GCA_018881555.1 Amblyornis subalaris
TTTCAGTAACCTTGATGAATTCCTGAGGGCTCTGACAAGAATAACTGAAGATGGTTTGGCTGGGGCACATTTCAGGGCTCAAATACCTTACAACAGTCTGTCACATGGAGTTCTGCCCACAGTGTGGGAACAGGAAAGCCTGTTATGGCAAGATGGAAAAAATTCTTGTACTGTGAAAGAAAAGTAAATGTAGAAAACTGGTGGGAAATGGAAATTGAAGAGGAACTACTGCAGTTAATTGTTGCTGAACTGTTATCATAGGCAAGAGCTATGTTCCTTGCCTAGGGGGCAGGCTATAATGGAACTGATAGTTAATCAGAGAAAAGCAGATATCAAGTGAGAGCTCAAGCTATTTTATGCCAAGCTTACCTTTTTAGGTGCTGTTGGGAAGGAAAGCTTCAAAGGAGATTGCAGTACTACTCCCTCAGTTGAAGGGAAGGAGCAGAAGGTTGGTTGTCTTGGTCTGCCTGTGTATCATTCCTATTTCTAGTCTGACAGTGTTTCATTTGACTCCTAATGCTGAGACCTGAGTAAATCATATCCTAAATCCACAAGTCAACCTGCCTCTTCTTGAGGGTGAACAATGCAGAGGCATTTTTTCCCTCTACTCCACTCTTGTGAGACCCCACCTGGAGTACTTTGTCCAGCTCTGGGGCCCCCAGCATAGGAAGGACATGAACCTGTTGGAGCAAGTCCAGAGGAGGCTACAAAGATACTCAGGGGGCTGGAGCCCTTCTGCTGTGAAGACAGGCTGAGAGACCTGAGGCTGTTCAGCCTGGAGAAGAGAAGGATCTGGGGAGACCTCATTGCAGCCTTCCAGTACCTAAAGGGGGCTTACAGGAAAGATGGGGAGGGTTCTTTGTCAGGGAGTGTAGTGATGGAACAAGGGTGAATGGCTTCACACTGACAGAGGGCAGGGTTAGATGGGATTCTGGAAAGACATTTTTTACTGTGAGGGTGGTGAGACTCTGGGACAGGTTGCCCAGAGAAGTTGTGGATGCCCCATCCCTGGAAGTGTTCAAGGCCAGACTGGATAGGGCTCTGAGCAACCTGGTCTAGTGGAAGGTGTCCCTGCCCATGGCAGGGGGGTTGGAAGTAGATGATCTTTGAGGTGCCTTCCAACCCAAACTATTCTGTGATTTACAGCTGCTTCCCAGGGTCTTGCTGGGTGTGTGGGGAGTATGGCTTGCCTTTATATGTGGTTAACTTTTCCCAAAACCAAGAACCTTAACAGCTCATCTTTTCAAAATTGGCCAAAGTTAAGGCAGCACCTTTATATCATGGGATCTAAAGACACTTTTTTGTCACCTGAGGGTGTAAGGTATAAAGGAGAGGCCTCTCTTGGGGGTTGTTTTTTGTTTGTTTTGTTTCATTGTTGTTTTTGTTGTTTTGTTTGGGGTTTTTTTCCACTAGGATGTTGACCTGGATTTCCTAGCTAAGATGACCAATGGCTTTTCGGGGGCTGACCTGACAGAAATTTGCCAGCGTGCCTGCAAACTGGCCATCCGCGAATCCATTGAGAGTGAGATCAGGCGAGAGCGTGAGAGGCAGACCAACCCTTCTGCCATGGTGAGTGGGACACTGAGCTCTCCCCACTCACATGTGCGAGGTGTGATGTGTTCCTCTGTCATCCTCGGGAATGAGTGGGCTCTTGTGCAGAGCGGAGAGCTGGAGCACTTTGTTCTCATCTTGTGGGAGGTTGAGGACCCTCCAGGGATGCTTCATGGTCAGCACTGCTCAGGAGGCGCCTGCTGCAGCCCTGACTCATGTGTACCTCTCCAGCCCCCGTTGTGGAGGGTGTTGGGAGCCTCCTGACCTGAGGGAAGCTGTGAGCAGGTGTTGGGCACGTGGAGTTTAGGCATGCAACTCACTGGTCCCTCTGTCCTGCTGCAGGAGGTGGAGGAGGATGACCCGGTTCCCGAGATACGCAGGGATCACTTTGAGGAGGCCATGCGCTTTGCTCGCCGCTCTGTCAGTGACAACGACATCAGGAAATACGAGATGTTTGCACAGACCCTACAGCAGAGCCGTGGCTTTGGCAGTTTCAGGTAACCATGGGAAGGGCAGTGTGGCTCAGTTAGCCCCAGAACAGAGCATTGGGGCAGCTTTCTGCTGGATTCTGGGTAACAAATTCCCTCTTCCACTGCGTTTTCCCATTCTCCCCAGCATGTACAAGCTGAGTGTGTGGCAGGTGTAGGCTGTGCTGCAGGTTGATTGTAGCTGCTCTGTTAGTGCTCCTGAAGTCCAACAACACTTTTTCCTTTAACACAAGTATCTTGGTTTAAGACAATTTAAGGGGGACACTCTAAAATGAGTTACCTCCCCTTATACCTTTAACTAATCCCTTTCTACCAATGAGGAGAGACAAATACAAGTAGATATAAGTGAAAAAATAACAGTTTGCTAAAAAAATAAAACAGCAACAGGCAAAAAATAACAGTGATAATCACTGGTTACAAAGTTGCTAAATCTCACAGACTCCCCCGGAACAAAGAGAAACTCAAAATGGCAGACTAACCCCCCAGAAAGATGGCACCCTCCACAGACAACCACGTGTGGGAAGACAAAGGCAAAATGGTTTAATCCTCACCCACAAATGCAGAGGAGGTCCCCATACTTGTCCTGGGGAACAATGGCAAAATGGCGGAGACTCCCCTCTCTGGGCCCCACAGCCAAAAGAGAGAACAAAGGAATCAATGTGGCAAATGAGCCTCCATGGTTCCAAAGTTCCCTCCTCCCCTGTCAAACAATGGGAGCAGGGGAAAACAAAACCTGGGAAAACTATTTCTATCAAAAAAGTCAATGCTGCCGGGGAGCTGACACAGGCTCTCATGTGGTGGCTCAGCAGGCTTCCTCTCTTTCCTTCTCTGCCTCTTCCTCGGCTGGCTGGATCCAGCCAGTGTCGGCACTGCAGCCTCCAAGCTGCTGGCGTCAGTGCTGCTGTCTCGGGTCCCTGTTCTGATGAGGGGGGGAAAAAACCCAGGCTTCTGAGCCCCAAAGAATGGTGGCCCAACCCCGACTGGCAAAATTCACTCTGAAACAGTTTTTGATGGCGAAATGCAGCTTCTCGGGTTGCTACTGTTGCCAGTAGAGCCAAGAGGCAAGGGAGAGCTCTGTCTTCATGCCTCGACCTTAAAAAGTCCAGGCATCCCCCAGCCCCGCAGTTCTGTTTCTGGCCTCAGGGTCTTAAAGAGACAGTAACAATCTTTGGGCACAGCTAGATATGGAATACAATAACATTTTGGGTTACCCAGGACAACAAGTGACAGCCAGAAGTTGTATAAGCCTTTTGCATGATCTGCTGTAAGGTTTCATCCCATTCCTCCTGCCCATCCTACTTGTCACTGGGGGTTGGCATGGAGGGAGGGGATGGTGCTGAGATGCAAGGAGGCTTTTGAACAGCATCTCTTCTCTCCTGTCCTTCGCTGCTGCACACAGGTTCCCGTCAGGCAACCAGGGCGGCGCTGGTCCGAGCCAAGGCACAGGAGGTGGCAGCGGGGGCAACGTGTACAGCGAAGACAATGACGATGATCTCTACGGTTAACTCGCTGTCCTCGGTGGACCAAACTCCACATCAGGCCACGTTGTACAGGGAAAAATCCAATGTTCAGTGGACTCTTGGCTTCTTCATTCCTCAGTCAGAACAGTGTAGCTGCACATCAGACTTTGTACAGGGAATATTTTCTGCAAACACAAATCCAGAGCAGTGTTCAGTTGGGAGGCAGACAGTGAATTAACAAGGAGGGGAACTGACTTAATTTCTGAGAAATTTCTGTTCTAGTTTATGTGGCAGAATCAGCAGCTTTAGTAAAGAATACAATGCTAGCCTGTATAAAAAAAAAATCCCACAAAATGATAAAAAATAATAAAAATCCCACAACACTCCTTTGTGTGTGACTGGTGCAGTGAAGCTTGTGCTGTCCCTGTAAACCCCTTGTCTGGTGCTATCTGAGCACTCCTCAGTCTGGTGGAGCCCATCTGTATGCATGCTTCCCTGGTGTGTTCGAGGTTGCTCTTGGTTATGTCTCAGCCCAAGTTAACAGAAGAAATTGGTTTGGCAGTCTCTCTCCCCTGCTTCAATTTGGCAGGAAGCACCAAGTAAGAGAGCCTGGTAGCAGGTATCTCTTGCTTCTCTGATGCTGGCCCTGAGCTGTCGGGTCTCCTGCTGCTTTGGCTCCTCTGCAGCAAAGGATTTCAGTAATCCTGGTTCTATCTGCCCTGCCTGAAGGCAGGTACAAAGGGGCTCTTGGGCTGTCTATGAAGTTTGTGGTGCAGCATGACCCCATTACTAGGAAAGGGGATGCTGCAGAACAGTTCATCAGGCTCTGTGGAGAGATTTCCCCCTTCCCCCGCAATGTTTCACACATCCTTTTGGGGTTCTGGTGACAGGCATAGCTCTGCTGCCAGCCTGCCCCTTGTTTTGCCTCATACTCTGTAGTTGGGTTCTGATCATAGTTCTTTCCTTTCTGCTTACAGGTTGCTGCCTTGCTCCTTGGTTTATTTTCCGTTCTCTGAACTGAACTGTACTGCTGTACTTCAGTGTTTTATATGAGAGAAGCCCTGGGTCTGGTCTCATCATGCACACAGGAGCAGTGTGGCATGCTGGATATAACCCAGCTGTGAACTGAAGGGGAGAGCCTGTTTGAGACAATGGCCATAAGACGCACAGAGTGGTCATATGCTATTGACTTGAGGAGGGTGCAGGAAATGAGGATTTCTGCAAAGTTTAAATGTTGATTGTATGGCAGAAGGGTGCCCTAGGCTTTTGGGGCTGAGCCACACTGAAGAGGGCAACCTTCCCTGTGGCAGGAGTTATGTGGGGCCTGAGCAATGTGAGTTTCAGCCCCAAAGCTTGGAAGACCTAGGAGGACATCAACCTGGCTCGATTTAAGGGGAGAGGGGAGACATGCAAGAGTCTTGTCTCAAAATGGTAGAAGGATGGGACTATCCATGAGAGGGGGACTAGTGCATAGCAATGGGGAAAAAGACCACCTGCTGTGGTAGGACATGTAAGCCCCTGGGAAGTGGGAGTAGCCCCTTCTCAGGACCTCTATCCTTCTTAAGAGCTGTCTGCCTGCCAGAACCACTCTTGCCCTGTCCTTATGCCACCTCTGTTCTGCCTTGCAGAGAAAATGCTGACCATCATCTCCTATGGCAGCAGGGTTAAGGATGGCCTGTGCCTCTCAGGCTAGCACTTCCCTTTCTGGGGATAACTGGCACCTGAAAACCTTTACTCCAGGGCTGCTTCCCTGTCTGTACTTTGCTGCTGCTCTGTGCTCCTCCAAGCAGGGTGGATGCACATACTGGCTTTGCTTTCATTGTATCCTACCTTTTCATCAGTGCAAGCCCAAGAGAGGCAGCTCCAGCCAGGGAGAGAATCAGCCACCTGGGAAGGTTCTCCACCCTTGCTGGGAGCTCTCTAGGACTCTTCCAAAAGCCTTCCTCAGCTCTGGTATTGGGTGAATTTCTTCCTGCCAGTTTGGGATGTGACCATTCAGCAAGCCCCCAGCAGATCTACCCTGGCATCTCTGCTGTGGAGGCTGGGACAAGCAGTGTATAGGATAGTAGGGTGTATGTGTCCTAGCTCCCCAAAGCCTTCCCTGCTACCTCTCATAATTGCAAATGCTAATTAAATCCATCACAAGGGCTGGAAACCCTCATCTTTTTTCCCTGCCACCTCTGGGACATGGCTCGTCATGGGGACAGCGCCCACAGTGGCACTGAGAGCATCTGCCCTGCACTGGAGCTGTGTAAAACTGTTGAGGAGCTGAAGGTGTCCCCTAAATCAACACCTGCATCTGTCAGGGAGCTTGGCTAGGGTCTCTCTCACCCCCATGCATCTCCACCACCAGCAGCCCCAAGGACTGTGTTCGGCCCCAGTCCATGCTCTTTTTCAGGGACCACCCCTGCAGCAGAGACCCCTGGGAGCTGCATGGGCAAGAGCCTTCCCACAGCACATTCCTTCCCTGCCCAGGATCTTGCTGGGGAGACTGGCAGGAGGAAGGTGCTGTCAGCTGGAGCTTGTCCTGAATGGAGCAAGATTAGTGAGGTGAGTAGCTGAGGGAAGCCACTGCAGTGGTCAGCATCTTCTCGTGCCCCCCAGGGTTCCCCATGTAGCCCCAGAGCTACATCCCCATGTCCTTGTGTGTCCTGTGTTCATCCCCTGCCCCCAGCTTTACAGCCAGGCTCCACAGAGGGCCATGTGTAGCCCAGCCATGGTGTATGTAGGATGGAGGATCGCCCTCCCCCCAGCCAAGGCATTGGCATTAGAGGTTGGTCCCTGACCCAAGAGATTGGGGCCCTGCAGCACCCCAAGTCTCCGGGCTTAGCAGGGTTGCTCCTGCCAGCAGAGGGCAGGCAGGGGCCACACTAAGCATGTCCCCTATCCCAGTCTAGGCCATCTCTGGGTATCCCTGGCCCCAGAAGCCTCCCCTCAGGCATCCTTGTCCCATGAGCAACCCCTCCCTATGGCTATCCCTGCCTCAAGGGCATCCCCACACCATGGGCATCCCTCCACTACAGGTATCCCCTGCCCCATGGATGTGTCCTCCTAAGTGGCATCCCCTGCCCTATGGGCATCCCTGGCAACACTGTCAGGCCCCACGGCTGGGGCAGTGTGGGGGGCTGTGCTGGCTCTGCCTCCAGTCTGCCCAGCCCATTAGCTACTCTCAGACCTGTCTGCTGTGTAGGCTTCAGGATTAGCTTGTTGCAGGGTGATTTTTATGGCCCTGAGCTCTTTCCTGGGAGAGGGCAGTGAGCCATGTCCCCCATTTGGGGTTTGGCAGCCTCTGCCCAGGCCCCTCCCAAAGTACAATGCCCATAGGATTTTGTTCAAACCATCGGCCCTTATGGCTGCTCTTGCTTGGTGCCTTATGGGCAAACATTTTTCCTGGTATCTGTGGGGAATGTCCCTGGGTACATGTGCTGCTGCCTCTTACCCAGCCCCAGGGCCACCTTTTCTTCTTCAAGAGCTGAGCACCAGCATCTCTCCAGTCCCCTCAGGCAGTCTCTGACAGCAAGGAGCCCCCTTCACTGTCCCATCCCCAGCTCCACCACCCCACCATTCATAGATTCTCCTCAGCTGGCCCCCACTCCTGCTGCCTATATCAGCCACATCCTGGGAGCCCCAAGGGGATGCAGAATCCCCATGAGGTTGCCCTGGTACCAGTGAGAGACAAGCCCCTTCCCTGGCCTTGCTGCCTGTACCCAGGCCAGGGCAAGCACAGCCCCAGCATTTCCCATCACAACACACCCCAAGGAAGTATTATTTTTTAAATATTTTTTCTCTCAATACTGACATAAAAAATTACAAAAAAACCCTACTATAAAACATTCCGGTCTCATTAAAACTGAGAAAAACAAAGCAGCTTATATCTATGAACTGACTTGTCTTCTCCCTCCAGGTACTCTATGTCAAACTCCACAGGGACCAGTTGAATGAACCAGGGGCATACCCTTGCTGTTCAAACCAGGTGATAAATTAAACAGTGCCTATTGAGGTCTCACCCTGTGCCAGAGCTGTGGCAGCAGCCAGCCTCCCTGCCCCATACAATACAATATACAGCTGTACACTTAGCCCCTGATGGACACCCCATGCTTGCCCCTCCTTCCCTGTCCAAAAGGATCCCCTGTTTCAAGTCAGTGATTCCTCCTTAAAAAAAAAAGGATTCCTGGCAGAATATTCCAGAAGTTTTCTCTGTGGTGCTGTTGTGGAAGAATAAAAAATAAGGTCAAATGTGCCTCCCACTCTGTAGGAGCCCTTCCCAGGAAAAAAAAATGGCACAAGGCAGAGTGGGCCAAGAAAGGTAAGAACTATAAAAATTCTCCCAATGGAAATACAAAGGTTTTTAAAAAAATACAGCATTTAAAAACAAAGCCAAATTGCCTCATGCACCTCACAGCTCCACCTTAACACCCAGGAATGCCTCCTGAACGAATTGTTCCTGTAGAAAAATATATACATGAATTTCTCTTCCTAGTAAAATCCCGAAGGTTGAATACAAACACTACTGAAAAACCACAGCTCTGCTAACGTTTGGCTCTACTTTTGCACCCATGCTTGTGGTACATATGTACATATGCACGCACGCACATGCACACACACACTGTGCCACTCCAGGAACCCCAAAACAGGCAGAGAAAAACCCTTATGGAGTTTATCCAATGAGGTCTCTATATATATGTATAATTAAAAAAACCCCAAAACACAGCAATGCAAACTCAACACATCTGAACAAGAAAGCTGCACCCTGGCCTTTACCTCTTCCTCCTGCTGGCTGGGGCTCTGCAGGCAACAAGTGCAGGCAGGTGCTGCCCAAACTGCCCTCAGACACTGGGAACAGCCCCAGCCCTGTGAAGAGGCAGGAGGCTGGCCAGGGCCATCCCCAAGTGCTTTGCACTCCATTGTTTGTCACAGCTGAGGCTCAGTTGTAGGCTTGGCACAAGAGAATGGACCATGGTTGGACCTGGTACAGTGGTCTCAGGTTAGAAACAGTCCAGCTCCAGGGTGGGATCACTGTGGGCAGGAATGATCCATTTGCCCTAAGTATATGGGACAGTCCCCTCAGCACCACAGTACAGCTGGGACCCTAAACAGCAGCAAGCATCAGAGGGGAAGATAAAACTTACAGTGAAGATGTGAGATCCTATGGAGTCCTATTTACACTGTGCTGAACCCTGACAGGTCCAACATCTCATGGGAAAAGTGGCCTGAAAAGCAGGCAACATAAAAACCCAGAAAGTGATGCACCTCCCTGGACAAAGGGCCCACACCGCTTGCTTGTACAAGACAGAAAAGCTGAACCTCTGGGGAAAAATGAAAAGTTTGACAGCCAGGAGAGCTGACAGGCAGGGCAGGAGCCTCTCTGTTGCCAGAGTAGAAAACGGGCCAAGAGGGATGTGGATTGTGTTGGATGGGAATTTTAGGAAAGGAAATGGGGGATGGGGGGGAGTTTGCATTTGAAAGTGTTGAGGCACCTCTGCTCCGTGGGGGCCAGATGCTGCTTTGGAGGAGAGTTCCCGGGCTCTAGGAGCATGAGAGGTGCTGCTTGAGAATCTCTTGTCTGGGGAGCTATTCTGTCTGGGAAGAGGATTTTGAACTCCATGATCAAGTCTCTTCACTGGCTGGGGGCCTTGGGGAAGGGCAGCCCCTCCCCGAGCAGTCTCTTCTCTGTCCCCGGCTTGATGATGTCATTGCAGGGAAGCAGGATCACCCATCCATTGATGGTGGGAATGTTCGTGGTGCAGCCGCACAAAGCCTGAGGGGAGAAGAGGGAGGGACATACTGTCAGATGGGGCTACCACCCAAAAAAAAATCCCTGCCAGACACTGCTGCATCCCGTCCCCCCACCGACTGCTTCCCAGGTTAAACCACCCGGCTCTGGATGATGCCCATGAGCAGTGCGATTGATGCTCACCAGTGCAAGCCCAGGTCTGTACTGGTGCTGACCAAACTGGGCTGCAGGAGCCATACAGGAGAGGGGTGCCCCAGCCTCACGGCAGGGAAGGACCCCTCTCCACACCTCCTGGGCTCTGCAGGAGGCACCACCAGCAAGCACCCAGCTACTTGGAGCAACAGGACAGGCTACATTTAGCCCCGCCCCTTCCCGGCCTCACCACCCAGCCTCTGGCAGATGAAAGTCCAGCTGGAATCATCGAATGGCACCACAGTTCATCAGCTGTCACCCTCTGGAGCATGGCAGCTCTGCCTGGTGCTGCGGTTATTGTATTGGGTTTGCATGGCCTGGTTTTTGGTAGCGGAGGGGGCTACAGGGGTGGCTTCTGTGAGAAGCTGCCAGAAGATTCCTCCATGTCTGGCAGAGCCAATCCCTGGCCGCTCCAAAGATGGACATGCCACTGGCCAAGGCTGGGCCAATTAGAAATGGTGGTAATGCCTCTCTGATAACATTTTAAGAAGAAGAAAAACAAAAAAAAAGTTATTGCGCAGTTTTAATTGCGTCCAGAGAAGAGCATGGTGAGAATATGTGAGAGGAACAACTCTGCAGACACCAAGGTCAGTGGAGGAGGAGGGGAAGGAGGTGCTCCAGGCACCAGAACTGAGATTCCTCTGCATCCCGTGGGTGAAGACCATGGTGAAGCAGCTGTCCTCCTTTAGCCCATGGAGATCCACGGGGATGCAGAGATCCACCCACAGCCCGTGTAGAAGACCCATGCCAGAGCAGGTGGATGCCTGAGAAGAGGCTGTGACCCCGTGGGAGGCCTGTGGAGAGAGGGGCCCTGCTCCCATGCTGGAACAGCCTGTCCTTGAAGGACTGCACCCCGTGGAAGGGTGACCCACGCTGCAGCAGTTTGAGGGGTACTGTTGCCCATGGGATGGACTCACGTTGCAGCAGTTCGCAGAGAGCTGTTGCTCACAAGATGGACTCACATTGGAGAAGTTCATGGAGAATTGTCTCCTGTGGGAGGGACCCCATGGTGCAGTAGGGGAATAATTCCTCTCCCTGATCGGTGGAAGAAACCACATGTGATGAACTGACCATAACCCACATTCCCTGTCTCCCTGCACCATTGGTGGGAGGAGGTAGAGCTGGAAGGAGGGAGGGGTGGGGGGAAGGTGTTTTTAAGGGTTTATTTTACTTCTCATTATCCTGCTCTGATTTTGTTAGTAATAAACTTAATTCATATCTCTAAGCTGAGCCTGTTTTGCCTGTGATAGTATTTGATGAGTGATCTCTCCTGGTCCTTATCTCAACCCATGAACCCTTCATTATATTTTTCTCTCCCCTCTTCATTTTGTGGAGGGGAGTGAGAGAGCAGCTTTGGTAGGTGCCTGGCATCCAGCAAGCATCAACCCACAACAGCACAGTCTGTGTTCGGTCCTTGCCACCAACAGCCCCCGCAAAGCTACACCAGTGTGGAAGCCAAGGTCCCAGAGGGGCTGGTCCCCATTGCTTGTCCCTGTTGCAAAGCCAAGAGCAGGTATCAGGGGTGCCACCCCACTGTACCCTAGCCCCTGGCAGCAGCCGGGGCAGTGGGTGCCGTGGCAGCCACATGCTGGTTTGAATTGGCAAGCCATGTGATGTGGGAATGCAGTGAGAAAAATCCTTGTGCCCTTGAATAACAGCTTTAGGGTACACACGGGCAGGATTGTCTTCAGGCTTTCAGCAAGGGAAAAATGCTGAGAAAGGGAACTTCAGAGCAATGCTTGGGGGAGGAGGGGGTGGCAGGGGTATAGCCTCAAGCTTCGCAAGTAAGGGGCTGGCACAGGCTCATCCCTGCTCAGCCTGCAAAACACTCATCCCTCTGATCCAAGTCTGGGGGGTGTCCCAGCCCTCCCATTCTCCCCCTCACCAAACACTCTGCAAAGGAAGAGGAGTATGCAACTTGCTGTTTCTGAGGTAGCTGGTAGGATATTCTGCATCCCCCTCCCCAGGAAAAGCCTCTGGTGGTAGAGCAGCAACAGGCACCAGGAGAAACATCACTTCTCATGCTGGCCACTGGCTCAGTGCTCATGCCTGCAGCTTTTGCAGCTGAACCAGGGCTTTACACCAGAGCAATCTCAGTGGGACCTGTGCCAGAGCCAGCTCTTGGGCTCTGGTGAGTGGAGAACAGGAGAGATAGGGCCATCTCCTCGCACAGCTCCTCTGCACAGGGTCGCCTCATGGGAAGAGCTTTTCTGGCTGCAGGAGGATACCCATTGCCAGCTCCATAAAAGCAGTGAATGCTTGGCTGGATCTCTGGCAGGCTGGGGGGGAAGTGAAGGACAGTCTCCCCATGTCAATGCATTTCTGCCCCATGCTCACCCAAGGATGCTGGAACCCTCCTACTTTTTGGTGCCCACCATTATGCACCATGGAAGGCTGTATGGGTTCATGTGTGTCAGAGAAAGGACATTTTGAAAAACACCTGGAGGACAATGCAGTCATCGATCACAGCCAGCATGGCTTCATGAGGGGAAAGTCCTGCTTGTTGAACCTGATTTCCTTCTATGACAGGATAACCCACCTAGTTGATCTAGGAAAGCCAGTAGATGTAATCTTTTTGGATTTCAGCAAAGCTTTCGATACTGTCTCTCACAGGATCCTTCTGGATAAAATGTCCAGCACACAGCTGGATAACCATGTTACGTGATGGGTGAGCAACTGGCACAAAGAGTTATAGTGAATGGGGTAACATCAGACTGGCGACTGGTCACCAATGGGGTTCTGCAGGGCTCCATCCTTGGCCCAGTTCTCTTCAACATCTTCATTAACAACCAGGATGCAGGACTCAAAGTAATACTAAGTAAATTTGCTGACAACACTAAATTGGGAGGAGCTGTTGACTCCCTCGAGGGCAGACACACCCTGCAGAGAGACCTCAACAAATGAGAGAGAGGGGCAATTACCAACCGTATGAAGTTTAACAAGGGCAAGTGCCGGATTCTGCACCTGTGACAGGGCAACCCTGGTTGTGTGTATAGACTGGGGAATGAGAGGCTGGAGAGCAGCGCTGCAGAAAGGGACCTGGGGGTCCTGGTGGATGGTGTGCTGGTTTGAAAGTAAACCAGCAGGAGAAATGAACTCCACACAATTACCTTGAGAGAGATTTCAGGTCAGAGTTATAATTTAATAGAAAGATTGCAATAAATGCAATGATACGGAAAAACTGGCTCAAACCCACAAAGTCAGAGTACAACCTGGCATCCTGTTGGTCAGGCTGGTGGTCGCAGTCCTATCAAGTGGTGATTGCAGTCCTGTTGAAGTGATGGTTGCAGTTGAAAGCAGTGGTCCTGTGGAAGTTCTGGTCCTCCTCTAGTGGTGTCCCAAGTCCCCCATTATATCTGCTCAGATTTAGGTGGGAATGCTCAGTACCTCCCCCAGGGCAGGGAGTTTCACAATAGAATGGTGTAATCCTATGAGTCATAGTGATATAGGGGAATTAAGGGGTTAAGGGCCCACCTGCAAAAACCATTTGATTAAACAATATATCCACCTGCAAGAGCTGCTCGTTAAACAATATATCACTCGCTTAACCTAATTGTGATTGCTAAGGCAGAACAAGGGAGGGTGCCAGACTATTGATAGAGTGAAGAAACCGTGACTTGGTCCCTGCTCTCTGGACCCCTGAACTGGTTGGAACCAGCCTTGAAGTTTGGACTGAGACCAAGGGACCAGAGAGTGTGCGCAAGAAGGCAAGGTGAAAAATTCAACTCTGAGGGAGACTCATTTACTTCATCTCGGGACCCCTGCCCACGACCACCAGGAGGCGCTGCGCAAGCGCAAGCATATGGAAATTACTTTAGAACTCATTATCATATGAAGCAGGAATAGGTTATGAATATGTATAGGCATATCGGGGAAACTTAATACATATGTAATGCTTTAAGAAATAAATGTAGAGAGCTTTGTCACAGACGGCGCACTTGCCTTAGAAGAGCTATCCTCCATGTGCCCAGTGCGCTGAATTAAACATACCTACTTTATAACTTTCAGGTTATAGAGTTTTTCCCATGAATCAATAGGATATTTTTTTGAGTCCTTGATGGTCGTTGCAGCTGCCCATTATGCTGGTGCCATTGAGCCATTATGGCCCATTAACAGAGATAACCTCCTCAGGATGGGTGTGTGTTGGTGCTTCCCTGGAGGGAGTTATCAGGGCTGAGTCGTTTGTGAAGAGAGACACTACCCTGCCTCACAGGGTTTGCCTCTTCTCATTTAACACCCAGCTTGTAGCCTAAGAGGTCAGGTGTGCACAGGGCAGCTACTGCAAACGACCCATCATTAGCAGTTCATCAGAAATGACATAGAGGGGAGTAGAATACACAGTTTGGTTACACTCATATTGTCACTCAATCTGTAAACCAGGACAGATGGCAAGTTGAATGTCAGTCAGCAATGTGCCCTGGCAACCAGGAGGGCCAACCGTGTCCTGGGGTGCATCAGGCACAGCATCACCAGCTGGTCAAAGGAGGTGATTGTCCCACTCTACTCTGCAATGGTGCAGCCTCACCTAGAGTCCTGTGTGCAGTTTTGGGTGCCAAAATATAAAAAAGACATTAAACTATTAGAGAGCATCCAAAAGAGGGCCAGAAGGATCGTGAAGGGTCTGGAGGGGGAGCCAAACAAGGAGCGGCCGAGGTCACTTGTTTTTTCAGCCTGGAGAAGAGGAGACAGAGGGGAGACTATTGTGGTCTTCAACATCCTCATGAGGGAATGTGGAGGGGCAGGTGCCAATCTCTTCACTCTCGTGAGCAGTGACAGGACTCGAGAAAATGGCATGAACTTGTCAGGGGAGGTTTTGGTTGCATATCAGGAGAAGGTTCTTCACCCAGAGGGTGGTTGGGCACTGTAATGTGCTCCCCAGGGAAGTGGTCACAGCACCAAGCCTGACAGAGTTCAAGTAGTATTTGGACAATGCTCTCAGGCACATGGTGTGATTCTTGGGATGTCCTGCACAGGACCAGGAGTTGGACTCAATGATCCTGATGGGTCCCTTCCAACTCAGCATGTTCTATGATTCTATGATTTTCAGACATAAAATGGGAAGGTTAGCAGGAACTCCCCATGGAAGCATGTGGATGAGGCAAGCAAAGGGATGCAAGCAGAAGCAGGCAGTAACAATCAAGGCAGACAGGATCTTAACCTTTCCTTCCTAAAGCCAAGGTGCAGGAACCAGAGGAGATTGTTCCTCCACCATATGTTCCTGCTTTTGTTCTTCTTGCCATACTTCATTGGCATTTGGGAAACTGGATGCTGAAGTAACACCAGTAAACCACGAGCTGCCCTGCATCCTAGATAGAGGCTTAGTATTATTATTAAATCACCATGGGTTTGATAGCTGAGCTCTGCACTGAGAGTCATCCTTCACTCACAGTGAAGCTGGGGGGGGAGGAGAATTGTCATCACTGATTACATCTCAGCCAAGTGCTGATGCATGGATGCTTTGAGGAAGGTTATGCCAGGTAAATGATGCAAAGTGGGTGGCTGTTGGGGGCAGGTGCTAGGCAGGCAGCCAGGCAGATGCAAGCAAGCCCCTGATGGCAGTACTTCCTGAACATCTGCCTCTCAAGAGAGGCAGCTGGTGGCAGAGCAGTGTCACTCTTCCCTCTCTTGACCTCCCACTGCCATGCACACCTGTAATTTTAAGAACAGACACTTCCCTGCAGTCCACAAGTCTCTGGGGAAGCCCTCTTACACCTCTGGCTTCTGCAGCAGCCAGGCAGTAGCAGCCACCGGGCAGTGACCACTTCATGCTGCCCCGGCTGGGGGGATGTGGCAGCCAGCAGGGCATTGCCTCCCCAGACTGCTCTGAGGAGGGGTCTGGAGGATGGGGGTGGAGGATTGCCTCCAGTACACCCAGTCACTGCCCCAGCTGAGATGCAGAGCCATCACAAAGCTCTCACGACTCATTGGCATACTAATGAGTTCATGTTTCCCTACCCTGTCTGGCCTATTGAGTGTATTTCTATCAAATACATTTGAGAACATAAATCTGTCTTCAGAAAAAAAAATCAGCTCATTAAGATGACATGTCATCTGCAGTCTGAAAGGAACAGCAAATGGCAGCTGCCAAAAACATCAACGTTCAATGCAGCTTCCAGCTGGGATTTTATTAAAAGGTAGTTATACAGCAGTGGCAGTGAACGGCACATCTTGTACTTGGGTAATATCCCCTTTCTTTCCCACCTTTGCACAGATTGCTCTCTCTGATGCATCCAGCTCCACCATAACCTCCAGGACTGGCAGCCTGGATGTGTTGGGTTTTGATCACTGCCTGGATATTTTGTTTATTTGTGTTTTTATCTAGAAAAGCCAGAACTGAAGAAAAGGCTAAAGCATTGCTCAGTGAGGGCGAGGTACCACCTTTCTCCCCACGACACTTCTCTCTGTCTGTGGGGAGAGGTAGTCAGTGCTATCTCAGACAGTAACTAAGCCACAGCAGGCTTGTCTATGAGAAAAAGCAGGGACCAGACATTCATGCCAGCAAACTTGTTTTTTCCCGTGTTCCTACAGAGGATCTGGGCTTGTGAATACACTAAAATATAAGGACGAGACATATGGGTGATGCCTTAGGATTTTGGCTTTTATATTTTTCATATACTTGTAACCCTGCAATTCTTAGTGTGTAGCTCTAAAGCCCATATAAAAGTGTTAGCTACTGCTTCTAGACAAAACAATCCATCTTCAGGCCTGAACTTCAAGGACACCTTACTGCTTCAGGCCCAAGATCTGTAAACAATCGTTGATGAAGGGGGAAAACCTGGGGTGAATTACTTCATTACCTGGGGCTGTAATTGGAAGAGCTAGCCTCAATATGCTAATGGACCAAACTTATAAAAGTATGGAGAACTCGTGACCAGTCGTCCATCTTGGGTGGTCTATCTTGGGGAGTGGACCTCAGGGGGTCCGCCTGGGGTGTAAGCCCCCCCGAGCGAGCTTTGACTGCCCTGGATGTACCTGAAGGCCTTCAAATAAACATCACCTCTTTTTAACCTTTTGATCTTTGTCAAGTCTCTCTCTTTTAGGTAGTCCTGATAAGGCATCATGGGGATGGGAGAAAATGGGTAAATACCACTTGACTCAAGAAGCAAAGCATGTTCATCAAGGACTGCAGCACCCATATCCTACACTTGGAACAGAGGTCTAGCATCTCCAAAACAAAGTATGAGCTGGTCTCTGCACCTCCTCTCTGCAGAGGTCTTTGCTCATGTCTCTCATGACCTACCTGGTCCTTCCTCATCAGTACAGGACAAGGACTGACTCCCTTCTTGGTTCCATATGCCACAACCCAGTGACACCTCCCACCCCATGAGTATGCCCACCTATACCCACCTCTTTAAGATTGATGTTTGCAGTGTAGACCATGTTTGTCCCATCCCTCTTGAAGTGTGAGTGAGGCTTGTCCTTGAGGAAGATGATGTCGGCAGAGATGTTGTCTGGAGTGGCATCCTCTTCTTTGGGGAATTTGATTTTGATTCTCTCCTTTCAACCATTTGATGACAATGTCTTGTCCTCAGTCCACCTGGTCTGGCCATCAGCGTTGAGCCTTCTGCATGTGATCTTCATCCTCTTGGTGGATCTGTGGTAGATCTCTTCCAGGGGTACCTTGAGCTCGTGGATGACAGGTGGGTCTTGGACCTTTCTCTGCATGTGCAGGGACTCCTGGTGTTGCCAGTGAACCCCTTTAATGCCACTGAAGCCTAACTGAATGAAGGCACTGAAAGGGTCGTTGTCACCATACATATCCATGTCTTCCTGGTCAAAGCCATTGAACACCCGTGAGTGGCTGCTGGTGAAGAAGATACCAAAAGGGTTGGAGCCTCTGAAGAAGGATGCAAAGGTGGCATGGGGGTCTCCATGGAAGGTGTAGTGGAAAGTGTTCCCTGAGCCACCTGAAGAGCCACCTCCAGTTTTGAGACCTGGAAGAGAAGTGGAAAGATGAGACATTAACACTCCCTGCAGGCAGATGCTGTGCTGGGACTGTACTTTCCACATGGGAGCATGGTCTCTGCTGGCTCCAGGCAGCCCTTCCAGCAGCTCCTGGAGGTGCAGGTCACCCCCTCCAGCCCAGCCACCTGTGAAGACCACAGTCCAGGAAAGCACAACCCCAGCCCATGACACACAGTCCTGCCCCTTCACCCAGCAAGCTCAAAAGCTGTTCAGAATTTGTCCCCACTACCCCGACTGAGCACTTGCTTTCTTCTCGCCACCTAATTCATGGCCTTTTCATTTACAACATTTCCTGATCAGCCCATCTCCATTTTTCCCCATGGGCAGGCTCCCTTCTGCTCAAATAGCACTGTCTTTTGGGCTGCACTGATGTCTGCGGTCAAGGAGCATCATATCCTGCAGGTGAGGACAGGCTCTGAGCTCAGTGAGTGTTATGATCCGCCAATTGTAGAGGAGCAAAGTGAGCACTCTGTGGATTGCAAACAGAAATTTTGGGTTTGAATACCTCCAGAATGAGATTAAAACCAAACGAGATGTCCTGGTTTGAAAGACAGGTGTCTGTCAAGGAAGGAGGGAACCTTCCTTGAACCGAAAAGATGACGCCCTCCCTCCAAATTATTATACCCTTGAAATTACAGGGCTTTCAGGCAAAGATATGGAAAAAGGAATGAGAGTTCTTTACTAGGAGATATATAACAAGATGTCCTCGAGTGATCTAGTTTATTACATAATCCTCTGCTTATGCCCAAAAATTGTTATTGTTGTCTCTTTCTACCCCCCCCCAAGCTGGCAGGTATGTGAGCCCGGATGAGATTCTGGTGGGGGCAGGGCCAGGAGTTGCTCTCTCTCTTTCTGTTCAGGGGGCCGGGAGGTTGCACCTTCTCTTCCCGTTCCAGGATCAGAGCATAGTGGCTGCGTGTGCAGAGAGCGGAGACCGGAGCCACTTTCCTGCCAGACCCCTGCCCTGCCATGTCCTGTTGCGATGGCTCCTGTGCAGAGAGTTGAGACCAGAGCCGCCCCTGCTGGACCCCTGCCCTGCAGCGTGGTTCCTGCGGTGCTGGGCAGTGGTGTTTCTCTGCTTGGCTGACTTGCTTTTTGGCCCAGGCAAAACACTTTTCCTTTTCCCTCGATTGGAGAAGCTGGAGCAGCATTCTTTTGGCTGCCGGGAGCTGAACTGAACAGGCTGCTGCTCCGAAATCAGCAGGAGCAGGATTGCCGGGAGTGGAGCCGCTCTGCCCCACCCCCCAAGCCCTGTGGAGCCAAGCCGGGGAGAGAAAGCACACCAAAAGCTCCAGCCCAGCTGTTTTCGCCTGCCGTGACTGCCATCAGAGGAAAAAGTCGACACCAGGCAGCCACTGGAATTTTTCTCTGCTGTGGGACTTCTCCGTGGGGAGGGTCCACTGCCCTTGGCATATGAAGCTGGTGCCATTTTGGACCACGTGTTTGGAAAGGTGTATTCCTCCTGCACTGCCCCCACTCTCTGGACATTTTCTTTTTTTGGTATTTTGTTTCTGTGTGTGTGGGGGGGGAAGTGGGTTCTGACAGTTTACTGCTTAATAGTTATTTACTTTTTCCCCTGCTTTGTGGGTGGGCATTCTGTTTGTCAAGAAAACTTACGACGCCAAAGGTTTATGTCCAAAAAGGAGACAGAGGAGTCCCATAACTTTATTCAAATAAAGGGAGAGGCCACGGGCATTTCCCATGGGGTCTCTCAAATTGCTGGAGGATGCAGCCTCCTTTTTATCCTAATTTCCCAGCCACATTTCCCTCTTTCTTTCCCCATTGGCTGAGGTACTTGAGAGGTACAGACCTCCCGAATTGCCTAACACATATTCCCTTCTAATGTGCACCCCCCTTTTTCTTTGTTTCTTTGTATCTCTGTTCTTTTTCTCTAAGTCCAGGAATTTGACATGGTTCTGGTTGAGCAACAGTCTGTCAATTAGGGGAAATTCCCCTAGAATTTGTTTCCTCCCATTGCTTGAATTTACCTTTCAGTGTCTGGCTTTATCTATGAACAGGCCCACAGTTTGTTTGTAGACATACATCCTCCTCATTCCTTTCAAGCATCTGGCTTTATCTACAAACAGGCCCACAGTTTGTAAAGACACTGCCTTCTCATTCCTTTTATATTTGTTAATAAATCATTTTTTGTAAATTTCATCTATTACTATTCATTCCCTATTGGTGGAAAGGGGATTTTTTGAACCCTTTTGGAGAGAAGGACTCAGTCCAGAGAGTTCCTTCTTAAATTTTTCTCAAAACCGAGACAAAATTTGGTGCCCAAATTAAGGGGCAAGAGAAAGTGAAAAAAAAATTATATTCTTATTTAAAACACTTTGTATTGGGTACAGCACTAAGCGGGCATCATGCTACTTGCTTCTATGTCTTTCTGGCACTTAGGCATGTGTGCTTATCCATATATATTGGAAATTGTGGCCCTGGCATATGTCTTACATATGAGGGACACGAATCAGGATTGCTGCATTGATAGGCCCTGTGCCAATAATTTATGAAATGATAATATCAGGGACAATGAGAGTTATTTGGGATGTGTGTTCACTGCTGTTTCTCTGTCCTGATCTTGGCAGTCTTTTTTTTGGGATTTATTAATAATTGCATCCAGTCTGTTAGGGGAGAAGTAGGGGGTGATTTTTCCCAGCCTTTCACCTCCTTCCCCTTCAGATCTGGCACATCACCTTTTGAGAATGCTCAGTTCCCCCTGGATGTTAAAGATACCACCTTTTTGTTGTTACACCTGTCAGGTTTGTTAGGTCTCCTTTACATGGTCTGCAGCATGTCTAGAATCAGAGCTGAGATTTCCAGAGGTTGTTCAGAGATCTGCCCCAGTTGAGGAAAATCCTGAGTGGCGTGGGATGTGGGAGGACATAGGCCAAACCCTGAAGGAATTCTCTGCCCTCATAGCTTGGAATTTTCCCCCTGAACAAATTCAGAATCCAGCTGAGGTAGGGAAATATCTGAAAGAAAATTGCAATGACATATCTAGAGAAGATGCTCATTGCAATGTGTTAGGCCCTGGCTAATGCTTACTGCACGCTGCTCAATACTGTAGGGCAGCAGGTACAGCCAGAGGGGCAGGACAGTAAATCAGCAGACACCCCAGTCACTCAGGCTGCAGTTAAACCAGACAGGGAGCCTAAGCCAATAGCAATTGCCCCTGTCCAGAGAAGGAAATACAAAACCAAATCCATTTGCCCAGTTGACGATGATGGGGAGCCAGGACCCTCACAGCCAGCAGAGGAATCAGAACCAGAAATCATTACTGAGTCCCTGTTCATAGAAAGCCTTCACAATCTAAGGAAAGATCTTACCCGATGGCTTGACGAATCTATAGTAAGTTGGTTTATCTGAATCTGGGACACTGCAGGTGATGGTATAATTTTGGATGGCAATGAAGCGAGGCACTTGGGATCGCTGTCACGTGATGTGGGTATTGACCAGGGGACTGCAAGGAGGCCTGAATCTCAGCCTCTGGACATGGCTCTTAACAAGTGTGAAAGAAAGATACCTGTGCCAAGAAGATCTCCAGCTGCAGCTAGGTCTTTGGAAGACAATGGAGCAAGGAATTCAATGCTTGAGAGAACTGGCTGTGATAGAGACCATTTTCTCAGATGATGACCAATTCCCTAGAAGTCCGGACATGGTAAAATGCACATCAGTAATGTGGCTCAAACTTGCACGACTTGGGCCACGAGAGTACTCCCCTGCCCTAGCAATGATGCAGTGGAATGAGAGGAATGAGACAGTGGGTGCTATGGCAAAGAGGCCCTGAGCATATGAAGACACTGTGCACGGTCCAGCACAAGCAAAAATCTCAGCTGTGGAAACAAACCTGACAGAACATATACAGAAAATGGAACACAGGATTGAAGAGACCCATCAGAAACTAAGGAAGGAGCTTAAAGAGGACCTCCAAATCTTGTCGGTACAGACCAGAGACCCTATTAGAAGCAGATGTCCCCCAGCTAGGGAGAGAGGGTACACCCCATGAGCTGACCTGTGGTTTTTCCTGTGTGACCATGGAGAAGATATGAGAAGGTGGGATGGAAAACCCACTTCTGTCCTGTCAGTACGGATGCGTGAACTGAAGGAGGGCACTACTAATAGAGGGAGTTCCACGAGAAAAAATGCAGCTCCACTGTCCCGTAGCCAAAATGCCAGGAATAACAGAAGGGAGCATGACATGTCTGATCCCCTTGAAGGGACCTCCAGAATGTATGCCCAGGGAGGGAATGATAGCCAGGACTAGAGGGGCCCTGCCTCTGGCCAGGTAGAGGCACAGGAAAATCATGTCTTTTGGACAGTGTGGATTCAATGGCCTGGCACATCAGAACCACAAAAATACCAGGCTTTGGTGGACACTGGTGCGCAGTGTACTTTAATCCCATCAAGACATGTGGGGGCAGAACCTGTTTCTATTGCTGGCGTCATTGGGATCTCAGCAGTTGACCCTGCTGGAAGCTGAGGTGAGTTTGACCAGGAAAGAGTGGAAGAAAAACCCTGTTGTGACTGGTCCAGAGGTCCCATGTATTCTTGGCAGAGATTTCCTTCGGAGGGGTTACTTGAAAGACCCAAAAGGACTCAAGTGGGCTTTTTGGATAGTTACTGTGAAGACAGAGGGTGTCAGGCAATTGAACACCTTGCCTGGACTGTCAGAAAAGCCTTCTGCAGTAGGACTCCAGAAGGCAGAGGAATAACGAGTCCCAATTGCCACCTTGACAGTGCATCGCCGGCAGTATCGAATGAATCGAGATGCTGTGATCCCCATCCACAAGATGATCCGCGAGCTGGAGAGCCAAGAGGTGGTCAGCAAGGCCCACTCACCCTTCACCAGCCCCATCTGGCTTGTGAGCAAGTCTGATGCGGAATACAGACTGACAGTGGACTATTGTGGCTTGAATGAAGTTACCCCACCACTGAGTGCCGCTGTGCCAGACATGCTGGAGCTTCAGTATGAACTGGAGTCCAAGGCAGCGAAGTGCTATGCCACTACTGACATTGCTAATGCGTTCTTCTCCAATCCTCTGGCAGTAGAGTGTAGGGCCCAGTTTGCCTTCACCTGGAGGGGCGTGCAGTACACCTGAAACCGATTGCCCAAGGGGTGGAAGCACAGCCCCACCATCTGCCATGGACTGATCCAGGCTGCACTGGAAAAGGGTGAAGCTCCAGAACATTTGCAGTACATAGATGACATCATTGTGTGGGGGAACATGGCAGTGGAAGTGTTTTGAGAAAGGGGAAAAAATCATCCAGATTCTCCTACAAGCCGGCTTTGCAATCAAAAAGAGTAAAGTCAAGGGACCTGCCCTAGAGATCCAGTTCCTGGGAGTGAAGTGGCAAGACAGACGGCATCAGATACCCACTGAAGTCATCAACAAGATCACAGTGGTGTCTCCGTCGACCAGCAAGAAGGAAATGCAAGCTTTCCTTGGTGCCATAGGTTTCTGGAGAATGCACATTCCTGAGTACAGCCAGATTGTGAGCCCTCTTTATCTGGTGACCCGCAAGAAGAATGATTTCCACTGGGGCCCTGAACAGCAACAGGCCTTCGCCTGGATCAAGCAAGAGATTGCTCATGCTGTAGCCCTTGGCCCAGTCAGGTGCGGGAGCTCAGGACTTCTGGACAACGAATCAATATGATTTCGCAGAAGATGCTTTATTGTTTGCACAACACTCTACTTATACATTTTACCACTACTGTACACGCAATCACGCATCACTTGATTGGTCCCTCTATCTTGTCCATGCGCTCTGCACGCACCGTCTAGAAAATATGATTGGTTCCAGTCCAGTGCGGCACAGTCTGTCTTTATCTACTTCTTGCTGTCTTGGTATTCTGTTCTTCAGCTTTTTCTTTCCCAATTTAGCGCAGTTTACATTTCAGTAACCTTGATGAATTCCTGAGGGCTCTGATAAGAATAACTGAGGATGGTTTGGCTGGGGCACACTTCAGGGCTCAAATACCTTACAACAATTCTCCCCTTTTTCTTCTTGCACCAGCCAAACCCTTTCTACTATGATCTCCACTAAATGGATAGCTAATTTCATTATATATGAAATAACACAAAGCAATACTGTAATGGCTAATAGTATTTACGAAGCTCCCTTCACAATTCTTACACCCGTGCCCATGTGCTAATAACAAAATCTACAGCAGTTCTATTTTGCAACATATTGTGTCTAATACTATCTGCATTAGTGAATATCTGATTTAACTGTTTAACTTTCCAGCATCTCAACTTATTAAGCGTAACCAGAGTTGGAGCAGCAGCAACACCAGAGGTAAAAAAGAAAAAACAACAAAAAACCCCACCCCAATGTTTATTTATCAGTAATATTAGAGATTGGAGTGTCCTTCTCAAGCCAGGGGCGAACCCATTTCGCTGGTATTCATCAGGGTCTTTTATTTGTAATGACACAAGCATAACCCCTTCCCCCCATTAATAACTCCACAAGTCCTTCCCATGACCCTGACATAGGATTTTTAAAACGAACTTTTGGTTGGTGCTGTATCAATTCAGAACCTTGCTACAAACCTGAGTAATGTGTTAATGCTGGTGGGACACTGCGAGTACTTACTAACCGTAGATGATTCATAACATAAACTGCTTTCAGTACTCTGTCCTGTGGACTCAGCCCATCCTCCCCCATTTTTTGTTTATCAAGCAACCCTTTCAGTACCTGATGTGTTTTTTCAATTATGGCTTGTCCGGTAGAGTTACCTGGAATGCCCATGCTATGCCTCACTCCCCAAAGAGTCAAATCATCTTGGGTTTGTTGGGCTATATAACCTGACCCATTATCTGTTTTGATTTCTTGAGGCAAGCCCATCACGGCAAAACAGCCTCGCCAGTGTCGAATGTCAAAACGAGATCCTTCGCTTGTCGTAGGAGTGGCCTAAACCATGGCAGAAAAGGTATCTATGGTTACATGAAGGCGTTTGAAGCGACCAAAAGGGGTATAGATAGTTACATCAGTTTGCCATAATTGTAGAGGCCCTAGGCTGCGAGGATTAGCCCCAGGACCCAATCCACTAATCATACCCTGACACTGTGGGCAGGTTGAGATGATTCCTTGAGTATTCTGCAGCGATATTCCAAATTGTTTGTGTAAAACCTTTGCGCTTTGGTGAAACTCAAAAATAAAAATATCTGGTGATAACCAAAATAGTGTTCAATGTCCTCAGAAAGGGAGCTGCTTTTTCTGCACTTGGAAGTCACTGGCTACTATCTTAAAGCTCATATGGTCGGAGTTCAGGGGTCTTGCTGTTATCCAGCAAGAAGTTCATTAGTTGGAAATGTTGACTTTATGTTACCCGAATGTTATTCTCGGCTACGAGGGCTGGATGGTGATTAGGTAATTTTTTCTTGTATGAGGCCTCATTTTCTCAGAGGCGATTGATGTTCATCCAGTCGATCAGGTAACCACTTTAGACCTGTCGGCAATAAGACACATGCGTACCTTCTCCTCTAGGTTAGTAACCAGGCAATGAGCAGAAGTAAGCAAGGTAAGACGTGATTAGTAACACATGACAAAAGAATAGTGATTTAAAATAATACACTTTCAATTGCCTAAATACTGTACCATTACCCAGAGTCTGCAGTAGCTGGCGAGCCCCATCCCACAATGAGGACCTGGAGAACCTTCCCGGGCAAAGTTCACAAGTGTACCTCGAAAAGGGGGTCCAGCTGTAATAAATCCAAATTAGCAAGTCAAAGTGACTCAAGTACGTTTTTAGTGAAGAAACACCTGGGTCTGTTGGCATGCCTCCCGACCAGGTAGGGCCAGGGCTTGGCCAGAGCCAAGGCCTTAACTGGAAGGGTTTTCCCTAACATATCCTAAAAACAAGCCTCTATTAATAGCAGTTGGAAAAGTTTGTGGTTTTTTTGGTGGTGGTTTTTTTTGTTTGTTTTGTTGGAGTTTTTTTTGGTTTTTTTTAAATGACATGCCTTGTAAAGCAGCCGGCATTGTCATCTATCCTTAGTTAAGTAGTCAATGGTACCATACATGAACTGCAAACAATCAAAGAAATGCATATGTGTAACATCAAATAATATCTTATGGATAATGCTTCTTACAAAGAATTGGTGAACTCCTGCTATAATATTAAGAACATACTCAGGATTAGTAATACATCTCCAGTGACTTGTTAGTCAACAATATCTATAACTTGGAATTGTTACTCATCCCTCTCTGCTACCTGTGAAAGATAAAATAGCAAAGATTGTTATGAATAATTATCTCAATTGACCAATACAAAACATTTATACTCATGGAACTTTCAGTGAATTTAAGGATTTAGCAAACTGAATCTTCATATATTTTTACAACTTATATTTTTAAAGACTTGCTTACCAATTCTTCATCATAATTGTTTCAATTGGTTCAATCTTATCTGTATAACAAAAGAACTGTATCTTTCAATTTAAATGAGCATATTTAGCAGAAGTTAAACTTAACTTCACTCAACCTTGTCACTTAAACGTAGCAGAGTAAATCAGACAGAACCTAAAGTTAACACCATTGAAAATGAACAGAAATGAATCTGACTAAAACTTAACAGAAGTTAAAATAACAGAACTTAAACTGAACACACTTAAACTTGAAACTTAAGAGCACTTAAAATTGTCAGAAATTAAACTCAACAGAGCCCTAAACTAACAGAACTTTAAATGTAACAGAATCTCAAATTAACAGGACTTAAACTTGATATAACTTAAATGTAACAACAGTTAAACTTAGCAGAACTTATCCATAACATCACCTCAACTTTACAAAACTAAAACTTAGTAGAACTTGAAATCAACATCACTTAAATTTAAGAAACTAAAGTCAGAGTTGAGAGTGTTCCTTTAAAAGATTCAGATACAACAAAATTTAACTCATCTCTAACTCCATCGTTACAAAAGGCTACCAAAAATCTGTCATACAACAGTTAAACATCAATGAACAATATGCAGGTAAACAACTGATTTGTAACTGAAATAGTAGTAGGATGAATTTACTGGAGAGATTACAAAAGTGTGGCAAGGACTTTGTGATTTTACATGATTTAGTTGTGAGAATAGCTCATGGTAATTATAAACATCATTGAAAATATGTAATCACAGGACTTTCCTGATATAAGCACAATTTTGTGGGATCTCCCAATTTGCAGCTGTACCTAAAAAGAAGTGACAACATTATATGTCTGTCAGTACCTTTCTGGTATAAGCATAAGTTTGCTAGGGTCTTTTAAGAGGCAACTGTACTCAGAAAAATGACAACAGCGTATATATTGGCAAATTGTACTTAAAACTTGTCTTTTATGATTGCTAGTACAACAGAATTGACCTTGAGATATTAAGGCTAATGAGATATATTCATGGCAAAATATTTGCAATAAAATCAGTCTATTAAAACTGTGGGGCAAAAAAGCAAGCAGTGTTAAAACTGGTACAATTCTGCCTGCCTTTACTTGTGGAAAGTCATAAATAATTTTTGAGATAACAGTAATGAGGGAGTGAGGAAAGGAATGTTCGATTGATGAGCGGTTAAATTCACCACGAGCCTCACTGAGTCAATTGTTTCAGCAACTTCTGTAAATCACTAGGCTTTAGAGTTAATTGCTGCTGGTTCACATTTTGTTCCATTAACATTCACCTTAAACATTTCCAAGGAGAAGTGACGTTCTGAGGGTATTGAGTTTGCAAATATTCTGCAGGCAGACAGCAAAGAATCAGTATCAATTCAGTCCAACTAAACTTTTAGATCAAAATCTTTAGAAGGGCAGTATACACCCTACATGACAAGTTGTACTAATCATGCAATATATAAGCATTTCATTGAAGAATTTTGAACCTTGCTAAGCAGCCTCAAAGCAAGGAATTACGTAATTCTATTGGCATGTAGAGATAATCTCTCCAATAAACAATCCTGATAGAAAGTGCAGCTTACTAAAAATACAGTTACTTCTAACAAAAGCCAAAAACGTTCCTGAGATGCAGTAGAATGCATTTTAAAACAAATTAAGTGTTTCCAGAAGCTCAAAATGAGACAGCAGTTCTCCTAACTGTGAAATGTAAATATACGGTTCTCTTGTAGGTTACTTTAGCTCTTCACTTCAAAGATGACATACAGAAAGGTTTCTCAGCTGTCTCTGACACAAAAGTGATGTCTGTACTATGAATGTTTTTTAAGTTGTTGACAAGTCGTGAGTCAAAAAGGCACTTTTGAAAAAATATGCACAGATGGAGCTGCATAGCCCTGAACGGGCCCCCCGGCCCCCCCCACGGTGCAGGTGTCCGAGTCTTCCAAGCGGAGTGCGGGACGGGTGCCAGGGCTCGCCTTCCCCCACCGCTCTCTTCGACTTGGTGATACACAGTGAAAACACAGCAGCGGGGGGAGAAAGGGGGGGAAAGAAGCTGCTGTTGTTCCTGGGCGCTCTGCCAGGGCCGTGGACGGAGTCGCTGCAGCCGCCGCCTGGGCTTCTCGGCTTCAATTTGACTTAGCACCATTATTATTAACTTCCATACGGTGATAAGTCCCTTAGTTTCTATCAATCCATCACTTACAGCAGCCCAGAGAGCGATTCCCAGCCTCTCCCATTCTAAGGCGTTGACAACACTCCCGAGGGTGGCAAAAAATCCTCTCTCTTGACCCCATTTTAAGTCTTTTCAAGACCTCCAGATCATAATTAATTTCTCTCTCGGAGAGAATACTGCTGGAGGACCCTGAAGGTGTCCTGTTCTTCTTTTGACAGTCCCTTCCCCATTCTCCAGCCCCCAATCGCTTACCTCTTTGGGTGTACTCGCTGCAGCGTACGCTTTCCGGAGCTCTTTTCCCAGGAGCTTTCTTCTGCTCCTGGACTCTGATGGAGCCATCCTCCGACTCCCCCTGCCGCGGTCCAGCCGTGGCAGGCTCTGACCGGGGCCTCCTGCCTTTTCACTCCGCAGAACCCCCTTCAGAATCCAAAGGGCCCAGCGTGCTTCATTATCGCAGTGTGTTATCACGTCACGGGGTCACCAGCATGTGGGAGCTCAGGACTTCTGGACAACGAATCAATATGATTTCACAGAAGACACTTTATTGTTTACACAACACTCTACTTATACATTTTACCACTACTGTACACGCGATCATGCATCACTTGATTGGTCCCTCTATCTTGTCCACGCCCTCTGCATGCACCTTCTAGAAAATATGATTGGTTCTAGTCCAGTGCAGCACAGTCTTTCTTTATCTATTTCTTGCTGTCTTGGTATTCTGTTCTTCAGCTTTTTCTTTCCCAATTTAGTGCAGTTTACATTTCAGTAACCTTGATGAATTCCTGAGGGCTCTGATAAGAATAACTGAGGATGGTTTAGCTGGGGCACACTTCAGGGCTCAAATACCTTACAACAGTCAGGACAGGACCAGAGGTAAAGAACATGCTTTACTCTGCAGCCGGGAACAATGGTCTTTGCTGGAGCCTTTGGCAGAAGGTGCCTGGTGAGACCTGAGGCGAACTACTGGGATTCTGCAGCTGAAGTTACAGAGGGTCTGAAGCCAACTACACTCCGACAAAGAAATCCTGGCCACCTATGAAGGAGTTCAGGCTGCCTCAGAGGTGATTGACACAGAGGCACAACTCCTGGCACCCCGACTACTGGTGCTGGCGTGGATGTTCAAAGGAAAGGTTCCATCTACCCATCATGCCACCAACGCCACATGGAGAAAGTGGATTGCCCTGATCACACAGTGTGCGTGCATTGGAAACCCAAATCATCCTGGGATCTTGGAAGTAATTACAAATTGGCCTAAGGTGAGAACTTTGGTCTGGCAGATGAAGAGCAACAAGTGACACGTGCTGAAGAAGCCCCACCATACAACCAGCTGCCACCAGAAGAAACCTGATACGCTCTTTTCACAGATGGTTCCTGCCGCATTGTAGGGGTGAACCAAAAATGGAAAGCAGCTGTATGGAGCCCCACATGACAAGTTGCAGAAGCTACCCAAGGGGAAGGTGGATTGAGCCAGTTTGCAGAGCTCAAAGGTGTCCACTTGGCCTTGGACATTGCTGAATGAGAGAAATGACCAAAGCTCTACCTTTACACTGACTCGTGGATGGTAGCCAATGCCCTGTGAGGGTGGCTGGAAAGGTGGAAAAAGGCCAATTGGCTGCGCAGAGGAAAACCAATCTAGGCTGCTGGGGAATGGCAGGACACTGCCACTCGGGTAAAGAAAATGAGTGTGAAAGTCCGCCATGTGGATGCCCATGTGCCCAAGAGTCAGGCTAATGAGGAGTACCACAACAATGAACAGGTGGATCAGGCTGCAAAAATCGAGGTGTCACAGATTGATATAGACTGGCAACATAAGGGGGAGTTATTCCTAGCTCGATGGGCCCATGATGCCTCAGGTCATCAGGGCAGAGATGCCACCTATAAGTGGGCACGAGACTGAGGGGTGGATTTGACCATGGACAGTATCTCCCAGGTCATCCACAATTGTGAGACGTGCGCTGCAATCAAGCAGGCCAAGTGGGTGAAACCCTTGTGGTATGGGGGAAGGTGGTCCAAATATAACTATGTGGAGGCCTGGCAGGTTGATTATATCACGCTGCCACAAACCCGCTAAGGCAAGCGCTATGTGCTCACAATGGTAGAAGCAACCACTGGATGGTTGGAGACCTACCCTGTGCCTCACACCACTGCCCAAAATACTCTTCTGGGCCTTGAAAAGCAAGTCCTGTGGAGGCATGGTACCCCTGAGAGAAGTGAGTCAGACAATGGGACTCATTTCAAAAATAGCCTTACAGACACTCGGGCTAGAGAACATGGTGTTGAGTGGGTGTGCCATATTTGTTACCGTGCACCAGCTGCCGGGAAAGTTGAGTGGTGAAATGGACTGCTAAAAACCACCTTGAAGGCACTGGGAGGAGAGAGCTTCAAAAATTGGGAGCTGAATTTAGTGAAGGCTACGTGGTTGGTCAACACTCGAGGCTCCACTAACCGAGCTGGCCCTGCCCAATCAGAACACCTCTGTACAGCAGACAGAGATAAGGTTCCAGTGGTACATATGAGGGGTATGTTAGGAAAGACTGGATTGATTCTGCCTCGAGCAAAGACAAACCCATCTATGGGGTTGTTTTGGCTCGGGGCCAGGTTGCACCGGGTGGGTAATGCAGAGGGATGGGGAAACACATTGTGTACCTCAGGGGGATTTGATTTTTGGGGAAAACAGCTTGTAATATTAGAATGCCTATGTTCCACTGACTGCTAAATGTCACTGCCACTATTTGTATATAGTTATATATGTTTAGATATGTCTGTTTAAAGTTAAAATGTATTAATTTGGGCACTAAGCAGATGGCATGAAATAAGGGGTGGATGTCCTGATCTAGTTTATTACATGATCCCCTGCTTATGGCCAAAAATTGTTATTGTTCTCTCTTTCCACCCCCCCCCCCCCGCCCCCGCCCCAAGCCGGTAGGTATGTGAGCCTGGACGAGATCCTGGTGAGGGCGGGGCCAGGAGTTGCTCTCTCTCTTTCTGTTCAGGGGGCCGGGAGGTTGCTCCTTCTCTGCCGGTTCCAGGAATGGAGAGTGACGGCTGCGTGTGCAGAGAGTGGAGACCGGAGCCACTTTCCTGCCAGACCCCTGCCCTGCCATGTCCTGTTGCGATGGCTCCTGTGCTGAGAGCTGAGACTGGAGCCGCCCCCGCTGGACCCCTGCCCTGCAGCGTGGTTCCTGCGGTGCTGGGCAGTGGTGTTTCTCTGCTTGGCTGACTTGCTTTTTGACCCAAGCAAAACACTTTTCCTTTTCCCTCGATTGGAGAAGCTGGAGCAGTATTCTTTTGGCTGCCGGGAGCTGAACTGAACAGGCTGCTGCTCCGAAATCAGCAGGAGCAGGATTGCCAGGAGTGGAGCCGCTCCACCCCACCCCCCAAGCCCTGTGGAGCCAAGCTGGGGAGAGAAAGCACACCAAAAGGCTCCAGCCCAGCTGTTTTCACCTGCCGTGACTGCCATCAGAGAAAAAAAGTCGACACCAGCTAGCCACTGGAATTTTTCTCTGCTGTGGGACTGCTCCATGGGGGGGGTCCACTGCCCTCGGCGTGCGAAGCCGGCACCATTTTGGACCACGTGTTTGGAAAGGTGTATTCCTCCTGCACTGCCCCCACTCTCTGGACTCTTTTTTTTTGGGTTTTTGTTTCTGTGTGTGTGTGGGGGGAAGTGGGTTCTGACAGTTTAGTGCTTAACAGTTATTTACTTTTTCCCCTGCCTTGCGGGTAGGCATTCTGTTTTTTAATAAACCTTTTTTTTCCCTTTCATTTATTAGTATTCATTTTCTGTTGGTGGAAAGGGGATTTTTGGGACCCTTTTTGGAGAGAAGGACTCAGTCCAGAGAGTTGTCTCTTAAATTTGTCTCAAAATTGAGACACAAGACAAACAAACAGCAACAATAAGAAGACAGAGAACCCAATAACAGCTTTTTTCTCACCTGTTGAGCAATGTCCCTTTTTGGTGTAGTTATGACCACAACAGACAGGGGGTGCTGTTTGTTCCCGGTGAGGCGATGGCTGCAGTGACTCTCTCAGCCAGCAGGGGGTACTGGCAGGCCCTGGTGAGGCAGAGGAGTGCGATTGTTCCCCGCGGCTGTAGGGGGTGCTGTGGCACGAGTGCGGGGACCACTCCACGCGGCTAATTGTGGCTTGGGCATGGGGAAAGAGGGGAGACGACTTCCCTCATGCAGAAAGTCCAGCAGATCATAGTCTCAGAGCCCAATATACAGGGTTTGCCGTGGCAACAAGCAGCAGGCAGGAGCCCCACGGGAGGTGGCCCTGGTCCCGGCTCTCAGCAAAGGAGCAGCCTCAGCAGCAGAAAAGAAAAAAAGTGGAGGGGATGGCCTTGAGCCGGCAAGCTGAGCTACAGTGTAGCAGAGCAGCCGACTGCTCCCAGGAAAATGCGAACTGTTCTCTGTTTCCAACCGGGCACAGACCGACCCACCCCCAGCTAAGAGACTTCTAAGTCACAATGTAGCAGTATCCCAGCTTGATACACACACGCCTCTGCACATGGAGCTGCTCTGCTCCGATCCTGGACCAGAAGAGAGAGAGCAACTCCCGGCCCTGCCCCCACAAGGATCCTGGCCAGGCTCACAAGCACTGTGATATCCCCAAGCCAGGAAGGTGGAGGGGGAAGAAAGAGAAACAATAACAATTTTGGGCACAACCTGAATATGGGATAACAATTCCCAAGACACGAGGTTAAATGTTGATACCGAAAAATTGATGTATTTTATTTAACAGTAAAAGAAAGAGAAAGAAGGAGAAAGAAAGAAATAGAAAAAGGGGAGGGGGGACAGGAAGAGTGACAGTGACAGAGAAAGATTATACCACCCTTCTGTGCATCCCAATGATGTTGTGTAGATCATCTCCATCTGGTCTTTATGGTGGTGAGGGTCCCCCACCAAAAGGCAGAGAATTCAATGGATTAATATATGTTTGGGCCAGTTGGGGATGCCCAGGCACCTCCCCTTAGGGGGCAAGTTTGACACTGTCGGTTGCATCATTTTGCATCACGTGCAGTGCTCTGGTGCAAGGCTTCAGGAATCAGTCTAGGGAGCACTTCAGGGGTTTTTGATGGATTGTGACACCTCCTCAGCTGCCCTTCCCATGAATGTCCAGTGGATGCAGCTTTCCCGGGGTGGGGGAGGCAGTTTCACAGCTGAGCAAGTTTGTGTAATGGAGGATGGGTGTTCACTGCCTCTGACCAGAGGTTGCGCCACATACCCAAGACCTCCTCCTCCCCCTTTGGTGATGGTGGGAGGGAGCCTGTGCAAGCCTGGTCTCAGTAGATAAGCCCTGAGGGCTATTGCCTCCACCCTGAAGCCAGCCGGGGATGATTTTCAGGACAGCTGCTGGGCTTGGGTCTCCCATGAATGCTCTCCCAGCCTTATCCATTACTTCCCAGACCTGAGATGCTTTGAACAATAGTGTCACTTTATCTTATCTTGAATACCCTTAGGTGGTTTAACTCACAGTCCAAGGTTTCAGTTAGAAGGCCCATTCAGGGTGGGCTTCAGTGGTGCACATTCTTTGATGCAGCTTCTCTATACAGTTTAATGGGCAAAAATCCTTCATAAAAATGTTTAAGCCGTGAACCATAACATTTCAGTCTCTGACATTCCACCCTGTGGCTTAAACATAGTAGTAATTGTCTTTTTGTTCAGTTTATGGGTTGTCCACAGAGGTGATACATATATAGTGGTTAGTAGGAAAAAAGTAATAACCCAAGTAATCATACAGCATACAATAGCTATCTTAATTATCACAAATGTAAATCTAATTGTAATAATCAATTCAATCCTTATTAGTAAATGCCCCCACCCCGTGAATCCCAAGAATCAGTGTTCTTTAATGGGTAGTGGGTATGAGGGATTCCACAATACTATATCTCTTGGATGTTGACCTAATATGTTTTGAAATGAGTCACAGAATTACACAGTGGGTCTTAATTTTTAAATCCTATAGGGGGGTATCCTCAGTAAATACATGTATTGTGTCAATCAGTCGAGTTTCAAGAGGATTCCCCGCTCTTGTAGTACAATTGATTAACTTTGCACCCTGGAACAAATGTGAATGGGTTTGTTGAGCGTGTGTGTTTACATACTTCAAAGGCTTTAAAATAGGGTTTCCTCTCGACCACACCCACATATAGTTGGAAGAATTTTATAGGTAATATTCTTTTTCTGCTGGGTAATTCTATATATCATGAAAAATTAATTTTTACCTTACCAAATTCACAAAATATAAAAACATTTTCATTCAACAGGTTCTCATGCAAACACATCTTTACATCAGGGCTATATTCCATTTTTCAGGGAATAGGTTATAGCACTGTTGTAATTTAATTTTGACACAAATCAGAAACTGTGGCTTTATTATTGGTGGGAGTAAAAATGAAATTAATTTCCTTTCAAATTTAGTTGTATTATCCCAAGTAGCTTTTTTTTTTCTTTTGAATTTTAGTCAGCAAATTGCCTTCGTCACATTCTGTACCCATAACTAAGTAGTATGTGTGGTGCAGAGTGTGCTAGGGTAACCACACTAAGTAGTATAATTAAAAGAAGCGAGGTAAAATTAAAATACCTTCCTAGAACATACGGCAGGAAATTCAACAACACATCAGAGATGTTCAGGTGGGAATATTTGGTTGATTTGAGAGTTCGTAAAAGGCTTTTCGTATTTTATCCATATTCTATTTGCAGTTCATGGCTATCCCTCCTGGTTTAGGAAGGGGGACAACCATTTCTCATGTAACATTTCTTGTGTTCTGTTAAGATTCTTTAGTTCACTAATTATTAACTCTAAAAAATTTAGCCAAATTATAATAATTGTACAGCCTTCTGAAGCAGAACTGGGAAGGTTAATATACATTTGTATGATTTCATATATATATATATAGATTCTTGTACCAGCTCCCAGGATAAAATTGTTTGAGACAAATTATACATCCATAAGATCTTTTGCCACACCATTTTTTTCAGTAAAAAGACAAAACAAACTTGACAACAAAATCAAATGTAACAATATGTAAAATGCTTTGACTAATATTTGGTCTCCCAACAAGTCACTTGCGATGAAAACACAAACAAATTACAAACATTAATAAACTGAGAATACAAGCAATTATGGTGGCAATTTAAAGAGTCTCATTGGTTCCTACACAGCTCCATCTCATCTGTTGGCAGGTTCCTATAAAAGAAAAATGAAAATTAGTCCCACTATAGACCAATTATTGAAAGGAAGGAAAAACTCCTTGTAGCTATCTCAAAGGTGACAGGGCTTAAGTGAAAAATGATTGTCACACCTAGGCATAAATCTGCTGGCAGTTCTCCCACTTCAAAACTCGTTCTTCTTTTCTTCAGTGCATGGATGTCAGAGACTGAAATGTCGTGGTTTATGGCTTAAACATTTTTATGAAGGACTTTTGCCTATTATAGCAAAGTTGTATTATAAAAATAGCTGCACTGAAAACCACCACACCCTGAATGGGCCCCCCTGGACTGAGGCCCTGGACTGTAAGTTGATTTAAGATAAAAATGACACTATTCTCAGGTCTGGGCTGGGGGAGAAGAATACTTCCACAGGAGGATCAAGCCCAGCAGCTTCAGGGTGGAGGCCATAGCCCCAGGCTTATCTGCTGCCAGGCTGGCACAGACCCCCCCCCCCCCCACCAAAGGGAGGAGGAGGAGGGTTTGGGGTGCATGGCGAAAAGCCTCTGGTCAGAGGCAATGAACACCCATCCTCCACTACACAAACTGATCCAACTGTGAAAGGCACATCCACAGGACATGCACGTGAAGGGGCAGCAAAGGAGGTGTCACAATCCATCAAAGACCCCCGAAGTGCCCTCAGACCCATTCCTGAGGCCTTGCACAAGAGCACTGTATGTGATGCAAAATGATGCAACAGATCCAAAGTCTTGCAAGGGACAGTGTCAAACTGGCCCCCTGCAGGGGAGGTACCTGGGTGTTCCCACATGGCCCAAGCATATATTAATCCATTGGACTCTATGCTTTGGCTGCGAGGGACCCTCACCACCAAGAAGACCAGATGGAGACAATGTCGTTGGGACCCACAGAGGGGTGATATGTTTCCACTTAATCTGTCACTCTTCCTGTCCCCCCCCCGCACACTGTGCACACAACCACCATGCTCCACAGGTTTGTTCTCAGCCTTATGAAGCAGCACGTCTTTTCACTAGCCCAGAGTGTAAAGTGTCCACCTACTTCTTGCACAGAACACTCTGCTGCCACAAAGTGCTCCAGCACACTGCTACTGCTGAAATATGCCTGCCATGCACTTTCCTTCTCAGTTCTACGTACCGCTACATTCTGTCTCTCTCGTAGCCTGAATCTAAGCCAGAAAAATTCTTGGCAACATCTAGCACAGAGAACTGTGCCAGGACAAGAAGCTTGCATGAACCACACATCTTATGCATGGAAACTTCTATTCAGTCCACAAGTGGAGTGTTCTTTCCTATTGCATCTTATGAACTGCAGTCTCACTCTGCTGCTTTGCAATGTTCGGCTTGGCTTCAGGTAGGCTCATGCACTTTGCAGAGACCAATGCGTCCACATCCTTTCATCCACAAATGTGGGCCAGAACAGAAGCACTTGCTAGGTATGTCTTTCGTTGCGGCAGCATTTCAGCAACATGTGCCAGGAGAGAAGCAGTTGCTGAATTAGTCCTTCAATCTCCAAGCCTTTCAAAAAAGCACCACAATCTGGGCAGCGAGATGAAAATGCATTTGTGCTGGCACATTTCTTCTGTGCGAGGGGTGGGTTAGGGTTAGGGTTGAGGGACCCAGAAGGCCTACAGCCCCAGCAACACGGGGGCTGGACAGGGCCTGCCAAGGCCATCTGAGCAAGGCCATAACATCCCTGCTCTCACACTGTTCTGAACTGCAAACCCCTGGCCTTGCATTGGGCCTGCAGGTGCCTGTGGCCAGAAGTGGGCTTCCACCTCTGAAATTTCCAAATGCCGCAGGATTTCTCCCAGAAGAAAGCTGCCAGGGACTGGGGCCCTGGGTGGCCTTGGACTCCCAGATGCCCCGTTACGATCCGCTCTAATCACAGGAGAGAATTCTCTGTGAATAAAATGGAAAGACCCCTAAAGGTCTGAATATTCCTTTAAACAGATTAAAGCCAAACGAGGCTAGATGTTGGTACCAAAAAAATTAATGTATTTTATTTAACAGTGAGAGAGAGAGAAAGAAAGAGAAAGAAAGAGAGAAAGAGAGAAAGAAAGAGAAAGAGAGAAAGAGAGAAAGAAAGAAAGAAAGAAAGAGAGAGAGAGAGAGAGAAAGGTGTGTGTGGGGAGGAAGGGCACAGGAAGAATGACAGAGGTTAGGTGGAAACATATCACCCCTCCAGGAGTCCCAACGATGTCTCGTTGATCCCTACATCTGGTCTTCTGGATGGTGAGGGTCCCCATCACCACCAAAAAGCATAGAATCCATTGGATTAATATATACTTTGGGCCAGGTGGGAACGCCCAGGTACCACCCCTGAGGGGGCCAGCTTAACACTGTCCCTTGCAAGACTGAGGGTCTGTTGCATCATTTTGCACCACGTGCAGTGCTCTGGTGCAGGGTCTGGGGACCTCTTCGGGGGGGCCTTTGATGGGCCGTGACACCCCTTCTTCTGCCCCTTCATGTGTATGTCCAGTAGTTGTGGCTTTTCCCGGAATGAGGGGGCCTCCTGCAGCTGCACAGCAGAGGAAGGGCGTTCCTCTGACCAGAGGCTTTTTTTTCACCACACACCCAAAACCTCTCCTCGTCCCCCCTGGGATGGGGGACTCTGTGCAAACCTGGCAGCAGATAAGCCTGGAGCTAAGGCCTCCATCCTGAAGCTGCTGGGCAGGATCCTCCTGTGAAGGCATTCTTTTCCCCCAGCCCAGACCTTAGAATGGTGTCATTTTTACCTTATCTCAAATCAACTTACAGTCCAGGGCCTCAGCCTGGGGGCCCATCCAGGGTGGCATGTGGTCTTCAGTGTAGTTTTCCTTTTGGTGCATTTTTGTTAAACAGTTTTGCTATAATAGGCAAAAGTTCTTCATAAAGAGTGTTTAACCCATAAACCATAACACCTCAGTCTCTCACACCCCCCTCCGAACTGACCTTGGGATGCAAGGGTGCTGAGTTTTCCTTCCTGTGGAAAGGGGCTGTCATTCGCGTGTAGGCGCCTGTGGCCAGAAGTGGGCTTCTGCCTCTGAAATTTCTGAATGCTGCAGGATTTCTCCCAGATGAAAGCTGCCAGGGACTGGGGCTCTGGCTGGCCTTGGACTCCCAGATGCCCCCTCCGAACTGACCTTGGGACGCAAGGGCACTGAGTTTTCCTTCCTGTGGAAAAAGGCCATCATTTGCCTGCAGGTGCCCATGGCCTGAAGTGGGTTAGTGGTTTAGTAGTGGTTAGGGGTAGTGCTTAGGATTAGTGGTTAGGTAGTGGTTAGGTGTAGTGGTTAGGGGTAGTGGTTTAGTAGTGGTTAAGGGTAGTGGTTAAGGGTAGTGGTTAAGTAGTGGTTAGCAGTAGTGGTTGGGGTAGTTGTTAGGCAGTGGTTAGGGGTAGTTGTTAAGGTAGTGGTTAGGGTAGTGGTTAGGGGTAGTGGTTGGGGCTAGTGGTTAGGGCTAGTGGTAAAGTAATGGTTAGGGGTAGTCATTAGGGGAAGTGGTTAAGTAGTGGTTGGGGGTAGTGGTTTTGTAGTGCTTAGGGGTAGTGGTTAGGGTAGTGGTTAGAGTAGGGCTGTTTTTGCCCTAGGAGTACATCACAGGTCTCAGGTGCCATCGTCAGGGTCTCGAGCATCCATACTCATCAGCTTAACACCCCTCACGCAGCCCTTTTCACATGTCACACGTGTCGCATATCTGAGCTTTTCATGCAGTCTACTTCATTGGCATTGTTCCAGGCTATATCAGCAGCAGAGGTCTCTGTGTACTTTCCTGTATTGGACTTATTCTGGCATCTTTAAATTTTTAAGGGTAAGGCTAGTGTTTACAGGTGGTGGTTAGGGGTAGTGGTTAGAGTAGGGCTATTTTTGCCTAGATACAACTGCAAGAAGTCAGAAATGAAACCGTAACTTTGTAAGTATTTGTTCATGTACTATATACATTCTCTAGAAACTGGATACATTAAAATTATATTTTAGCAACAGTACAGTATGGAAATTTGCTGTATTCACAGAATACATAAAAGCAAACTAAATAGATTTTCAATACGTTTTGGTATTTGACAAAGTTCTGTGTTATACATATGCAAGAACATAATTTTTAATGTGAATAACGTTATGTTGTCACAATTATTTTAGCCTGAGGAACAATAGATTAAGATTGTGATTTCTCAGGGGTTTTAGAGTCAGGAGCTGTAATTTAACCAGAAGTATGCTAATTACAGATAGATCCCAAGCTGCATGTTATAGTCTTCTTTGAATAGCATATTATGAGACATACTTGGTTTGTTACATATTGCTGTTCAGAGTATCCTAGTATTAAATACAGATAGTAATATTACTAATGTCAAACTATGCTTGTGTAACTGTGTACATCATCAGACCCTAAATAAATATGGAATTTCTGCTCATATTTATGTATTAAAAACTGTAAAGTTTCTCATATTTGTGTATAGAGAAAAAGAATATTAATTTATTTATAAATTGATTTAAAAATAAAAACATATATACAAGATTTTAGAATATAAGAAATTATCAATATAATTATATAGGGTTTGGAAATAGAAATATAACTTTTGTGTATACCAATTAAATAATGAAATGCTTATTAATAAATATTATTTATTATTTAAATAAATAAATAATTAATTAATTAAAAGTAACTTATTATTAAATAATAAAAGAAAATGTAAAAGATGATCTACATGAAGGAAATATAAAGTGTGTGTTTACAGCTCTGTCCTGCTCACTGCCCCTCATTTTCTCATTCTGGCTGTGTCCTCCTTCCCGAGACTCTTTCACCTGTTGCTCTGTCCCTTTATCTGTCTGTCCTTCTTATCTGCTCTGCCCTTTTATCTGTCCTCCATGCTTCTCTCATGATCCTTCTTTCTTTTTTGTTCTCTGTTGCTCTGTCCTGCTCTCTCTACCATTGTTTCTCACTGTATCTTTCTGTCCTGTTCCCTGCCCCTATTATTTTTTAATCTCTCTCTGTCATGCTGTCCATTCATTTTCTTTTCTTTTTCTCCATCCTGCACCCTGTCCTTGTTTTCCTTTCTCTGTCCTGCTCCCACTCCCTCTTTCTGCCTGTCCTCTCTCTCCTGTGCTTCCAAGTACAATTCCCCAAGAGGCAGGTGGTGCTGCCTTCAAGTGACGTTTAGTGGTGGACTTGGCAGTGCTGGGTTAAGGGTTGGACTTTGATGATCTCGGAGTTCTTTTCCAACCTAAATGATTCTATGGTTCTTTATCTCTGTCCTGCTTCCTTCCCCCCCCCACCCACTGCCGCCATTCCTCTCTCCTTTTTCTTGTCCCTGTCTTTTCTGTCTTTCTCTGTCCCATTCCCAGCCTCATGCTTTCTCACTACACCCCAGAGGCTGGCCTCTTCCCCTTCCCCTTTCTCCTCCCCCTTCCCCTTTCTCCTCCTTCTCCTCCTCCTTTCCTCACTCCTCCAGACTGACGAGTGCTGCTCCGGAAACAACTGCTGAGGTGTTCCGGGGGCAGGGGCGGTGTCAGGGTCCCCAAGTGACAGGGCAGACTTGCTGAAGGAACTACTTATATGCATGAGAGAATAAACCCTTACTGGCCACCTTTGCCCTCCCTTTGCACTGGGCAAGGGGCCGTGAGGGAACCCTGGGCAGGAGGTGATGTACAGTGGGGATCGGGCAATGGCCCCCTGTTCCTGCTGGGCCCCAGCTGTGGGCCCTGATGACATCTCTGGTCCTGTACTCATTGTTCTTAGACAGATTTTTTATGTCTCTGGGTCACATTGTTTGTTTTGTTTGTGCGCAGTGTGTCTGCATGTCTTTCTGTCTGTGTTGGAGCTGTTCTGCCTGCCACAGCAGTGAGGGGCAGCAGAAGGATAACCAATAAAATTATTTATTTTTCATTTTACTCTTCAAATTTTCACAATTGACTTTCAGCTGTATTGACCAAGCAAGCAAGATGTGCAGCAGCAGTGCGAGGCCTGGAGCTGTTGCGATGGGTCTGTGAGTGCAGATTCCAATTGCGGTACAACCGTGTCCTCCAGCCTCACGGTGATCTCCCTGCAGTAGTGTCACAGGGAAGGGATGAGACATCTGGCACTGGCTGGAGCACAGGAACAGAAGAGGAACAGGGGAAGAAGAGCCTGAGCAGATGAGGCACCATCCTTGGACACACTGCCCCATTGCTGTGGAGCAGCCACCAGCCTGCGAGACAGGAGCTTGGGAGGGATATCAACCATTTGGGAGGCTGCCCTCCCTTTATTTTTCTAGCAGAGATCCCTTTTGGTGGGGGAAAATACGTATGTAAATGTCATTATTAAAGCAACATGCTGCTGTCTGAGGTAGTTTGATTCATTTTGTGTCTTCTTTTGGGGCAAGAAAAGAGGGAGGGAGTTGGAGTCTGGGGGGGTGATGATATCATTTGGGGCACCCTAATGCCACTATGTGATGATGCATTGGAGGAGAAGAGGAATAAGGTATGAGAGGGGTCAGGTGGAGTCCTCCCTAAAAAGGGAGGTTATTGCCTCAAAATGCTTAAAAATTCAGGGAGGGTGTGTATGCAAAAAATGATAAAAACTGTAACTTTTCTTTTGATATATATATATAAAAATAATAATTTTTATAAAAATTGATTTAAACATACAGCCTCATATCTACTGTATTATATGCAGGATTTTAGAGTATAGGAAATTCTAAATACAGCTCTGGCATCACATTTCCTCTTATTCCTGCTGTCCTGGAAACCCACAGGTAAATCCACTCCCTCAGACCTTGCATCCCTGAACACCAGAAGAACTGCTCCCAAATCCAATGTGGGCGGGCTGTGGTGTTTTCCTGAAGGTTTGGGACCACACTGAAGACACTCTGTAGGGAGTTATCTTCCGTGGGATGAACCCCACTGCATAACAGAAAGAGCTCTTTATCCCATAAAGTGGCAATAAGAACTCTTAATCAATAAGATCAGAAGCTCATGTTTTGTGTCCTTTGCTTGATCAGTGAGACAGATTGGGATGTATTGGGAGGAGAATGGTATTTATGTATGCCTTAATATTTTAATTATTATTATTGTTATTATTCTTTCTATTCGTAGTAGTAGTAGTGAATAAAACTATTTTACCATATTTCAAGCTTGTAGCCTGTTTCGACCGTCTCATATCCTCTGAAGAATATAATCATGGGAGTCTGGGGCCTTCCTTCAGGCTTTAACCATGACACGGTTAACAACAGAAGTTGTTTTCAGGATAACATCATCCTGTTCTAACAACACAGCCTGGTATTTAAACATCCTGGTAGGGGACAGCCAATGGTCCCCTTTTTGTTCAAGTACAGTTAGTATTGCATGGGGTACATACATTACAATGTGCTGTGCAAGGGTGAGTGTCTGGGCCTCTTGGATCAAGATGACAGTTGCCGCCACAGCTTTCAAACACTCACGCCACCCTTGGCTGACATTGTCTAGTTGTTTCGAGAAGTAGGCCACAGCCCTTCTCTTGTTTCCAAGGTGCTGGGCCAGTACCCCCAGGGCAACATGTGTAAAGAGTTCAAAAGGTTTGGTTAAGTCTGGCAGTCCCAATGCTGGGCCTGACATCAGAGAACATCTCAGGTGTTTAAATGCAGCCCTTGTACTCTCTGTCCACATGATAATTCTCTTTTTGGCTGCTTTTAAGGCTCCATACAGAGGTTTTACCAGGAGTCCATAATTTGGTATCCATAAGCGACACCAACCTACCATTCCTAGGAAAGCTTGCATCTCTCTCATGGTGTGGGGCTCTGGAAGGCGACACATGGCTTCCTTTCGTTCTCTGCTGAGTTGTCGATGTCCACAGAAGATCTCAAGCCCCAAATAAACTACTACTTCTTTGGCAACCTGTGCCTTTTCTTTTCACACCTGGTATCCACTTAGTCCCAAAAAGTTTAACAAGCTTATAGTGAGTTGGATGCAGTTATCTTTTGGTTTAGATACAATCAAGATATCATCAACATAATGAAGAATAATCCCTCCTGATTCTTGTCTTCTCCAATCTTCCAACTCCTTTGCTAGCTTGTTTCCAAATATCGTTGGGCTATTCTTAAAACCCTGGGGTAGGACTGTCCAAATGAGCTGTGTTTTCCTCCCTGTCTCAGGATTTTCCCATTCAAAAGCAAAAAGCTCTTGACTTTTTTATGGACAGGAATGCAGAAAAAGGCATCCTTAAGGTCTAAGACAGTGAACCACCCTAATCCGTCTGTCAGTGTGGTCAGAAGAGTGTAGGGGTTTTCTACAACTGGGTATATATCCTCTGTTAATTTGTTAATTGCCCTTAAATCTTGCAGTAATCAATAACTCTTACCATTGGCTTTCTTTACTGGAAGGATGGGTGTGCTGTATCTAGATTCGCATTCCACTAATAACCCAAATTTATGGAATTATTCAATTATAGGTTCCAATCCCCTATGACTTTGTAATTTCAAAGGGTATTGTTTTTGTCTTACTGGTGTAGCTCCCGGTTTGAGTGCAATGATCACAGGCTCTGCTCAATTGGATCTTCCTGGTGATGCCAAAGAGATTTTTGCTTTTATACTTTTTTATTAGTAGGATTTTTGCTTTCATGCTTTTTTTTTATTAGTAGCCCTGTTGCCCTCTAGCCTTTACTCTATAACCTTGTAAATTCCTAGCTAACAGTTTCCCTATCCCATAGTCAAAATAAGATTCCTGAATCACCTTATCATCACTAGTGTTTTAGGGACCAGGGACGTTTCTCTGTCCCATGTCTCCTAAAAGCCAAAACAACAGTAGAGCTAGTTACTTGGTGACTCCAGACAGGACAAGAGACCCCTGAGAACATCTGGATCGAGTAATATCCTCACTAAGACCCTCTGCCGGCATTTCTATGAGGGCTCTCAGTGGTGATCCAAGAACACAGGGGTTCCCAGAATCCAACACAGAAGCAAGAGGTAACTGAACAGCTGGAAAAGCAGTATTTTTTTGCTAGCATTTGGGTTTTGTAGATTTGTTAGGTGCGTGGAAGGGGCAAGGGGGGGCCCACAGAGGGTTTTTGTTCATTCGTTTGGTGTTTCTCCGCTTCCCGCAGCCCGGCAGCGAGACGTGGTCCCTGGCTGATTTGATTTGGAAGGTGGGGGGGACGCCCTCCCAAACTCAGCCTTAGTACTGTAGTGGCAAGTCTTGGCCTGCAGCCAGCGGTGGCGTGCGGTGCTATGAGTTGGCCTGAGAATCCTAAGGCTGAGTTCGAGGCCTGTGGAGAACTTTTTCATGTGTGCTTTGTGTTTCTCTCTCTCTCTGCCCTTTTAGCCTGTAGATCCCAGTGCAGGTTGATGGTTTTATGTTCTGAGTTTGATTCTTGCTTCGGTATCGGGTTTGCTTTTTCTGCACGGCTTTAGTTTGTAAAATGGGAAAGATGGAATGTTTATTCTCAGGTGAGGAGGAGATAAGAAATACCCAAGGGTTCCCCGTTAGATTTGGAACTACAACATTGTCAGACTCTGACAGGCAAAAGAACACCCCTTATAAAAGGAGAACTAATTAGGCTATCTACACAGGTGTGGTCTACCTATAAATTAAGTGAAGGAGAGATCTGGCCTCAATTTAGCACTTTAGAGGGTAATTTGACCTCAAAGTTAATGTCCCGACTCCATCAGGAACACCATTGGGACGAACTTAAATATGCACAACTTTTTATGATTCTTTCCAACAGTCCGAGCTTGCAATACCCAAAAAAACAGTTTGTAATGCTTTTAAGAGGGAAAGGAAGGAAAGATGAAAAGAAAGAGCCACCCGCTAACAATATTAAAGTGTTAGAGGTGACAGAAATAGAACTCGTGACCCCTGCAATCAGAGAGGGACTGGGGGGGCAGGGGGCCCAGCCGCTGCTGCCTCCCCCCCTCCGCTGCCGCTGCCTCTCTCAGTGGGGTCAGCCATGCGGGCTGGGGCAGCTTACCCTCCCCTACCGGAATTGCCACCTGCCTCCTCTCTATCGGAGGAAGAGGGGTTGGGGGGTGCGTCCCGGTGCCTGACCGCACCGCCCTTGGGGGAGGGATAGAGAGGTGGGGGGATGACTCCTGAGGAACCACCCTGGCGGGAGGGGCTGCAGCTGACCGCACCGCTTCTGGAGGCGGTGGCTCCACCCGCAGGGGTGGGGAGTGCGGCCGTGCCTTTCCATCCAAACAGCGCATGCCCGGGTTCCCACGGAAACAATGTGTGCCCAGGTTCCCATGGAAATTGCGTGTGTCCGCGTTTTCAAGGAAATTGTGGTGCTTGCGTAAGGTCAGGCATACAGACTGCCTGCGTACATGCCGAGCTGTGGGCAGGGGCCAGCCCGTCTCGCTGCCGCCGCAGGGCTAGAGCTAGGGCTGGAAGGGGGCCTGGCAACCCCTGCCCAGCTGAGGAAACCCCCAGTACCAGCAGAACAGAGGCAGTTAAAAGTGAACCAGAGAGCACAGATTTAGATAGTTCTTCTGAGGAGGAAGCTGAGGAAAGAGCTTCTGCTAGATCTAAGAGGAGAAGGGGAAAGGTAGCACAAGAAGCTATAGAAGCACCCAGTCCTGTGGCTAAACAGACTAGGTCTAAAAAGGAAGAACCAGCCATACAAGCTCCCTTCAGACAGGCAGTTGGTAACCAGGGACCTGTGTATGTCAAAGTACCCTTTTCCCTAATGGAGTTCCAGCAGTGGAAAGAATCAGTTGGGTAGTACAAAGAAGATCCCCTCAAAGTGGCCACTCTTGTAGAACAAGAAATTAAATCACAGAACCCAGACTGGAGTTATCTAGGAAGTATGATGAATACATTTGTTATGGGTTTGACAAATGAAAATTTTTTCCTTCCCCCATTTTGCAGGGAGACTTTGTAGGTGGAGAGGAGCTGGCTGGGAACTAATGACCGATACTTAAGAACAAAGAAAGTTGCCTATCCACCTACATTCCACACTGATCACCCAGAATGGGCGATACTTAAGGACAAAAGGGATCGCTTGCCCAACCCAGAGGCCAGGACAATTTCCCCAGTTAAAGAAACAAGAGCTGGAAATGTTGGCCTGGGGATTGTTCCCCAGAGGCTGGAGCTTATCATTGCAAGAGCTGAAGGGGGACTTTTTGGAGACTTTGGCGAGAGGGGAGGCAGAGACCGGGCTCGCTGCTTTCTTCTGGGCTCGGCGTTCAAAGAGAATAGTCGTGTCTGCAGCAGAGTGCAGGTTTTGCTCCGGGAACACCGCTACACTGCGACATCTCTGCCCACTCGCTCCAGAGCATGGATACACTGTGACGTCTACGCGAGGGTCCCGCCACAGCACAGGGTGCAGCGTTACACTGAAACCGGTCACTGCCCAGAGCTGCTCGCCTCTGCCGTCTCTGCCATCAGCCTGGGTTTTCTGCTCCACGTGGGTCGGCGCCAGGGTCTACTCGTTTCTGCTGTTGCTGCCTTCCTCTGGCCCCTCGGTGGGCGATACCGAGGTCCATCGCTCCCCAGTCAACCCTGTCTGCCTGTGCTGCTTGCTGCCCGCTGCCGAGGTTGGTGCTGAGCCGGGCTGCTGCCCCGTGAGTACTGCACCGGGAGCGATCTCCCCTCTCCCTCTCCCACTCACCTGAGCCGCCATTGCTGTGTGGAGAGGTCACCGCGCTTGCACCACAGCGCCCCCCTGCAGCCGCGGGGGAGTCACCACAGCCTCTCTGCCCCAACAGAGAATCGCCCAACGACAGACAAAGGACTGTTACTGGGTTTGTCTGTTCTCTTCTTGTTGCCATTTATCTGTCTTGTTATACAGAGAGATATATAATCCTACTAAAGAACTGTTATTCTTTTTACCACATCTTTGCCTGAGAGCCCCGTAATTTCAGGGGTATGTGGAGAGTTAGGGATATGCGTGCGGAAGATATCGGGCTGTAACGGTCAGCCAGGACCCCCTCCCCTCTCGCAGTCTGACCTTTGCTCCCTGCCCGGCCGCACCTAACCGGACGTGAGCAGAAGGAAGTGACACTGACTGCCCAAGCCATAAAAACCCTTGTGACC
>JACAXG010000433.1:22834-33056 GCA_018881555.1 Amblyornis subalaris
CCCCGAGGCCACGTGTCCCCTCGGTGTCCCCCGTGTCCCCCACTGACCCGTGAAGCCGCCGTCGGCGATGTTGAACATGAACCGCGGCTTCTCGGCTTTGTCGTCCCGCCGGCCGTTGGGGCGGGGGTCCGGCTTGGGCTCCTTCTCGGCCTTCAGCTCCTCTGGGGGGGTGGGGAACACAGGTGGGGAGGGGTCAGCGACACGTTCAAACCCCCCCAGATCCCCCAAATCACCCCCAGCCTCCCGCTGATATTTGCGAGCCATCAGGAGGTTTCGGGGTGAACGAGATAAGAGCAAGCCCCGCCCCCTTCGGGTTAGGCCACACCCCCTGGGTGGGGGACACACATGGGGAGGGGTCAGCGACACATTCAAACCCCCCTATGGACCCCCCAAATCACCCCCAGACCCCCCTGATGAGCAGGAAAATTAGGCAGCCATCAGGGAATGAGATAAGGGTTGGGTTAAGCCCCGCCCCCACATCCAAGCTCCACCCCCCGGGTACCTCTTTTGGGGTCGGGGTCCCCGGGTCGCTCTTTGGGCTCCTCCTCGGGGGGTTTCTCGTCACCTTTGTCCACCCCCGGACCCTTCTCGGCTTCAGCACCTGTGGGTGGGCACGTGGGGGCTCAGGGATTTGGGGTTTCCCAGGATTTGGGGTTTCCTGGGATTCGGGATTTGGGGTTTCCCGGGATTCTGGGGGGAGGGGGGGTCTCACCTGGTCGCTCCTCACGGGCCGGGGGCCCTTCGGCCTCGGGGTCCCTCTGGCCGGGTCCCTCCTCCTCGTCCCCCTTCCGCGGCCCCTCGGCCTCGCTGCCGTCGCCCGGGGACGGGGGCACCTCGGGGACAGGAGGCTGTGGGGACAACGGGGGGGTGGTGGCACCCCCGGGTGGCCCCGCTGTGACAACATCACCCCCCTTCCCACAGGGACAATGAGGGGGGACGTGGGGACAATGCGGAGGGGACAAGGATACGGATGGGGATGGGGACAAGGATGGAGGAAGAGGACAGAGGGGACAGGGACGAGGACAGGAGGGTGAGGATGGGGCTGAGGACGGGGACAGGGTTGGGGACAAGGACACGGGTGAGGACAAGGATGGGGACAGCCAGGACACAACTGGGGACGGGGAGGACACGATGGGGGACAAGGCTGGGGACAGAGAGGACACAGCTGGAGACAAGGACTGGGACAGGACAGAACTGGGGACAAGGAGGATGTGGATGGGGACGTGGATGGGGGCAGGGTTGGGGACAGGGTTGGGGACAGCCCTGTCACTCACATCTGTCTCCATCTTCTCGGGGCCTTTGGGCTCCTTCTCGTCCCTGGTGTCACCGTCGTCCCTGTCCGGGGGTGGCCCTGGCCCGTCCCCGCGCTCGCTGGGCGCCGGCGTGGCTGGGGACGGGGGACGTTAGGACATCCTGTCCCCATCCTGACCCCACATCTCCATCCCCATCCCATGTCCCCCATGTCCCCCCCTCCATCCCACCCCTCTGTCCTCACCCTGTCCCCATGTCCCCCCCTCCATCCTGCCCCCACCCCATACCTCGTCTCCCACCCTGTCCCCACTCCATCCCCGACCCCACATCCCCGTGTCCCCATTCCCCATCCCGATCCTGTCCCCCTTTCCCCATTCCCATCCTGTCCCCCACATTCCCCCCTCCATCCCCATGTCCCCGTGTCCCCGTGTCCCCTGTCCCCGCTTCCATTCCCATCCCATATCCCCACTTCCATCCCGTCCCTCTGTCCCCACCCTGTCCCCCTTCCCATCCCTTGTCCCCCACCCTGTCCCCCACGTTCCCCCCTCCCTCCCCATCCCCACATCCCCCTGTCCCCATCCCCATCCTGCCCCCTTTCCCCGTTCCCATCCCCATGTCCCCATCCCGCTGTCCCCCATGTCCCCCTTTCCCCGTTCCCATCCCGTGTCCCCCCCGTCCCCATCTCCACCCCAATCCCCATCCTGTCCCCTGTCCCGGTGTCCCCTGTCCCCTACCGGGCGTGGGGGGGCCGGGGCTGGGGGGGCCGCTCTGCTCGGGGCTGGGGGGGCCGGTCTTGGCGGGGGAGGAGGCGCGGGACGAGCGCTTGGAGTCGGCGCTGGGCTCCGGGGCCAGCTCGGGCAGGGACCAGCGCCCGTTGATGTGCTCGAACTCCTGCACCTGGGGGGGAGGCGTGATGGGGTCAGGGGGACCCCAAAAGGGGCCCTAAAACCTCCCCGGGGACCCTAAAACCTGCCCAGGGGACCCTAAAATCCCCCCCCAGGGCATCAGCTTGGGCAGGGACCAGCGCCCGTTGATGTGCTCGAACGCCTGCACCTGGGGGGGAGGCAGGATGGGGTCAGGGGGACCCCAAAAGAGACCCTAAAAACCCTCCCAGAGGGCCTCAAAATCCACCATGGGGACCCTAAACCCTTCCCAGGGGCCAGCTCGGGCAGGGACCAGCGCCCGTTGATGTGCTCGAACTCCTGCACCTGGGGGGGAGGCGTGATGGGGTCAGGGGGACCCCAAAAATCCTGAAAGCGACCCCAAAAACCCACCCAAGGAGCCCAAAAACCACTGCAAGGGAACCTAAAATGTGGCCAGGGGACCCTAAAATTCCCCCCAGGGGAGCAGCTTGGGCAGGGACCAGCGCCCTTTGATGTGCTTGAACTCATGCACCTGGGGGGGAAGCATGATGGGGTCAGGGTAACCCCAAAAACCCCAAAAGGGACCCCAAAACCTGCCTGGGGAAGCAAAAAACCCACCCAGGGAAGCCCAAAACCTCCCTGGGGAACCCAGACATTTGGGGGAGGACCCAGGTGGCCAAAGGGGCCACCAGGCATCTGGGAGGACTCAGGACTTCAGGGGGACTCAGGTGTCTGGGGGGGACCCCAATACCTTCCCAGGAGACCTCAATCTCCTGCCAGGGGACCCAGGTGTTGGGGGCACCCCAAAATCCCCACGGTGGACCCAGGTGAGGGGAGGGACCCCAATACCCCCAGAGGGATCCAGGTGTCAGGGGGACCCCACCACCCCTACAGGGAACTCAGGCTTTTGGGGGGGGCTCAGGTGTCTGAGGGAGTCCCCAGGTGTTTGGGGTGTTCCCAGCTATCCAGGAGGGGTTCCCAGGTGTTCAGGGGGTGTCCCCAGGTGTTCAGTGGGTGTTCCCAGGTGTCCAAGGGTGTCCCCAGGTGTTTGGGGGATATCCCAGATATCCAAGGTGGCCCCAGGCGTTCAGGTGGTGTCCCCAGGCATTTGGGGGTGTCCCCAGGTGCCCGGGAGGGAGTCCCAGGTATCCTGGAGTGTTCCCAGGTGTCCAGGGGTTGTTCCCACACATCCAGGGGTGTCCCTGGGTATTCAGAGGGTGTCCCCAGGTATCCATGGGTGTGCCCGGGGGTGTCCCCAGGTGCCTGGGGGGGTTCCCAGACATTCTGGGGTTGTTCCCACATGTCCAGGAGTGTCCCCAGGTGTTCAGGGGTGTCCCCAGGTAGGCAGGGGGGTTCCAAGGTGCCTGAGGGGGGAGGTGCCAGGTGCCCAGGGAGGTTCCCAGACATCCTGTGGGTGTCCCAAGGTGCCCGGGGGGGATCTCAGGTGTTCGAGGATGTCCCCAGCTGCCCGGGGCGTGTCCCCAGGTGTTCCGGGGCGTCCCCAGCTGCCCGAGGCGGGGGTCCCAGGTGCCCGGGGGGTGTCCCCAGGTGTTTGGCAGGGTCCCAGGGGGTTCCCAGGTATCACGGGGTGCCCAGGGTGAGGGGGGGCGGGTACCTTTTTCTTGACGAGGGACATGACGCCGATGCGGGTCAGGACCTGCTGCCGCGAGAGCCCCTCCCGGGGGACGCCGTCCGCGAAGGTCTCGGAGCCGTCGGCGCCCGGCTCACACAGGTGCCGCATGAACAGGGACACGTAGGCCCTGGGGGACACGCTCAGGGCCACCGCCTGCCGCCACCACCCCCGCCCAGGCCCCGCACGGCCCGTCCCCGGGAGGCCTCGGCCCCATAGGTCTTGGCCCCTAAATCCTTGTCCCCGTAGATCTCATCCTCATGGTGCCTTGTTCCCACAGATCCTGTCCCCGGGCGCCTTTTCCCCACAGATCTCATCCCCAAGGTCCTTTGTTCCCATAGATTCTGTCCCCGGGGTGCCTCGGCCCCACAGATTTTGTCCCCTAAATCCTTGTCCCCGTAGATCTCATCCTCATGGTGCCTTGTTCCCACAGATCCTGTGCCCAAGGTCCTTGTCCCCACAGATCAGATCCCCAGGGTCTCTTGTCCCCATAGATCTCATCCCCAGGGTCCTTTGCTCCCATAGATCCTGTCTCCAGGGTGCCTCGGCCCCACAGATTTTGTCCCCTAAATCCTTGTCCCCGTAGATCTCGTCCCCAGGGTCCCTTGTTCTCACAGATCCTGTCCCCAAGATCCTTATCCTCACAGTCTCTTGTCCCCAAGGTCTTTGTCCCCCCCAGACCCTGTCCCCAGGGTCCTTTGTCCCCAAAGTCCCTGTCCCCAGGATCCCCATCCCTGGCTCTCTGTCCCTACCCTCTGGTGTCCCCACTGTCCCCATCACTGTCCTTGTCCCCAGTGTCCCCATGCCCAGGGGACCTTGTCCCCGAGGTCTCCACTGTCCCCATCTCCAGGTGTCCCCAGTGTCCCCATCCCCAGGGACGAGGTCTCTGATGTCCTCAATCTCCCCAATGTCCCCAATGTCCCTGCTGTCCCCAATGTCCCTGATGTCCCCAGTCTCCCTGATATCCCTGCTGTCCCCAGTGTCCCCAAGTCCCTGATGTCCCTGCTGTCCCCGATGTCCCCAGTGTCCCTGCTGTCCCCGATGTCCCCGCACCATCAGCCCCTCCCCTCGTCACGGCGCCCGTCCCGGCTGTGCCGGTCACGGCGGGGACCTGCCACCGCTCTGGCGTCCCCTGGGCCAGACCCGGCCCCCCGAGGGGACAGGGGGACCCCGGGGGTGACTTTGTGTCGGGGTGAGGGGGACGCGGCCTCGTCCGGTCCCCAGGAAACCCGACAGCGACGGCGCTCGGCTGAGTAAGGGCTCATCATGTGGCACGGGGACACCGGGGGACACCGGGGGACACGGGATGATGGGGGGCACAGGGACACCGGGGGACACAGAGGGACATGGGGGGACACCGGGGGACACGGGATGATGGAGGGCACAGGGACATCAGGGGACACCAGGGGACACAGGACAATGGGGGGACACCGAGGGACATCAGGGGACATGGCACAATGGAGGGCACAGGGACACTGGGGGACACAGGGGGACACGGGATGATGGAGGGCACAGGGACATCAGGGGACACTGGGGGACACGGGACAATGGAGGGCACAGGGACACTGGGGGACACAGAGGGACATGGGGACACCAGGGAACACGGGACATTGGGGGACACGAAAGGACAACGGGGACATGGAGGGACATGAGAGATGAGGACACACAGGGACACGGAGGGGACACAGAAAGATGGGAGGGCACAGGAAGAGGAGGGGACAGGGGGACATAAGGACATGGTGACAAACGGACACGGGGACATACATGGGGACGGAAGGACACACGGGGACATGGGGGACACATGAGGACAAAGGACATGGGGACACATGGGTACCTCACTGTCCTGACACCACCTGTCCCTGGTGCCACCACCTGTCCCTGACACCACTACCTGTCCCTGGTGTCACTGCCTGTCCCCAGTGCCACCACCTGGCGTCAACCTCTGTCCCCAGTGCCACTGCCTGTCCCCAATATCACCATCCATCCCCCATGCCACCACCTATCCCTGGTGCCACCACCTGTCCCTCGTGTCACTGCCCGTCCCCAGTGCCACCACCTGGTGTCAACCCCTATCCTCGATGCCTCTGCCTGTCCCCACTGCCACTACCTGTCCCTGATGCCACTGCTTGTCCCCAACACCCCAACCTGTCCCCAGTGCCACCACCCATCTCTGACACCACCACCTGTCCCTGATGCCACTGCCTGTCCCCAACACCCCAACCTGTCCTTGATGTCACCACGTCTCCTTGGTATCACCGCATGTCCTTGATGCCATCACCTGTCCCCGACACCACCACCCCTCCCCAGTGCCACCACCTGTCCCCGGTGTCCCCGCCTGTCCCCGCTGTCACCTACTTGAACTCCTTCTCGGTTTTGCCGCGCAGGTCCCGCACGAGCCACTGGGAGGTGAAGGCGTCCTGGGGGGGCATCCCCCAGCGCATCACCGCGTTCAGGAACGCCTTGCGCTGCCTCGTGTTGAACCCCAGCACCTGCGGGGACATCGGGGGACATTTGGGGACACTGGGGACACCAGGGGAGTCAGGGGGACACAGGGGACAGGGGTGACGGGGGACACCCCGCCATCATCCCCCAGCGTTCAGGAACGCCTTGTGCTGCCTCGTGTTGAACCCCAGCACCTGCGGGGACATTTGGGGACGCCAGGGGAGTCAGGGGGACACGGGGGACATGGGTGACAGGGGACCCCCTGCCCTGTCCCTAAACGGGGGGACAGAGGGGTCCAGGTGACTCCTGATCCCTCCATGCAGGGGACCCAGGGGTCTGGGGGGGACCCAGGTGTTGAGGGGGTACCCAGGGGTTCAGGTGGCCTTGGGGACCGCAGCACTGGGGGGTCCCAGGTGTCCAGGCACTCCCTGACCTTGTCCCCAAACAGGGGGATGGACAGTGGGGTCCAGGTGACCCCTGACCACCCCCAAATCAAGGAGCCAGGTGTCCAGACACTTCCTGATCCCACCCGTCAACAGGGACACCCCGATGTCCAGGTGACCCCTGACCCCTCGATTTGGGGACCTGGGTCTTGAGGGGGGTCCCAGGTGTCCAGGCACCCCCTGACCTCAATGTCCAGGTGACCCCTGACCCTCCAATTCAGGGACCCAGGTGTTGAGGGGGGTCCCAGGTGTCCGGGCACCCCCTGACCCCAATGTCCAGGTGACCCCTGACCCCTCGATTTGGGGACCTGGGTCTTGAGGGGGGTCCCAGGTGTCCAGGCTCCCCCTGACCCCCTCCTGGAGGGGACCCGGGTCCCCCTGGGGTGTCCCCAAGCCCGTGGGGGGGGGGGTCCCCTCACCTCGATGTTGCCGCCCACCCGGGCCAGCAGTGGGGGGAGGGGTTTGTCCTTCTCGTTCCGCAGCTGCCGCTTGGACTGACGCCGGCCTGGGGGAGGGGATGGAGTCAGGACCCCCCCCATGGCACCCCGAGCCCCACCCTGGGGCACCCTGATCCCCCCCTTGCACCCTGATCCCCCCTTGGGGCACCCTGACCCTTCCCAGGCCACCCCAAACCCCCCCAAGGGCACTCTGACCCCCCTTGGGGCACCCAGACCCTTCCCAGGCCACCCCAAACCCCCCCCAGGGCACCCTGACCCCCCTTTAGGGCCACCCTGACCCCTCCTTGGGGCACCCAGACCCTTCCCAGGGCACCCTGAAATCCCCCCAGGGAACACGGAAGGGACACAGGAGACAGTGAGGGACATGGTGGGGACACTGGGAGACACGAGGGGACACTGGGGGACACAAAGGGGACATTGGGGGACACTGAGGGACACAGAGGGACACGAGAGGACATGGGGGACACAGAGGGGACATTGGGGGACACTGGGGATGACATGAAGGGACACTGAAGGGGACACAGAGGGGACATCATCTCTGCTGAAGGGACACAGAGGGGACACTGGGGGACACGAGGGGACATTAGGGGACATTGGGGGACAGGAGGGGACATCGGGGTGACATGAAGAGACACAGAGGGGACACTCGGGGACATGAGGGGACACTGGGAGACACGAAGGGACATTGGGGTGACATGAAGAGACACAGAGGGGACACTGGGGGACACTGGGAGGGACAGAGGGACACTGGGGGACACTCACCCTCCGGCCGCTCGTCGAAGTCCTCGTCCTCCTCCTCGGAGCCCACCGAGTACTCGGACTGGTTGTCTGGGGGACACCGTCAGCGTTGGGGACACCACACCCCCAGTGCCTCCCAGTATGATCCAAGTCCCGTCCCAGTCCCTCCCAGTCCCATCCCAGTCCTATCCCAGTGCCTCCCAGTCCCATCCCAGTGCCCACCTTGGTCCTCCTGAGCGGCATCGTTGTAGTCACCCTGCTTTGGGGCACACTTGCCCTTGTCCAGGTGTCACACCACATCTTCCCAGTACCATCCCAATGTCTCCCAGTGCCTTCCTAATGACTCCCAGTGCCATCCCAGTCCCTCCCAGTGCCCACCTTGGTCCTCCCGGGCAGCATCATTGTAGTTGACCTGCTTTCGGATGCGCTTGCCCTTGCCCAGGTTTCCTCCCAGTACCTCCCAGTACCTCCCAGTGCTTTCCTAACACCTCCCAGTGCCTCCCAGTGCCATCCCAGTGCCCACCTTGGTCCTCCCGGGCAGCATCATTGTAGTTGACCTGCTTTCGGACGCGCTTGCCCTTGCCCAGGTGCCACACCACATCCTCCCAGTGCCTCCCAGTGCCTCCCAGTGCCATCCCAGTGCCCACCTTGGTCCTCCTGGGCGGCGGCGTTGTAGTTGACCTGCTTTCGGACGCGCTTGCCCTTGCCCAGGTTGCGGGCCAGGTCCTCCTGCTGCTGCTCGTAGTGGTGCCGCAGCAGCTTCTCCCAGTAGTCAGGGTCCACGTTCTCCTCCTGCTTGATGATCTCCCGCTCGATCTCCTCGATCTGCCGGACACGCGCCCAGTCAGGGGTCACCCCGGGGTCACCGCCGGGTCAGTCAGCGCTGGTCACAATGTCCCCAGCACCAGTGTCCCTGTCCTTGTTGTCTCCATCATGATCATGATCTCCATCTCCACTGGCCCATTGTGTCCATCTCCAGTGTTCCCATCATTCCCATCGTGTCCATCATCATCATCTCCATCATTTCCACCATCCCACCGTCTCCATCATCCCTATTCTCATTGTGTCCATCATCATCATCTCCATCATCCCACCATCTCCATCTCCACTGTTCCCATCATCCCCATCTTCATCATCTCCACAATCCTCATCATCTCCACTGTTCTCGTCCCCATTCCCATCATCCCTGTTGCCCCCATCACCCCCATCATCTCCATCTCCACCATCCCCACCATCTCTGTCTCCATCATCCCAAGCTCCATCATCCCACTGTCCCCATTCCCACTGTCCCCATCACCTCTCTCTCCATCCTCTCCGGGATCCCAAATTCCATTATCCCATTGTTCCTATCCCAATGTCCCCATCCTCTCTCCATCCTCTCCAGCGTCCGAAATCCCACCACCTCCGTCCCACCCAACATCACTTTATCTCTGTCACCTCCAGGGTCCCCAACTCCATCACCCCATTGTCCCCATTTCCACCGTCCCCATCACCTCCAAGATCCCAAACTCCATTATCCCACTGTCCCCATGCCATTGTCCCCATCCTCTCTCCCTCCACCCTCTCCAGGATCCCAAACTCCATCATCCCACTGTCCCCATCACCTCTACCTCCACCACCTCCAGCATCCCCATCTCCTCCGTCCCCCCCAACATCCCTTACGTCCACTCCCTCCAGGCTCCCCAGCTCGCCCGTGTCCCCCCGTGTCCCCCGGTGTCCCCCGGTGTCCCCGGCGCACCTTGTCCTCCTCCCTGACGACGTACTGGGCCACCTTGAAGGAGCTCAGGTACTCGTTCATGTTCTGCACGTCGGCGTCGTCGGTGGCGTCCTGGTTGCGGTCCAGCAGCCGGGCGATGGCCTCGTTGTCGTAGTGGATGACGCTGCTGTCCTCCTCCTTGTTGTCCCCTGCGCGGACACACGCTCGGACACGCGCTCGGACACGGCCCCGCACGCTCGGACATGCTCGGACACGGCCGGACATGCTCGGACACTGCTCAAGGCGTTCCAACAAGGCCTAACTCGGCCTGACAAGGCCCAACAAGGCCTAATTTGGCCTGACACGGCCTTGGCACGATCCAACGTGGCCTGACACGCTTGGACACACTCGGACATGGCCTGACATGGCCAGACATGCTCGGACACGGCCCAACACGCTCCAACAAGGCCTAACTTGGCCCGACATGGCCTTGGCACAATCCAACATGGACCAACATGGCCCAACATGGCCTTGGCACGATCCAATACGGCCTGACACACTCGGACACACTCGGATATGGCCTGCATCAGCTCGGACACAGCCCACCATGCTCCAACAAGGCCTAACTTGGCCTGACAAGGCCCAACAAGGCCTAATTTGGCCTGACATGGCCTTGGCACGATGCAACATGGCCTGACACG